>OX030951.1:53692341-54292341 GCA_943735915.1 Pherbina coryleti
AATTTAAATAAATAACATAAAATAGGAACATAAGTACCGCATGACCATCAGGCGATTAGCCTTAGATAGAGTTTCGCCAAAACGAAATGATCATTCGGTGATAGATTATTGGAAACAAAAGAAGTCATAAAGGCCATCGAAAAAAAAAAGAAGAAAAATCAAAAAGTTCAGTGTCAAGTTTTTTTTAAAGAGTTTCGAAAAGTTTGGAAGTGAATTAATTTAACATAAGGTGAAGTAGTAAGGATATTAACTTAAACATAGAACAGAAAACTGAGGGAATATTTGTAACTACTCATAGGAAGGAAAAAGGAAATTCGGGCGAGTTTTGTTTTTGAATAAGCCAAAGGAAACCTTACGCTAATAACGAAGCAAATAAATATTAAACTGGAAAGGAAAACAGGTAACTAATTATGCATTTTTTTAAAAGGATCAGCTGGCTATAGTGAATTTGTTTCTTTAGAACAGCAGATCCTGAGGTTTTTTTTTATGGCGGCTTAGCTGTTATATACATAATCGTGCTACCCATTCTACTATACCAGAAACGGTCGTGTCTCAAAGCTCTTTAAGCTAATTTAATTTATCCGAGAGATTGGCGCAGCATGAGCGGATTTGCCCAGTAGTCCTACAGCCGCGGTTCAATCCCTGGGCGCGGCGAGTACCACATTTTCTATGTTATATTTTTGCTATATGTATTATTTTCAATCGCAAAGCAACCACGGCGGTTTTACGTTGGTTGTCTAATTTTTGGTTTTATAACAAGAACAAAGAAAAAAAAAAGAAACATATTGATAAGACTTTGTTTTTAAATTGGGTTGTACGATTTCGTCCTACTGTCTGCTGGAAATCGATATAACATTAATGAAAAGATACTTTATATTTTGGAAGTGTTGATGATAGTATTATTATTTTATTAAGTATTTTGGAGATTTAAAGTAAAGAGGGGTATTCATTCAGGGGGGAATTAAATAAATAAATCTGAGTCATAATAATTGTAAACCCAGGAGAAACAACCGGTTGTGGCACATTGGGGAAAAGGGACTCAAGTAGATTTTTTTAAATTTAAGGGTAATACTATAACTAAAATAAATAAGTGAAATAAAATTGTTTTAAATAAAGGAAATTGTAAGAAGCTAAGTACTTTTGTTCTTGTTTAACTAAAAAGGAGCTGCAACCTAAGTGGAAATTCGCGATAGTTTTTACATTAGGTGCGGATCTCAGGATATCGCGTGGCGCCCATAATTAATTTAAATCAATATTTTTTTTGGCTCACGACCCATCACCACTGAGTCAGCCGACCCTGAGTTCTCGCTTACATACTTCTCGCAGCGACACCAGAAAAACGTAACAACATCTTTAGCAAATTTTGGAGTTTGGCCGAAACAAGTGGTTGCAAGCTTGCTTACCACGTAGATAATTCTTTAGGACACTCTCAATACCATTGCTAGGGGTAACCATTCTATTTTGCAAATAAACAGCAATTAACACAGTACATCACAATTAATAACTTAATGGTCGGTTTATAGAGGTTTGCTTGGATTTATAACAGGGAAATTAAAAGAGTTGATTTGGCTGAGGTAAAGGCGTTTCTATTGATTTACTCAAAATATCTAACAAATACTAATTTTAAACCAGGGCTTAACCAAGACTTGCTTTCTTAAATAAATTTTATATATATAAAAATTAATAATAATTAAGTCTTAATATATTAAGACTTAAAGGACTTGCTAAATTTATTGCTTAAAAAGGGCTCGGTCAAAATTGAGAAAATTCCAAACTATAATCTTTGACTTGGAATAGTTCTACATGGTTCATGGTATATGTGGTGAGCTATCCAATTTTTGTTTGAATAATTATAAGTGTTCTAAGGATTTTCCTAAGCAGTCTGAGAAAAATACTACGAAAAGTAGTATTTTTCATATATTTCAGCAGAAGGTATCAGCTTCAAGTCGACTGTTACCCAAAGATACCTTTCTTACCAATGTTTATAAACAGTTTATCAAAATAACATCTCAAGGGAAATTCCTGTATAATTTATTTTTGAATGAGCAATTTAAGGCTCACAACAGCATAGACTCATGCTCAATTGATCTTACAGTAAATTACCTACAAAACTATTTTAAGAGGATTGCTATCGTGGGCTGATTGTGATGAGATATCTCATTTTGTTACCATGCGCTACTTCAATAGCATTATAAGATTGTTGAAATTTCCAATTCATTTTATACCACATAGTACACGAAAATGCCTTCAACAGTTTTAGGACTACACTATATTTACATTTGAGAGGATAGAGTCATTGATGGCTAGATACAAGAAGAATAAAATCAAACAACTTATATTTTATTGTTCAAATAAAAAGAAAATTATAAGGAAGTAATAACGTAAGAACATACGGAAACAACAATCAGGAAAAACAACGATGACCTCGGTATTAGGTATAAGGATCTAAGCGTAATTACTTGACCTATTGGGGTCCTGTGTTCGAATCCCAGCCAGTTTATTATGCACACCTTTTTTAATTCTTTCCATATTTCTACAAAGCTAGCTTTAAAATTCAGCAATATTATCGACTTTATATCGAACCAAGATATACTTACTTGGTTCGATATAAAGTCGACTTAAGATATATTTATACGTACCAATTGATCAAGGCTTTAAAAAGTCTTCAATGGTTAAGTTTGCGTTAATTATGTAATTATATTAGGCGACTCTGGAAGACGAAAGATTTTTTTTTATACAATTTTTTTGGGCAAACAAATTAAATGACTTAGAAAATAGCTGTAGGAAATAGAACAGGCTAATAGTACATTCGCACTGGCCCGAAATTGCTTAAATTAATGAGAGGATTTCGGTCGAAACTATGAGTGTTCATACTAAATTGAAATAATTTTGTTTGACGTTTATTTGTTTACTTTTTCGTTGTTTACAAAAAAAAAAAACATTGTATCGTTTATTGATATCTTTGTAATATATCAACAAAATGTGGGACTAATGATGAAGCTGAATTAAATATGCAGCAGAAAATACACGAAAGACAACGCCGGTCATTAAAAGAAAGAATAAATAACCTGCAAATAAATATCATCAACTCAGGAAGACATCATTTGATGCTTCTGGTCTTTGCAGCCAGACTATCATCGCAATGTTGTCATTCATTATTGTGGACAGCACGCAATTCATCCACTTTCCCATCCACACAATTAAAAGATGCTCCTCGGCTCCAGGAGACCACAAATTCCTTTTTTATATAACACCTCAAAAACAAACCCCTAAAAATTCTCCGTACATTATAAGAAAACTTAAAATAAATCTAACTTAATATATTTTACATTAACTAAGATGAAACCATTTTGTCAAAATAACCTCCTTCAAACTTTGTTGCATTGATAAGTCTAATTTACTTCGGACATCGGATCCTATTTTCTTCCATTCATCCATGATGACATCTTTTAACATCTCTTTGCTTGTTACGGTGCGTTGCCGTAGTTTTTGTTGTAATATACCCCATAGATGGTTAAGTTCAGGGATTTGGGGAAGGTTAAGAATCACTTCTTTTAATTGGTAAAGCAACCATTACCTCACAAGTCGATCAGAGCGAACGATGAAATCTTCGTTCGTTCGTGCTAGAAAAGTGTTTACACTGCGCGAATAGCGCTCGCAAGCATTTTGTAAAAAACCAATGTTCCGAACCTTGGTTCGGACCAAACTGAAGAAATCTTCGTTCGTTCGGGCAGTGGAAACGCTCGGTTACACGTATTTTACATAAGATAGAACTCTACGTCACGTTACGTTGCGTTGCGTTGCTTTACGATTGCATAATCGAACCTTAAAGGCAAAGAGAGAACTTTTTAAGCAAAAGAAATACAATAAAAAGTTTTTATAAAAAAAATATTCTGTTTATTTAATATTCATTGGAATGGACCTATGGCCGAAAAGCAATTAATTCGATAACCAATTTGCGTCGTATTTACATATAGATGTGAATACAGAATACAACTTTATATATTTTTAATTCAACATATGTATGTATTAATATTACTTATATCAAACATATTATACACACATAGAACGCAATCAGCACACAATCTGCGGCTTTTGCCACCCAGTTGTAATCGAAGCGCTTCAAAAGCACTAAACAAGCGCTTCTGCCATAGCGCTTCACACATCTGAAGCGCTTTTTAAGTAAACCAAATTCATATTAAAATTAATATTGGATGTCCTAGGATGAATGCGCTTCTTAACAAACAAATAGTTAAAAAGCTCTTTAAAAAAAAAAACAAAAAACAATGCGAAAAAATTTATATGATGCGAGGATTGAACTCGGACCGCTGGCATTACAATTAATTGCCTTACTGCTATGCTATTTCCTCGCTGTTTCAGTTGTGAACAAAATGTGTATAAAAATATGAGCTCCACAACTCTGAACTCTAAAAAGCACATCCTCAAAGCATACTAAAAATGCGCCTAAAAAGCGCTATTTCTAGGAACGCTTTTTATTTTCCCGCTGGGCATCTACAACAAAAGTAGTTTGATTAAATGGTATATAGAGTAAAATTTTATATGAAGAGTTTAGCTCGGTAGATAGAGCGTTGTCTTCGTAATCTTGAGTTCGCAGGTTCGATCCTGAGCACTGACAAGTCAATTTTTTAAGTCTTTTATACAATGTACTAGCGATACCCGGCGCGCGTTGGAAATATTAAGTAAATTCAAAACTTTTATTAGTCCCTTAGTCTGACACCACGCTCATGTTCCACTGCCCGTTACAGTCTCCCAGTAGCAGAACATCACTCCAAGGTGACAATTCCATTATGAGTTTCAATGTCCTGTGATCTTAGCTTCCAAAGCTATTCTGTATAGAGAATCGGGCCACACCCCCTTTTCCAATGCACATATCAGTTTTCCAGTAAAAAGATTTTGGCAATTAGTAACTCTATGCTGAGTTTTATTGTCATGCGACGTTTAGTTCCAAAGCTATTCAATTTAAAAAATTTGACTTGTGTGGTCGAAGCCATAACCCTTTTTCCTATGCCCGTCCCAGTTATCTTGTTTGTTTATAAAAAAACTTATTGAATCACACAATGTCAATTCTATAAAGTACGAAGTCACCCGTCCTTTTGTTCATTTATAAATTACAGGAAAACCACCGTCAAAACATGTGTAGAAAAGTTGCATGCAGCGAAATAAATAAACATACGTACATACAAACATACATACATACATACATACATACATACATATATACATCAAGTAGGATTGAATCTCTTTCTCATTAAAAAAATCCTCAACATACTAAAGGTGGTCAGTGAATCCCCTTTTAACAAAACTGTGTAAGATTAATTCTCCACATCAAAACTACTTCGAACATATTAGAATGTACTTCGATCCAATTAGCTTTAAGCGCAGCAAAGTATGTATGGATATGCATTTGTTTGTTTGTTTTGTTGTTTTGTGCTTGCTGAGAACAAAAAGAGTATAGTAGAGAGCAACATGCAGTTTATTGTGGCTCTCGCAGCACAAACGCATGAAAAGCTAACGATCAAGCAATGCATGGAATTGAGGATGATTTTTTAAAAAACTTAACACTTTAATTAAAGATACTTATTATTAAAATTTTGAAAAGAAAATAACCAATGAACCTTTTGTAGCACAAATGTGATATTTTAAAACTTATTTCAAAAAAATCGGACCAGTACTTTTGGATTTTTGCGGACACAAAAAATGTTCACTTTCATTTTATATAATAGTAAAGAGTATAGATATAGATAGATATCTCTCTCATTCTCTCTACTATAAAACATATCTTTCTTCTCTATCGTGTAACGAAATGAAACAAATTGACCTGTAAATTTCACTCCTCAATATTCTCATTCAAATTTCGAAGCGCCGCCTAAGAAGTTTCAATTCAAAAAATAAATAATCATTTTTAAGTATTATTGACTATTTCACTTCAGTTCATTTTTTTTAAGATAATCAATTGGAATGCATTTTATTAATTTTGTTATTATTTTGATTAACTCCACATCTCATTTGTTCAGACTCGTAAAAATAAAGAAAAGAGATGGTAATAGAAAGATTTTCTATTTAATTTTCTTACAAATTTTTTGTTTGTTTAAAAAAAAACCTTTCCAAATAATTTTGTATTTTTGAGTTGAGTTAAAATACGAGTAGTTTTCTATTCTTTAATCGTTTTAGTAAAAAAATTTACAATTTCTAGCTTTTTTCCTAGTCTCTGAGTTAGAGTGCCCCCAAAATTCAAAATCTTGGCTCTACATTTACTTTCAAGGCCTGATTTTGTTTGATAAAGCAAAAATTTTTGCTGCATACAAAATTACTATAAAAGTTTTTGATTACAATCAAAAGACTTCAATAGACTTTAAGTTATTTCACAGTTTCAGTGATTTAATGATTTAATGACATGATTTCAACTGACTTCAAAAGATTTCATTGACTTCAAATTACAATAGAATGCAATCAATGACTCCAAACAGAGCGACTTCAATCACTGCGATTCATTCAAAGACTTCAACTTCAAACTTTATCAAAAGATGAATAAAAAAGACTTTAATAGAAATGTTTGCTTGTTGATTTCAAAGTCATGACTTCAAACTGATTGCTGATTTCAAAACTTGAAGTCATTAAATCAAAAAATGATTGAATGACTTAAATCATTTCTTTGACAATCAGTGCCATTGTTTGATTACATAAATGCTATCTTGTACAATTCTGATAGGTAAAACCATACTTCTAGCGGTTTAAGTTAACTTCCGTTTCATTTTCTGAACTTACACCTGAGTTTTACTTAAAACATTATTCATTATATCCTATATGAACTCAAAACTCATTTTTTCCTATGAGAAAGAAATGAAATGAAACGTTTTTGGAAAATCATTTTACTATGCTACCTATAAAATACTTAAATCTTAGCTAAAATAAGCTTAACACTGAAAACTACCTTGACCAGGTAACAACACAAAAAGTCAATTTAACTAGCTGGTAGCAGAAACTGAAGCCGGCATCTTATTATTAATGCGAACAGTCAATTTGCTATAATTAAAGGTGTAAAAGTGTTAATGTTGCGTTTTATTGGCACTCGACAACAGCAACGATAGCTGATTTCATCCACTCGCCATCTTCATCTCCATCGCGATGTCGACGTGTGGTTAAGGTACGGATATTGCATTCTAGTAGTTGTTGTTTTCTCAACGTGGCGCTGCAGCTCATACATAAATGCCAAGATATAAAGCCACACATGCACTCACACACACACACACACATACACACTCACCTATACACATGTACAAGTTGACCTTAATAGCCCGGTTAGCAGGTCGTTTTTATTTATGTGTATTCTTTGGTTACAGCCCTTTGTATGCGTGCGAGTTTGTGTGCAGTATGTGTGTATGTGTGCGTGTGATTGTGTTTATTCTTGAGCGTACTTGAGTGCCGTGCAAGAAGATGGCGGGCGCGGAGTGGCGCAACTGCTGCGTTCTTGAACATACTTTGTCTGCATAGCCGACCGTAAGTTTGCGGACGTAAATTTTCATTTGCGAGACTCACGGCGATAACGACGACAATTACAACAACAACAATAATAATCACAACAACAATGAAGGCTATGGGCACAAGGACTCCTCATTGGCATTGTTGCTGCTGACGTTGTTGTTATTGCTATTGTTGTTGCTGTTGTTGTTGTTGCTCCTGTTTACGTTTAGCTGGCGTAGAGCAAAATTTATTGAATTGTTTTTCAGTGGCTTTTGTTCTGCTTTTACGCACGTTTTCGTAAACACACACACAAACACACAATTTATAATAATTTGAAGAAACTTCAAGATCCTTGGCTCACAAGGATCTTCATTTAGAATTTCTAATAATTCTTAGTAAACAAATAAAATTGTTTACTTTCATCTAGCTGAGTCATAGAGTCAAGTACTCTGACGTAGATTGGTTTTGTTGAGGCGTGATTTTATTTAACCTTTTACTAGGAGATATCCAGTTATGAGTTTAAGGCTGCTGAAAAGGATTGTCTCTACAGACCATTTGATTATAAGACTCGTTTGATTAGTCAGTCACTTTCTAAATATAAGATATTTTTTCGGAAAAAAGCCTTTTATTTCTCAACGTAGTCTCCACTTAGATCGAACATTTAGTCCAGGGTTTTTCCAATTTTTTATTCCTTTCAAATAATAGGTTCCAATGGCGTTTGTTTTAGTGATGACCTCTTCATTCGACCAAAATCTCTTATCGTCGAGCCATTATTTCAGCTTTAGAAATATGAAATAGTCTAGCCCCTCTCAGACTAATCTAGAGAATATTGTGGATGGCGTAGCAGTCCGTAGCCCAATTTATGCAATTTTACCATGGTGACTACAGACTTATGGACCGATGTGTTGTCACGATGGAAGAATACTTTTTCTTCACCAAATGCGGTCGTTTTTGCTTCTAATTGATGTCAAATCTGTCCAATAGCTGTGAATAATATTCGTTGGAGATCGTTTAACCCTTGACACTCAAATTTTTACGTTTTACGCCATGAACTTGTTGGCCGACTGACCTACATTGGGCTTCTTTGTTGCACCTTCATCTGAAGAAGTGCAATGCTTTGACAGTTCCTTGGTTCTGGTGTGTTCTGATGTATTCATGTTTCATCTACGGTTACGAAATGGCGCAAAAAGTCCTTCCGATTGCGATTGAACATCGACAAACACTCCTTTGAAGTGCTCACATGCCTACGCTTATAGACGCAAAGAAATTTTTCGTTTATCGCAACTAAAAAATTCACCAACTTATACTTCGTTTGCGAGTTGTATTTGCTGTTGCCATCAACTTAAAAATATATCTTATATACCTAAATTATTTCGGTCATTATTATTTATGATATTAATTATCTCTCTTCCCTATGTCTGTCCGTCTTCTTATGAATTGCACTCATCACACCTCTGTTACTATCTCCGTCAGCTTATTTAGCAAACTACTAACAATTTGTCCAAAAGTAACTCTGAACTATAAGCCTGGTGTTTATATAACGAAGGGAAAAACAAACGAAGTTTTCAGTTGGCTAAAAGAAATTTTTCAATTGCTGCAATTTAAAAATTACTCGCGTTTACGGCAAACGAAGTTAAATTCCAGCAACTAAGTGACGCGTTTCTCGCAACTCGTTAAGAAATAACGATTTCAAGCACGACAAACGAAGTTTGTTTGCGGAAAACTGGCGATGAACGTTTTTTTTTTTTTCTTTGCGTGTGGTCGAGTGGGAGTAATTGCGACACCTACCGTAGTGGATCATTGGATCATTTCTGTAATATGTGATGTACCTGTTCAGCCTCAGCCATCTCACTCATTTCCATTCTCCTACCGTCCAATATTAAACCATGGATTTTATAGGCGGTCTCTGGCGTGACAACCTCTTTTGGACCTTCTGAGTATTCAGCGTCACTTGTGATAATACGACCACAACAGAATTTAATAAACCACTTCTTTTCCATTGAAATTGATGGTGCAGAGTCCCCATAGTATTTATCAAGCCATTCCTTGGTTTCGGTGATGGTTTTTTTACCCAAAAAATAATTCTTGATGAGTACACGAAATTCACTTTTTCCATTTTCGTTGAAATTCGCGAGGTTGCTGCTTTCAATAGCTGTCAAACAAAAACTACGGACGGAAAAATGACGAAGCTTATTCAAAATTTAACAGATGATTATTGAAAAGTTGCATTTAAAGTAACTACACGGAAAAATCAAAAAGTTACTTGTATCCTTCCCTCAAATTAATTGTGTGTTAGGGTTCTCCCATTCAAATATATTGCGACTAATGAAAAAAAAAATGTTGATAATGACTATTTGGAAAGGACCAAAGGACTCAAACGATCCACAGACAAACGGACAGATATCGTAATTCAAAGAATAAGCTTAAATGAGCACTGCAAGTGCAGTGATAATCCTGACGGAACTAAAGGAGTACCATAACGTAGATCAGTGGGCCCAAGAAATTTTAAGTTCGGGCCAATGCTTAAAAAAAAACAGAAAAAAACACAAAATATTGCTCATCGTTGCGTTTGGCAAAAAATCAAACAAAACAAAAAACAATTACAATGAAATAAAATCACATGTCATGAATGCTTTCATGGAAAATTACTCGACCCACAAGTAACGGGACAATCAGCTTCAGCATCGACATCATCGAGTACTCGTTTTTTTATTTTGGCTTTGCATGCATTTGTTTTTGTAAAGTTCTCTCGAAAATGTGCTGATTACTGAACGAGTGCGGTTTGTGTTGTTGGTTATTTGCAGATTTTGACTTATCTCAAAGACAAAATGAAGATAAGAAAAAAATTTTTATGAAGGGTCACGCGGGCCATACTAGCCACTACATGGGCATGTTTGACATAGATATTATGGGATATGGGAAAGTATGCAAATTGGGAGCAGAGTGACTGGCGATAAGCTATCTGGCCAGACGAAAGCAAATGTAACTTGTTGCGCACAGAAAACGTCTCATACATAAGTGCTCCGCTTTCCCGGAGAACGATATAGTGAAAATTATGACATGACATATGACATGACATGACACATGACATGACACATAACATGACACATAACATGACACATAACATGACACATAACATGACACATAACATGACACATAACATGACATGACATAAGATATGACATGATATAACATGACATATGACATATGATAAATGACATGACATATGATATATGATATATGACATACGATATATGACATATGATATATGACATACGATATATGACATATGATATATGACATACGATATATGACACATGACATATGACATATGACATATGACATGACATGATATAAGACATGACATATGACATCAAATGACATATGACATGACATGAGATATGGCATGACATAACATGGTATATGACAGATTTTCGAATATATACTTTCAAGGCCGCTTTAAATCTTTCAATAAATTTCAAAATCATGATCAAATGAAATATGAATGGGTTTTCAGAGGCTGATCATGAAATTAGGATCAAAATTCTTATCACAGTTGATGAGGCTACCAATTGACAATCTCTTTATCATATAGTCAAATATGAGCAATAAATGGAAGGTAATTTGCAGATTCTTTTAAAAAAAATGCATAAAGTAAGATAAAGGGGGTCGTTGATCACGATAAGCTCTTAAAAAGCTTAAATGAACTTTTGAATATAGTTCATAAGTCGTCAATTAAGATTCTTTTGCAAAAAATTTCAAATAATATTTTTTAGACAACATATTATTCTTAAAGAAGAGTCATAAAGATAAACAAAGGGAAAAGTTTTTATATCCTTTAATAAAAAATCCTGTATTTTTTAATTTAAAATTTTGCCCACACAACGTACTCTAACTCGCATACTTGACTGACACTATCCTTAAGGCTGTTGGTTCTTAACCAAAATGTGTTTCCGTTGGTTGACTGCCAACCAGCCAGACTCAACCACAAGCAACGGCAAAGGGAAAGCAACAACCTTAGCGTTAGTCCTGGTTGCGGAAATAGCTAAAGTCAATTTGTCGTCATCTCAAGGAAGTGCCAGGTAAGTAATCAATTAATAGAGCGATGCAATGATAGCAAAGCAGATGCTACCGAATGAGAAACAAAAAGCAACGGAAATAGAATTATTTTATACACAAGCAACGGGTGTGCACAGCCAAAAGCTGCTTCAATAAGTTGGCAAAATTTCATACAAATTTAATATAAGATCCGCGCAACATGAAAGGAGCTCTCATCATTGGAATTTGCTCATTGAATTTCTAGAAACTGACATTTGATAAGCATTTCGAACAACAGCTTAAATCAAAGCAATTAATGTGATGGTGCCGGATATCCGTGTTGCTCAGGCATCATCAACAACATATTAACACAACATTCCGAGTAGAGTGGAATTAAATTTTAAACAAGGAAGGACGAAAGCAAGCCGCTTACAACTAAGTAATTGCATAACTAACACAACTTGTTAGGTTGTGGAAAGAGAAAGAGAGAGAGAGAGAGAGAAAGTGCGACAAAATCACAGTATTGTGAAAAAAGTTGTTGACAGCTAATGTTGTGTAGTGTGTGTGTGCGTCTTAAAGGGACACTAACAGAGCCACTAACACAAACACATGGCCACAGGAGCGGACAGATTTGACAAACTGCTGACAAGTTCTATGCAGTCTTTTTTCATTTCATTTCTCTTTGACATTCTTGGTCTACGGGATAAAGTTGACTAGTTTTTGTTGCTTATCATGTGTGACACCCATGAAACGCTGGTGCACTGTTTCCACTGTGTTGTAGGAGTACATTTTATAGCATAAATAATTAAATTCCAACTTTGCTCTTGTTTTTTTTTTTCTTTTTGGGATAGACATTCGTTGTAGCTCTTAAGTAGTGGAATTTTTCTCTTGCTGTCTCTATCAGTGTCTGTTACTGTCTCTGTTGCTGTGCTTTGTTCCCTTGACTTGTTTGAGTTTGAGTTTTTTTTTTTTTTTTTGAGCTTGTTCCGCTCCACATGACTGAAGCCCACCCTCACTTGTCAGATTGAAACAACATTTCAATTTTTCTTTTTCAGAACCCTCTCCGCCCGCCCACACTCCCCTGGAAGTTTCTAGTTTCCTCTTTTGTTAGATTTTTGTAGTTTTGTTTTTTTCAATGCTTTTTAGCATTATCTTTCGCACTTCCTTAACTATTTTTCACGCTGCTGCTGCTGCTGCTTTTTGGAGCCGTCAGCTGCACCAGTACCAGCATCGGCACTCGTACCAACATCAGTAACAGCTACAACAACAAAAACTACAAGAAAACTGTTCAAACTAAAATAACATAAAAAGATATTAACTGAAGTGCCTGCCTTCTGCTGGATATCGCGTTTCCACTCGCCAGCATTTTTCGCCAGTCTTTTTAGTTTGGCGCACCCCTGCCGCACCGTCTTCCTCCTGCCGGCGCACAGTGTGAAATGTTCGCATTCTAGCGGAACTTTATTGGAAAAATGAAGCTGGTCTTCCTTGGATGAATTCTTTTTTCCAGTTCCCAATAATGCAAACCGTTTGTTTTTGGCTAACATTGCTGTATATTTGCAAAATAAATTGTACAGCAAGCGGTCAAAATCAAGGTTTACTATCTAAAAAATAAAATACGGATATTATTTAGGGTCTTTACACAATATATTGAATATTCTTGTTTTTAATCCTAAGTAATTGTGAAAAAAGTTAACAACTATTTAAAATTTATAATATTTAAACTTTACGCGAAAGTAAGTAGATTTTTTTTTTTTGATTTTTTTAAACTTTTTTGTTCGTTTCCTACTCAGGTTAAAAAAAAAGAAAAAATAAAAGCAAGCTTGCACTTTGGATAAGGTTTCAAAATTGTAGACACGTGTAGACAGGCTAATTTTTGCATTTTCTGTTTCTCAGAATATTTTAAAACACGAAACAAAGGTAATCTCGTGCATCTTTCTGCCCCCCCCATATATTTTTTTTGTAATTTCTACTAGATGAAGAGGCTAGATGTTTTTGAGCTATGGCGACAAACTGCAAAAGAAGAAAGACTTCGAAAGATAGTGCAGATTATTGCTTTTTAAAACAATATTGAGAGTTCTAATAGACAATTGGAAATGTTTGCAAGTAATCTTATTGCGAGAATAAAAGCCAAATGGGAAAAAAGTAAAAGAAGCTACCCAAAATTCCTTAAACTACATACAGATTGGTTAAAGCAACATATTGTTTTGCCACCTGAGTGCATAGCCCCAGTTATAGCAAGTACAAGTTCAGGATCGAAAGTTGCAAGATCTGGAAGACCAATAAAACCTTTCGAAGAATGTAACATTGAGGTTAAAAAAAGGAAAATTAAAGACATTATTAATACAAAATGTCCTGAAGCCAAAAAACGAGTAGAAGGGATACAAACCGGGATATCCAGGTTTCTCATCGCATCTGATCCGCTGCTTTCGATTAAATCTGGGTTTTCGCGAATAAACTCACAACCTTCCGCCAGAAACCTATCTCTACTCAAAACACCATCTGCTCCTGCTCCTATTTCAACTTCTGAAGTTGAGAAGAACTCATCAGATAATGGTTAAAGTTCCTTTTGTACACATATATAGCTTCAATAATAATAAATGAAAATATAAAAACAAAACTGCAACGTGTGCAAAGTCAAAAATCAAATTATTAAAGAAAACTTAAAAATTTTTGTTTAAATTATTTATTAAAACAATAACCCTTAAAACTTAAATTTTGCTTTGCTATTTATATTTATTATATTTTATTATTTGTGCTTTCTTTAATAACAAAGAAAGGCTTTTTCTAGTCAAATTAGGCTACAATTGTTATAATCAGTAAGATTTGGAATTAAGTTCCGCTAGAATCCAAAAATTTCACACTGTGCGGCGCTTCATTTTTCTGGCATCCTTCATTCCGACGTATCATTTCATTCATTATTTTGTTCTTACTTCGCTGCTAGCTACTGGCTGATGGCTGCTGGCTGCTCTCTATGCATAGACAACAGACGCGAAAGTGAAAAATGATGCCAGTACCAGGACGTTTTTCCGCCATTCAGTTGCTGAACATTGCCTGAAGCTATTCAAAAACTAAACGCGACACTCAAGTTCTGAAAGTTAAGGGCGCATCGAGTCAAATGCAGATTTGCTCGCCCATTCTCCCCCCCCCCCCCCCCCAACCCCTCTTCACACTCTCTAAAGACTCAGAGAAAATGCGACATTTCTCTGGCGCATTTAGCCAACCGCAAACATTTTCAAGTCGTTACGATTTGGGAACAAACACACGTTGCAGCTTTAAATCGCCGCGTCATCTGGCTCTTATTTTGCTGCAAGAACATGGAACGCATTTACATGACAGCTGTGTGTGTGTGTGTGTGTATGTGCGTTGTTGTTGCCTAAGTGCTTGGGTTGGTCTGTGTCCTTCCGTTGGCATGTTTTCCCAGGAACAGCATTTGGCAGGAACAGTGATACCGCGGAGTATGAGTTATAAATGTACGTTAAGTCAAAGTCAAGCAGTGAGCAAACAGTTTGTCCAAGAGTACAAGAGCTGCTTAAATAGAGATTATTTTTGAGTTGTGGTAAAAAATTATCGCACTTATTTAAGCACTAGCTGTTGTGTCCGGTGCTACTCGCTGTTACTATTTTTTACAGATAAGATTCGCTTCAATTGTTTTTTTTTTTTAGAGAAGATTTGTTGAAATAAATTATAAGAAAGGGGGGAAGAAGTTAAAAATTCATGGGATTCATTAATTACGATCATTCTGAAAAGTTAAAAATGTAAGTTGAAAATTTAATACTTTAAGATAAAACGGATACACTCCATCCACCTTCACCGCCACCTTATGGGCCGTATACATTAGGGCGGGTCGATTTAAAAATCGCTCAATGCTCTGTGAAAATCGTATTCTAGGGATCAAAATAAGAAACTTCGCTGAAGGAACCATACCTCTAAACCGAATTCTGATGTCCCCCAATTTGGGTCGAACTTTTGGGTAGGGGCAAATTTTGAAAAATCCCACTTTGACCCATTTAGAGTGCTCCAATCGAGTCCAAATGTATGACCGACCCCCACTAACTTTTTAGGCCCGACCCACCCATGCCAGTGGCACACCCCCTGAAACCCCCCTGTGGGGTTCCCCATACAAACATTTCAAAAAATCACCATTTTTGGCCTTTACATGAAAAAATCAGCGAAATGGCTATGTTTTTTCTTTATTTTTATTTATTTATTTATAATAATATCACAGTGTGACGACTAAAAAAGCACAACCAAACTTTATAGAAATTCTTAAAGAGGGACATGTTGTGAGTCCATCGCACTTGGTCTGACCTCTCAATGTCGTCACAATTTTTTTTAATTCGTTTTTAAAGTTGAAGGGTTCGATTTTTGTTGCGCCGACGTTCATTGAATTTTTACAGCTATTTGCCTTGATGGAAATGAAAAACAAATTCCACTTCTTTTCAGTAGAATTTTACGTAGAATAAGGCTGTATAAAAATAAATACGATAAAATACAAAATGAAGCGTGTAGCGAACCAAATTCCTTAATTTTTCTCTTATTTCATAAAAAAAATTAATGTTTCTATAAATTTAAATGATATAATGCTGCATGAATGACATATATTTTTCACAAAAATTCATTGCACGTAAAAATACCTTTTCATTGAATCCAAAACCATCAATATCGGTTGAGAATTGACAAAATGACGGCAGTTTTATCGTTTTTTTTTTTCTCAGAAAACACTGACTCCCATGTATATGTTGCTATCGTACAAAGTGCTGTTTTTTTGTCAAATCTTAACCGAATTTGGACATCTTTAGCTCATTGGAAAGAAAATATGATGAGTAACATATATCTAGAGCATTGCAATATAGATCTTTGAAAAATGTAAAAGATACTATGGAACGAATAAACATATTTTTATTTTTAATAGAATTTTTTTATGAATGAATGTGTACGAGTGCATTAGACCGTAATGGAAAAAAAGTAAGCTGCATTTAAGTTTATCTTCGGCATTTATAGTCCTATCTTATGGCGTTTACTTTTCTCAAAAAATTCTGCATTTTTTCTGCCCTCTTTGAGAACTCTGCCCTTTATGTGATTTTTTCTCAATAAAATTCTGACCTGTAAATGAAATCGAGTTCTTTTCTCGACAATGTTGACCTCGAAAGTAGAAAAAAATTCAGAATTTTTCACTCTCAAGATCGACGATTTTAAATTCTGCCCTCAAATGCTACCAACTGAATGAACAAAAAAAGTGACATGTTAGGAAAATATTAAATGTTATCATTGACATTTCATTAAAATTTGAGCTTTTTCACGGATGACAAAATAAATGTTATAAAAATTGTTCTCAAAAGTAAGCAACAGTACAGTCAACACAACATCATTGAAAAATGTTGCATTTTTCTGATCTTTTCTCGACTAAGAACAGTTCAACATTTTTTGAGTGCAGGTCAAAATGTAAAATATTCTGCACTTTCAGAGGGCTGAATTTTTTGCCAAGAAAATAAAACGCCATTAAAGAAAGATATATAAATGTTTTTATTTCGAGAAGTCCAACTTTTTTGCCCTAAAGGTCATTGAGATCAATCACCCCGTTCTAGCACTTACCCTCGAGAAAGTATATGGTAGGTAAACTAACCCTACTTTTTTATATGTGAAAAGTAGCTTATTAAAATAATTATAGTGACTTATTAGCGAAAGCTTACCCACTAATAAAGTTCTGTGTTTTATTTAAAAGGTAAAAAAATGCAAATAAAAATTGAATTGAGGGCCTTCAAGGTTTTGGGCAACGGCTCAAAAAGCCTTTTTTGATTTGACATTTATTTTTTTAATTCATGTTGTAAAAGTTGAAATCTGGTAAGTACTAGAAAGGGGTCCTCGACCCCAATGTCTTTTAGAGCAAAAAATTTGGACGCCTCGAAATAGAAACATTGATATATCATTCTTTGACAAGATAGGTCTTTAAATGCCGAAGATATGAAGAAAGACTTAAACGTTCGGGAAAAACAATTGTTTTTTTCAAAATTTTCTTGAAAAAATGCTTCAGATTAGACGGAATGCAGCTTACTTTTTTTCCATTACGGTCTAATGCACTCGTACACATTCATTCATAAAAAAATTCTATTGAAAATAAAAATATGTTTATTCGTTCCATAGTATCTTTTACATTTTTCAAAGATCTATATTGCAATATTCTAGGTGTCTGTTGCTCATCATATTTTCTTTCCAATGAGCTAAAGATGTCCAAAATCGGTTAAGATTTGACAAAATAACAGCACTTTGTACGATAGCAACATATACATGGGAGTTAGTGTTTTCTGAAAAAAAAAAAACGATAAAACTGCCGTCATTTTGTCAATTCTCAACCGATATTGATGGTTTTGGATTCAATGAAAAGGTATTTTTACGTGCAATGAATTTTTGTGAAAAATATATGTCATTCATGCAGCATTATATCATTTAAATTTATAGAAACATTAATTTTTTTTATGAAATAAGAGAAAAATTAAGGAATTTGGTTCGCTACACGCTTCATTTTGTATTTTATCGTATTTATTTTTATACAGCCTTATTCTACGTAAAATTCTACTGAAAAGAAGTGGAATTTGTTTTTCATTTCCATCAAGGCAAATAGCTGTAAAAATTCAATGAACGTCGGCGCAACAAAAATCGAACCCTTCAACTTTAAAAACGAATTAAAAAAAATTGTGACGACATTGAGAGGTCAGACCAAGTGTGATGGACTCACAACATGTCCCTCTTTAAGAATTTCTATAAAGTTTGGTTGTGCTTTTTTTTTTGGTCGATTTCGTCACACTGTGTATTTATTATTTATTTATAATAATACCTATTTTTTCTCTTTTGAAATTTATTTAGTCAGAAAATATGTAAATGAAAAAATTAATTTAAGTTAGTTATAGAAAAGAATCTAAAAAAAATATTGTTTGAAGTCTTTTTTATTTTCAAGTCTGGGCAATTTCGCACGGCTCTCTAATGTCGTTGCCATAACAGCCTCTACATTTTCCGGTATAACCCGTTTGGAAACGCTAGCTAGCAATTGAACATGTCGTTCCGTTCCTTGTATGTGTGATGGAATTTTTGGATCATTAAACGGTGGATCATCTTGATTTAAATATTCTTTCAATGTATCGTACGGAATGCTTCGCGTGAATGGTGGTTCAAATACGTTATTTATGTCATTCATATTGATCATTTCCGTGTAATTTGTGCAATTAAACTTTATATCTGGTTTTTTATAAGCTCTAAGTTGCGTTGGGTCGTCAACATCTCTTCGATAGCGTAGAATTATGTTGATAGCACAGTCGCGCTTTTCTTTGCTATCATCAAACAACATTAATAACAAGATATTTTCCGAATGCGCATAATGAATTATCTGTAATTACTTGATTGACAATTTTGCGTAAACGAGGTTCTAGAGATCGTGACCAACTAATGAAGTTGAAAAATAATGCACTGCCGTACACGACAGAGCTGTAATACTTGATATTGAAGTTCATTGGCACATAACATTTAATTATAAATTCAACCAGAATTCTTAAATTTGCATCTGGATTTTCCGTTGTCACATATAATCGTAATAATCTAGCGGCCTTGGTGAGCCACCGAGAATGTACAATTTTCCCTGGTTTGATGTTAGCCAGATCCACCGAAACCACGCCGCTAGAAATTGCAGGGGCCATGTCGTATAAGCACGTCGAATCTGTGGAAAATTCAATTTTTTTCTGGAGCGGGGGCATGTTTTGCAACTCAAATTTCTGGAAGCCGTCCACCACCTGAAAATATATAATAATAAAATAATTAAAAATGGTTGACAATTATAATAAATGAGTGATAGCAATAACTTACCGGAAGAGTTTCACAAGTTTCAATTTAACGGCTCAGTTTTCCGGTTGCCGATCTTGGTCCAGTGCTGGTTGATTTATCCAAAGCTTCAAACAAATGCCAAAACGGAAGTTCGTTGAAGTGAAGAAGGCAAACGAACCAATACAATGGTCTTTTTAACAGCAATTCGGTAATTTATGAAATGGTAATTTCAATTCTACCTGCTGTGTCTTGTGGTGGCTTAAAAGCGCACACAAGCAATTTTCCGATTTGCAATTGTGTCACAGTGATACCTTCATTTTTTAAAAGGGTTGAATAAATTTCTAAAGAGAAAAAAACTCCAAAAAGAAAAAACATAGGCATTTCGCTGATTTTTTCATGTAAAGTGCCAAAACTGGCGATTTTTTGAACCCCACAGGGGAGATTTCAGCTGGAAACCTATTCAGTCAAGTCTGCCTTGGTTCGAGATGGGGTGATAGATAAGTGGGAAGGAAAGGGCAATTAAGTGAAACACGTATAGGATCTTCTAAGCGTGGTGGAAAGCCAAAGAAACATGTGAATTTGAATCAGAAGCAAATGTTATGCCTTTACCTTAGTCAAATCAAGTTATAAGGCAATCTCGTCCACAAACTTCTCTACCATCAACTACATCTTGAAGTCGTAAATATTGATAAATTTTTAATTCCACTCGATTAGAAATGAGGATAGAAAATTTAGAAAGGCTTAAAGCGAATGACCATGGCCTGGCCGGGAATCGAACCCGGGACCTCTGGGGTAGTAGTTGAGCACGCTACCTACTCGACTACCGAGGCTACGTAGAACCGACAATTTTGTTTATTCACAACCCCATTCAAAGAGAAACGAGCCTCATCACTCATAGTAGGGGAGCCCAAGGGGCTAAAAGGGTACTTCCTCGAACGTCGTGGGGAGCTATTGGATTGCGAAGATTAGATGTTAAAAAGAAAAAAGGTGCATGATGCATGTCCCCACACTCGTGGAGGGAGCTTGTGCAGGTTTTCAAAAATGAAAAAAAATTGTTACAGAGAAATACTAGAACGCTTCAGATATTAATAGTGTCTGCTCTCCAGAAATTTCTGATAGGAGAGCAATATTTCTTTGCAGGTTTGAATGGTGGAGATGGTCGTATGAAGGGGTACAAAATAAGAAAAAAATTTTTTCGAGCGCGTCAGATGTCCAGAAGGGGTATTAAGTAAACTCTAAATGAGCTCCCATTTAAAAGACTGACGATTTGGACGCGACTAAACCCTGATTTTTCAAAATGCAAAAAAAAAAATCGTGACATATAGTGGACGGAAAGTAGTGGCAGTCAAAGAAATAAAATATAAGGAAATGGTGTTAGCCACACACACAGTGTACATGAACTGTGGTATGATTTCTGAATTGAGCGAGCTAGATAGAGAGTGTTTTTTGACATTTCTGAGTTCACTTGAATATAATTGAAAGTTTGTGCAGTGAAATAATTAAATTAAAAGCGTTTTTCACTGCTAAAAACTATGTAATTTTAAAGAAAAATATGACAGAAAATAATAATAACATGCGTTGTGTGGTTAGAATTTGCTAAAATGCAAATTAGAGCCAGTTGATTTCGCACCAATTTGCACTCACAATGGTGCACCCACATCTGTCAAAATGCTTCAGGGGCGCATCAGTTTTTCACAGCTGAATACATTTTTGGGGCGCTTCTGTGTTCAGCATAGTTAATCAGATGTAATAATTTTATTCATTTCTTTTCAGATTTCCGCATATTCGGGACCTTAAACTGACTATTCGTCAAAAATTGTATAAAACTATACATTTCAAAATGTGTAAAAACAAAATTTTTCATTTATTTTTTCATGCGTTTTATATGAATATTAGTAAAAATCCCATCCTACGACAGGCTGTACCCAAAAATAATAAATACAAGATTATGCCATGCGCATGTCTGCCTACGTCATGATCGACGCATTGTCAAAATCAGCTGTTTTGAAAAATAAATCGCAGAGAACAGAAAATCAGTGAGAAGAACAGAGAAAGAATTAAAAACATTATTCATAAACGTTATTAAACGAAAAATCACTATATTTTTATGAATACGGTACATGAGTAAGAATTTTTATGAATAAGATATTGTTATGAATACGGCTGTAGGTCAAACTTTTACTAATAACGTATTACTCTAAACACCGGTTTTATATGTAATTCTAACAAGCACACTTTGAGCCTTTTTTTTCGACGTAACTGAATACGGCCCTTTGTGAATGTTTATGTATTTGTGTCAACCAACACGAATAAGAAAAATACCACACTTTTGTGCAATAACATCACTTCCTTATATCTTAGTTCTTTGGTGGCAGTACGGTGCGAGAGAGTAAGAGATAAAGAAAAAGTGAGAAGGAAAGAGAGGCGCGGAGTTGGAAATACATGTCTAGTTGTCAACAGCTGCACGCACCACACTTTATTAATGATTTTAGCTAACATACTTCGGCTTGTGGAAATCGGCAGATTTCAAATTGGAGAAAAATCAACCGTGCTCGAGAATGTCCAGGTGACTTTTTGACGTAGAATACGTCATTCTCGGAGGTAAGTAGGGTGCTTGATAGGGATCAGGTGTCGGTATTTATATAACTTTTTGAGCCTTTGGTGGGCCTAAAGTACTGATCGTACAATGTTGATGTTAGCACTTGTTGGTCTGCTTGATCCTCAATGCGATAAAAATTCATGTTAGAACTCTCTAACTTATATAAATTTTACACAATTACATGAAATATAAAGCCAACATTTGATGTTTTTGTTTGCTTAAACTTGCTACCTATTTATCGACAGTTTCCGGTTTTATCGACAAAAGCATAAAATTTGTATGGGAGCCCCCCTAAGGAGTGGTCGGAGGGAATAGGTGTCAAAGGCAAAAATGTTCCTTTTGCAAAAGTAATGGTGGTCGGTCATACATATTAACCCTCTCCGGCACTCTCTTAAAGGTCATATGCTCAGGTGTATGGAATAAATAAACAAAAACCATAAAATTTGTATGGGAGCCCCCCTAAGGAGTGGTCGGAGGGAATAGGTGTCACAGGTAAAAATGTTTCTTTTGCAAAAGTAATGGGGGTCGGTGATACATATTAACCCTTTCCCGCACAAACACAATAAAATTTGTATGGGAGCCCCCCTAAGGAGTGGTCGGAGGGAATAGGTGTCAAAGGCAAAAACGTTTCTTTTGCAAAAATAATGGGGGTTGGTGATACATATTAACCCCATCCGGCACTCTTTTAAAGGTCATATGCTCAGGTGTATGGAATAAATAAACAAAAACCATAAAATTTGTATGGGAGCCCCCCTAAGGAATGCTCGGAGGGAATAGGTGTCAAAGGAAAAAATGGGGGTCAGTGATACATATTAACCCTCTCCGGCACTCTCTTAAGGGTCATATGCTCAGGTGTATGGCATAAATATACAAAAACCATAACATTTGTATAGGAGCCCCCCTAAGGAGTGGTCGGTGGGATAAGGTGTCAAACGCAAAAATGTTCCTTTTGCAAAAGTAATGCGGGTCAGTGATACATATTAACCCTTTCCGGCACTCTTTTAAAGGTCATATGCTCAGGTGTATGGAATAAATAAACAAAAACCATAAAATTTGTATGGGAGCCCCCCTAAGGAGTGGTCGGAGGGAATAGGTGTCAGAGGCAAAAATATTCCTTTTGCAAAAGTAATGGGGGTCGGTCATACATATTAACCTTCTCCGGCACTCTTTTAAAGGTCATATGCTCAGGTGAATGGAATAAATATTTTGCTAAATAGTTTTTAAAAAAGATGTCATCAAAAGCGAATTGACTAATTCTACGTCTTGTGTTACGAAATAGTCGAAACTACTGTATCTTTTTTTTTTAACTATGTGACTCTCCGATTTCCTTAAGTCACGCTTAAATCGTCAGACCCGCTCGATTTTACCAATAACCCTTTTTTTAATATTCTGATCGGCTGCCTTAGACTTACGAGGCTATATCAAAGGTTCATGTATGGTGGAGGTACTGAATAGAGTGCAAGGTTTTCCCCCTTAGGCTATTCTGCTGCGTTCGGGGAAATTCAAAAATGCGCGCTTGTGCTCCCCTACTATCATGATAATTTTTTGCGTCTATTTTTCGCATCACTTGAATAGTAACAGCTCCTTAAATAAAAAGAAAACAATGAAATAAAGTATCAAATGCAATTTTTTTTTATCAAAACTTTTATTTAGTAATAGGTTGGTCCCTCTTTATTCAAAATTAGTTCAAACATTCTGTTTGATGGGCTATCATAAAGACTTTTTAAATAATTTAAGGAAATTACACTCCATGCACCCATATCGCTACAAAGATTGGCTCACGATCATCAAATTGCCGGCCAGATTCTTAAAAGTTGCGGCACAACCATCCCCAGATATTTTCTATGATGTTTAGATCCGGTGAGTAAGGAGGCCACGGTAACAAATTGACATTTTGATCATTTAACCAGCTTTTGACAACTCTTGCGGTGTATATCGGGGATTATCTTGCTATAATGTCGATGGAATTGGTCTAAAAATGTTTGAAAATTTCAGAAAAGCCGTTTCCAGTATTTGTTTGTATGAATTCATTATGCGTTCATTTTTTCTGTTTGAAACTCCAAATCAACAATACCGTAAAAAGACACTGCGCCCCAGACTATCACTTCTTCTTCACGACTGTGGTGGCAGGACAGAAAATGCTACTCCTTCCGTAAATCGTGGAAGTAATAGTTAACCTCAGCAGGGAGATCAAAATTAAACTTTTTCTCATCTGAGAAAGCCACGCATTTACACTCATCCTTCCATGACATGTGTGCCCTACAATATTCTAGGCGTGGTTTCTTTCTTTGTTGGTTCAGTGGTGGTTTCTTTTGAAATTTTTTAAGCTTTAAATGTTCGGCACCATTTTTGATTCTCCTCACAGTAGAAGCACTAGCATTAACACCACTTTCTGCCCTTATTATTCCACCGCAAAGTCAATGGAATTGGATGCTATCCTCAATATGACTCTTCTGTCAACAACGGTTATAGCGCTTTTTGCCTTCCTCTCATGTTCTTCCCACAAAACTTTGGGTCTCACAAAAAGCTACACACAACGTTAGTACTTCTACCAATTTCGTTGGCAGTTGCATGACCTGAATATGCTTCAATTTTCGTCTTTTCGGCGACAGTTAATGGATTCGCACGGCTCATATTCACATTGTAAGGATTCGAATTCAAAGAAATAATTATAAAATAATTAGGGTTTTCACCATGGTACAATGAAAACAAGGTAAAAGTATTTCAGAGAGGCAGACTGCCACAACTGTCAAAACGAAATTGACTGCCCATAGAAAATCTGAAAGCGTTTTTTTTTTTTATTTTTTCTTTTGTTTTCATTTTCAAATTACTATTGAAAGACAATTTTGGCTATGAGGAAGAGAGCGTAGTCCGAAATGCGTCTACCTCTGTTATTCTACCATGGTTTTCACTTCAATGCTGAAATTTCTAAAATCGGAAATTTCCGACCAGTTGAAGTGAGCGACTTGTTTTCAATTTTTTTTTTTTCGAAACATCAGTCAAACTGACAACGCACTGAAATTTTAATTAAATTGAAACTTGACCAAAACGAGAAAATTTTCGATTTAGAAATTAAAACACGTCTATTGATTGTGAGAAATGCCAAAAACAATGTTATTAGAGAAGACCATGGAAGATGGTATACTCCTAGAAGAGTCTGGTAGGTTAAGCTTTTACCGAAGGTTAGCTAAATTTAATCAGTTTTTACTTTAAAAGACTGCAGATCAAATTGATGATGTGATGGACGAGTTTTGCATATCTTTGATAGCAATGAATGCCTACCGATATGCAGGGCCATATAATAGCTGCGTTCGATTCGCCAGCCCATACTCAATTCATGTCGCTTATTTCAAAATTTGTATAGGAAAACAACAACAAAGTCTACAGCTAGTTGAGTATAGAGTAGGTCAATTATCAGTTGAGTTGAGTAAAGTTGCGTTGCCAGTTTCTTATTTTTTAGTTGGTTTGTGTACGGAATAAGGTAAAAGTAATAGATTCTGTCAAAATGTAATGTGAGTACAAAAACAAAATTAATTTATTGGCAGACTTTATGTGGTCTGTAAAAACAAAAGTGTTGCCAACTATGCAGTAAGTAACAGCTAAGTGAGTAGCCGTTTTTTCGTAGTTGAGTTGAGCACTGGCGAATCGAACGCAGCTATTATAGGAATCGTCGCTAAAAGCTTGGACATTTTTTTTTACATTATCCCCAATCTTGACGAGCAGTGGTTCCGGCAAACCGTCCGAATTCGACTATATTTGCCATTTAGTTGAAAAGGATCCAGTAATTAATGGCCAAAATTCCTGGAAGCAATTTCCAGTTGTGGCAGCTAGCATTATTTTGTATCGACTTGGATCTAGCGGAGAGTTTTCTTCAATTTGCAGTTTCAAAACGATTCGGTGTTGGTGATGGAGGTACCCTTATTACGATTACTATAAAAATGTTTTAAGCTTTATGTGCCAATGCAAAATTTTTCTTAAATTGGCCCGACTCTAACTGTTGAAAGGAAATATACATATATATGAACTCAATAATAATTTTATGACTTCTTGTATTTTAGTGTTTACTAAATCAATATGTACATTTATATGTTTTATAATAAATATATACAACCATATGTATGCACTCAATAATAAGTTTATATTTTAGTTTTAGTTCAAATTGTATTTAACTTCATTTTCTGTTGCATGCAGCACACAAAATGTAGCTTTAGTAAAAATAGCAACTCAATGCAGCTATATTTTGTAATCCAACTTCTTTTTAGCAAATCATTAAATAAAATTTTTGAGCCGTTGGTTTCTGAAATTGGATAAATTATGGAAACTATTGATTATTGCACGTTAATATACTTGCTTTAAATCCTTCCGGGTGCGCTTTAACTCTCTCTGCAATGTCTGAAAGTAAACAAAGAGTCTCCTTATCAGACCAACGGTGGTTGCACCCGCGCTTGATTTTCTATAAGTAAAATATTTTAAAATTGTCAATTTAATTCCTTATTTGCATAAAATCCAATCAGAAACTTACCTTCTGAGGCTGCTCCATTTTAAATATTTTAACGGCTTTTTTTGATTTGATTTCTTTGAATTTGACAGAATGTTCTTCTTCTTATTGAAATTTTCATATTCACAATGATTCACACTCATTAAACAATGCTGCTTATGGCTACTAAACACATCTTTTCTTCGTAAATTTCCGACGATTATTTTTCATCAACTCAATAGATGATTAAATTTAAGCAATCTTCAGAAATCAAAACAACAACAATTGTACTGAAGTTTTCGTAAATTACAGCGTTTTGGAAATTTCAGCATTGAAGTGAAAACCCTTAATATGATAAAAGACACTATTTAAAATAAAATAAAAATAAAAAAAAAATAAAAATTTTCAATCACCCACCTGATTCAACAGCAATGCTTCGACTAATGTACCTATTCAAGTGATGCGAAAAATAAAGCATATTTTTCTACTTGTTTATAAAAACAAATTATTACATGGTACAAATCTCCATCCTCTCTTTCACCACATTTCTTCAAAATTTAATAATCTTATCTCTCTGCTTGGAGCAGAGAGATAAGCTTTGATATATTTGAGAATCTCTGTACCTATTCATATGACGCGCAAATATAAGGAAAATAAAAATGCAATTTAGAGTTTAAATTTTTGAATAGAGAAAAAATGTTGAGCCTATTTATTAAGAAAATATTAAGAAACTTGGACCTTTTTTGAAAAAATTTGTACAGGTATACCCCAAATTTGAACAAAATCTATGCATCGGTAAAGATTTTGGTAAAACATGGAACTTTTTTTTAATTAAATAGATAAAAAGTCCGCGTCCGTGCCGTAGTTGGTTAAAGTGCGTGGCCGCTATGTCAAAGAACCTGAAGACCCAGGTTCGAACCCCAGCAGCGACAGAAAGTTATTTGAATTAAAATAATTTTTCTGTACGGCCGCCACCTCTCTGCAGACGATGGCAAACCTCAGAGAGTAATCAAAAATGCCATGTAAAGCTTCTTGAGAACGAGAACATTCCGTTCATCGCCGTTCGGAGTCGGCGTTAATCATGTAGGTCCGGTTCTCGGTCAATTGTGTACAAACTTAATAACACGCACAACACAATTGATCATAAGAAGCTAGGTCAAAGTCCTTTCAAGGACTTTTATTTATTTTTTTATTTTTATTTTTTATTTATTTTTTTTTTTAGGACAGTTATTTATTTTTTTTATTTTTTAGATAAAAAGGTTCCTTGATGTTAAGTGTTAACAATCTGTCTTACTAAAAATGAAGAAAATATTAAATTAAGTTTTATCACTGGTGCTTGTCCAAACCAAAAACAAAAAAGAAAATATTTCTAATCATGATTGAAATTTTCAAGATCGAACCATTTCTCAAGTGCTTCTTTCTTCGATAATCATTCAAGCCAAATGGGTTCAATGACTGGAACTGGCTTTGTCCGTTTCCATGGTTATCAAATGTTTCACCGAAAAATGCTACCAACTTCACTCTACTCACAGTATGAGCAACTCATGCTCTATAATGTGCTCATAACATATTCTTTTGGCCTTGAACCGTTTTTCCTACGAAGAGGCCAAAACAGTAACTGTCAGTTATTATTTATTTCGTAACTTTTTTTCATCCAATTTTTTGTTTTTTTTTTCTCTCATCTGTAAAAGGATATTCGTGGCATTCTAACAGACAGTCATAAAATTGAACATCATCTGTTCGTGTACATAGATACTTTTTGAGCGTATATAATAGAAGCAATAAAAGAATCAACTCATATTATTCTGCGGACAGCTAGTAGCTTGCTTCCTTTTCAAAGCTCATGTATATTTAATTTATATGCAATATATTTTTGGTCCTTCCAAGGAAAGAAAAAAAAATAAATGAAAAATTGTCCATTGAACTTATGCAGAATTGTTTAGATGATGTCCATAACTGTTGGCATGAGTACGATTGAATGATTTGAAAAAGAAATAATAAATAAATTATTTGAAAATATTTGCAATAAAAAACCAAATCATGTCTTAACCCTCTGACTATGAGGTCAAAACGAATTGATTAGATAAGTTACAGTGCATTCAACGACAATAAGAAACAAAACTAAGAAATTCTTAGTTCTAAAATTAGCCAATCTTCCTTTCCTTTCCTTTCCTTTCCTTTTCTTTCTCCAATAAAGAGATGAATCTGAAAATTTCGGACCCTAAAAAATTCCTTTTATCTGAAAATTACAAAACCCTAAAAAATTCCAATAACACAAACAGTTCCTTAGATACTCTCAGTGGAACCTATTTATAGGTTTTTATCAAAGGAGTTAAAAAAACTGAAAAAAAGAAAAAAAATCGCCAAATAAGTTTCATAGATTATGCCAATGCAACATATTTGTTGGAAAATCATTAGACAACCCAAAGATTCCCATAGAATACACTAGTAAAAGCTTTTTATCAGAAAATCTTTGAATTAACCTAGTTCATAAAAATTAATTCCACAAAACAAAACAACAAGTTTCAATAACCCAACTAGTTCCATAGGTAGTCCCTGTGTAACCTATTTTTATAAAAATCTCTAAGAAGTCAACAAAATCAATCAAGTTCGAATAACTTAACCATGAGAGATCCTCTAGAACGCTTTGTTAATATTTTGAATCTTTTGCAGGGGAAAAATTCAAATTTTTTGTCAAAAGACTTTGCAAAGAACGGAGTATTTTGCTTCGGGCTTAGTGTAGGGCCCTGGCCTAAAGTTTCAGATAAAAGGAAACACTATCCTAATGCATATAATATGGTATATAGGAGGGTGGCTCCAAGAGTAGCCAACGCCCAAATTTGAAATGGCAATTGATCCCGAAAGAAGGAAACTACGTCCGAATG
This sequence comes from Pherbina coryleti, assembly GCA_943735915.1. NCBI lineage: Eukaryota > Metazoa > Arthropoda > Insecta > Diptera > Sciomyzidae > Pherbina > Pherbina coryleti. Next base: position 53,721,632 of record OX030951.1, read on the forward strand.
GTTTGGAAATCATGCCTGAAAAAAATGGAAACTACACCCGAAATTTTCAACACTTTTTCGAGCTTTATTTTCAAATTTTTCGGGAGTAACTTCCGTGACCCAGATGATCAATGTAAGGTTATCAAAGTATAAAAGAACAGATTTGAGTAATAAATTAATGTTTCCCTGTTAAAATATCTGCGAAGATTCTTTCATTTTATTGGTTTTTGATGTTATTCAATGAACAAGGAGTCCATGGACATTATGTCTGGATAAGGATCAAATGGTGTTTTTTTTTATGATTAAAAATGTTTTGCACTTGTATGGAATGTTGTTTTATTACCTTCCGTACAAGGGTAAACCATTTTATCATAACGAGTTTGAAATTTGATTTTGATCTTATTCCATCAACAAGGGGTCCATGGGCATTATGTCCGAATAAGGTCCAGATGGTGTTTTTTCATGATAAAAGGATTTCCCCTTAAACGGCAAACCATTATATCATAAACAAAAATTCTGACGTTTTTCCATATTTTAATTTGGCAAAAAAGCTCGATTTTTTCGGGTCTTTCTTTTTTTTCAAATATTTGGAAAAGAGACCCGAAATTTCGAGAATTTTGTCATCTATATATAAATAGGCGTAGGCAGAACAGTTAAGAACCATTTTCTCCCGTGTTTCTCAGCCGATTTTGATAATTTTTTTTAAATCAATAAGAGTAGGGAGAAGGAGTGCACCTAATATCTATGGTGGGCGTAGCACATCCCATATAACCCAATTTTGGGATATCGAATCGCTTAAGAGTTACAGGTCACACAGCCTCGGAAATCCGTATCCGACCTCAAATCAAACGTACCTTTCCACTGGTTATATTTTATGACCATTGAAACAGGGTCCTGGCACTTTTCAGCAGTCAAAATTTTCGATTTAACTTTCGAACTATAAGTCGCAAATCAATGAAACTTGGTAGAAACTTCCTATTTAGTCGTGTTCTTCGACTGGAAAAATTGAACGAGCATTAGACAAGGAGGCGTGGCACCACCCATACAGTTCAAAGTATTTATATCGAATAACTTTGGAACTAAATGCCGTATAACAATGAAATTCAATATGGAGTTCCCACTTGGTGATATCCTTCTACTAGAAAGTAAAATATGGGAAATAAGGTACTGTGACGGGCATTGGACAAAGGGGTGTGGCTCCGCATGTATAAGCCAAATTTTTGATATCGAATATCTTTGAAAGTAAAAGTAACTGCGTATGGAAACTCAGAATGGAGTTACTATTTTGTGAAGAAAGTGAAAGTGAAGAAAGAAAAAATGTTTTCAATAAAAATACAAAACAAAAAAAAAACAATTCTTAAATGGTCGAATTTCGACTAAAGGTGACACTAGTAGGAATTAATACCCGATTTTATATGGATAATTTTTGGACAATTTTTTTTCGGGCGTAAGTTCATTGGACGTAAATTCCGGAAGCCGAGTTGCTCCTTCACAATCCTTACAACAGTAAAATATTGGGTGGCAAAGCTTAAACGAGGCCGTGTGTGTTGCCAAAATTGCAGTGCTCGGACAAATGAGAAGACCACGCCAGAAACGGTGAATAAAATACATAAAAGAGTTTTGGTGTCCATCGACTGAAAATGCTCAAGATAGCTGAAATGTATTTCCAGAAGTGCTTTTTCAATTATAGATCAAAGCAGGTCCCACACAAACTTGTTCAATCTCCTTAAAATTTCGTTTAAGTTTTCGAAGTAATCTTCTTAACGTCTTTCTGTAGTTTCGTCATCGTAGCTTGATCCATTTCTAAGGTCTTCTTAAGTCTTCTTAAAAGGCAACAATGAAAAATGGTGGTGTGAAATAGACCCAAGAGACATAAACCCAAATTTGGAGAATTTGGAACTGTGTCCCCATAATTTGCGGACATATTCCCAAAAATTGAATTTAGGATTATGAGCACTTATTAAGCAGTCATAACACAAAATTGGGATTCTGACTACTTGGGATTATGTCCGCTTTTAAAAGGTCATAAACTCAAATGGTTTTGATAAATACTTATTTAATCAAATAATGGACAGTACGACTATTTGGCTACATGAAATAACTCCTACATAAAAAAAAATCCAAATCCTAAATAACTCCTAACGGAAAATTAAATAACTCCTATCATATTCCTATCTAAACTCCTATATCATATTGGTTATGATATAACTCCAAATCAAGACTAAAATAACTCCTAATATGGAAATAAAATCGCTCCCAAAAAAAAAGGGCGAATCAAATTTTTATGGTGTTTTTAACGAATGGTGATAACAACATTTCGAACAAGGGCAAATAAATTTTTTAATGGCGTTTTTATGATAAAGTGATTTCCTCTTGCAGGGAATGTTGTTATAATATAATAATAATAATATATACTTATTTAAGAAATCATAAGTACAGTAAGAGCTAGCTCTTTTATAGTACAATATAAGATTAACTTAGCCTAACATTAATTAAATTTAAGAATTATTTTAAATCTTAATATTTTTGAATACGGCCTTTCATTATTTATATTGAAAACGAGTTATTGAGCTATAGGCCAATCATGTTGAGAACAAGACAACATGAAGAACAAAGAAGGCGACAGCCAACAACAACAACAACAACGGCTCTGTATAGAGCCAATCACAACAGCTTTGACTATACAGACTGTTTCATTGGTCGCTACACCAACTCATCAGTAGTCTTTTGTGTGACTTTACACTGTGATCCACTCAAGCTACTTAGGTTCTAGTTATACTGCCAATATGCCGAGAAAGTTACCCGGAATTTTATTTTTGGCAGAGAACGCTTGAATTTTTGTAACTGAGTTCTTATCGACATTAGATGCAAGCTGTACCAAGGTTGACCTAAATCGTATCATACTCGTTTTCAATATAAATAATGAAAGGCCGTATTAAAAAATATTAAGATTTAAAATTTCTGGGAGAGCACGCCCGTAAAATGTTAAGAAAATCATTAGTTGTGTGTTAATCACATAAACAACAAAGTCTTTCATAACAAAATGGTCTCCACACCATGTTAGGTGTACCATCAGTTAAACTAACTGAACCCTAAAAATGGAAGTGTGGAAAAAGGGAGGAGCTAAAAAGCAAAAATAACAACAACTTCAATATGATCTGATAGCGGCAAACCACGTGATCGAGTTTCGAAGATGCACATGAATTAAGGCTAGGCCTAAAAGTATGATACGATTTAGGTCAACCTTGGTACAGCTTGCATCTAATGTCGATAAGAACTCAGTTACAAAAATTCAAGCGTTCTCTGCCAAAAATAAAATTCCGGGTAACTTTCTCGGCATATTGGCAGTATAACTAGAACCTAAGTAGCTTGAGTGGATCACAGTGTAAAGTCACACAAAAGACTACTGATGAGTTGGTGTAGCGACCAATGAAACAGTCTGTATAGTCAAAGCTGTTGTGATTGGCTCTATACAGAGCCGTTGTTGTTGTTGTTGTTGGCTGTCGCCTTCTTTGTTCTTCATGTTGTCTTGTTCTCAACATGATTGGCCTAGAGCTCAATAACTCGTTTTCAATTTAAGAATTATAACAACAGATATAATAAGAACACTAAATATAATCCTTAATTGTACGACAGTATTGACTTAATCTAATTGTAAAAATAATTAGAAAGAATAGATTGAAAAAGACTCGAAAATATAGATAGGATAAGTAAGAGACAAAGGGTAAAAGAAACTATGGAGTAGAGAAAAACGAAAAAACTAATTGCCTAAAAAGACCTCTCCCAGTGATTTCCGTAAGCCATCGCGGCAAACCATTCCACAACATAGTGGCGTTCATGAAAAATAGGCGTGAAGTGTTTAATGAGTTGTGTCTCGGAACAATCAAAACTTGACTTCTTCTAGATACACAAAACTGAAGTTTATCATACAGATAGCAGGGTGTTCTTTCATGAATCAGTCTATGCAGGTACATACAATTTCTGGCATTGAGATAAGCTACTATGTCGCATCCAAGAATTGCATTTCGGAAACGAGACAGATGATCATATTTACGGAGACCGTACACATAGCGCGTGGCATAATTGAATGCAAGTTGAATATTTAGCTGGGAATATGAGTCAAGTTTGCTATACACTATCTCTGAATAAGTTATTACAGGTAAGATCAGTTGTATAACCAATCTACGTTTAATTTCAACAGGAGTAACACTAGCAGACATTCTCAAGTTACGTAGAACATAATACATTTTTTTCACAACACTGTTCACATGGTCTACACAGGACAGAGAAGAATTAATATAGAAACCTAGATTAACTATTTTACGCACTACAGTCAGTTTGCTACTTCCAATAAACAGATCAGGGACATCATCAACACAAGTTTTACTCTTACATATAGGTAGGACATAAGATTTAGCAGCATTTAGTTGAAGCCCATTACATTTAGCCCACTTATTTATATTTCTGAGATCTTCATTCAAACGATAACAAAGGTCATCAATGAGACCAGTTCGTCTAGACAGGTATAGCTGGACACCATCTGCATAAGCATGAACATATGAATGCCTACATACATTAAAAATGTCGTTAATGAACATGGACAATAAAAGGGGACCTAGTATTGAGCCTTGTGGAACACCTCTTAAGACTGGATTATAAGATGAAAAAACTTGACCAACTTTAACTCTTTGCTGTCTATTACATAAATAACTAGACATAAGATTAACCGCACTGTCACAGAAACCAAAAAGAAGCTTAAGCTTTTGACACAAATAGTTATGATCAACTTTATCAAAAGCCTTTAAAGCAAGTAGAGTAAGGTCATAGAGCCAGCAACATATTCCGGTCGAATATCATCAAGTACCTTAACTACTGCTGAAGAACATCCATGCCCTGCTCTAAGCCCAGACTGATACTGCGATAAAAGTTTTTTTTCGAACAAGTATTTGCTTATCTGTTGGGCCATAAGTTTCTCACATATTTTCGATAAGGGCGACAGTATACTTATCGGTCTGTAATCTTTAGCACCAGATGGATTTTTTTTTTTGCTACAGGTTGCACGATGGCAATTTTCCAAATATCGGGAAACAAAGATGTTATAAAGCAGTGATTTATGATGTGCGTAAGAGGGCTTATTATGTGAGGGAGTAAAAGTTTAAAAAATTTTATGGGAATGCCATCTTCAAAAACTGCATTTGACTTTATCATCTTTACACAGTTTCCAACATCAAATTCACTTACCGTATCAAACTTGAAAGACTGTTGCATTGTCATACCATCACAGGAACGCAAGGCATCATTAGAGGTAGCAAGGGTATCAACGAAAAAATTATTAAGAAGTTCTGGATCTTCTTCACATACGGTACTATTTTTGTTACATATCCCAAGCCTTTTTATATTGTTCCACAATGTTTTGGAATTAAGAGATGGATTAAGCTTATCAGAGAAGTAGTGTGTTTTGGCCTGTCTTGTTACCAAAACAGCTTCATTTCTAGTCACTCTAAAAGACTCCCAGTTTACGGATGATGGCCTGTTCTTCCATATTTTATGAAGTTTGTTTCTTTTTCTTATACTATTGGAGACATTCTGAGTAAACCAGGGACCAGACAAATTTTTCACGGTTATACTAAATACTTAGCGGTACATGTTTATTATAAAGATATTTTATCGGGGTTAAAAGAGAACTAAGTTTATCATTTACATTATTCTGAAGCCAACATTCATTGAAAGATAACATAGGCACATCGATGTACAGGCACTGATAGTTGATATGTTTGAAATCACGGTAAGAAAAATTATTAGCAGTTACATTACAATATAAGCTTACATTAAACGAACAAAAGATTAGATCATGATCAGATATAAAATAAAGTTGATCAAAAAGAGAAACTAATGAAGGATCTGAAACAATAAAGTAATCAAGTAAACTAGGAGTAAAATTCTTGCAGTATCGCGTGGGAACAATATCATTAACAACGGAAAACCCTAGCGTCGATAATTTTTCATATAGTGTTAGTTTACTAGTCTCATTAGAGAGAATATTGATGTTCAGATCCCCACATAACAACATATAATCATAATCAAGAATGCAAGATGTTAAAACAGAAAACAGATGATCAACAGAGAAACATTTATTAGTATTATACACACATGACAAAAATATCTTGGTACTATTATCCCATATACATACATTTAAGAATTCGATACCAGGTCCAGAAGATTTACTTAGAACTTTAGAGTTCAGAGTAGATTTACAAAAAACCGAAACTCCTCCTCTTTTTTTTTCTGACCGATCGTTTCTATACAAAGTTTAACTATTTATGTTACAGATGGCATCACATCATGGTTATCACCATGTTGTTATCACCATTCCGTTCAAGAGGAAATTAATTTTTTTATGATGAAACAATTTGCGCCTGTATGGAAAGTTGTTATTTCAATTGGTATATCGGGTTCCTGTTATATACCGTTCCTAGCTCAATAGTCTCAATAATAATACACATTTTTACAAAGAAGAATCCAACATTTTTATTGGGGATTATGAACGCTAAATAAGAGAACATAATCTCAAATTTGGAACTACGACCGCCAACAAAAGGACATAACCCCAAATTTATTTGTGGACTATGTCCAATTTTTCTTTTTTTTGCTTTTGGGTTAAGACCTTTTTGAAACTAGCCATTATCCCAACTCCAATTTTTGGGATTATGTCCTCAAGAAAAGGGGACAGAGATTATGTCCCTTCGGGCAATGTCACGTCACCGAAAAAACAGAAATTAATAAGTGAAAATGCTTTTATTGTTTCTCAACGTATTCTCCAAGATGATCAATACACTCTTCTGGAAATTCAGTTTTCCAGTGTACCAGTTTTCAAAACAATTTTTACTACCTCCGAAACTAGGTTTTTAAAGGCCTGAACTGCCATTCAGGCCTGAATTTTGTTCTTAATGTGAGGTAAATAGAAGAAATCATTGGGTTCTAAGTCAGAACTGCAAGGCCCAGAACCATTAATTCTACGTTTTGATTTCTCAAAAATTCTTTTGTTTGAGTTGATGTGTGGGAACTCGCATTGTCGTGATGGAGGATGATATTCCTTCAGTGGTTGGTTTTCCTCAATTCTCCGAAGACTTTTGACAAACAAATGATTGTGTTCCATTCAGCATTAACAGTTCTCTATTGCTCAAGTGGTACATTTGCGACATTACCGGTTTTTCTGAAAAAACTGAAAACCATTTGCTTGGATGTGCTCCGTCACGGAATAACTTTGTCGAGTTTTATTCACTTCGAAAGACCCCCACAGTGAATTGCTACTTTCTTTCGGGCTCATAAGAGTACTATATCTATGATTCGTCACCTGTGGAGATGTCGTAGATGTGCTTTGAACTACTCCTGCTGTATTTTTTTAGCATTTTCTTGCCCTAATCGACACAAGTTGTTTTTGAGCAACAGTTAAATTATAAGCTATCCTATAACTGGAACAAATCTTCCTGACACCTAAATGCACATGTAAAATCGAAAATAGGCTAATTCCATCAATGGCCAAAAATGACTCCATCTCACGGTATGCCACATGACGATCTGCTTCGAACAATTCACGCACAGCATCGACATTTTCTGCCACGACAGCCATTCTTGAACGACCTTCACAAAATACGTCTTGGAGAGTACTACGAGCACACTCGAACTCATTGAACCAGCTTTTTACAGCCCCTGGGTGCGGCGCTTCATCGCCAAAAGTCGAAAACTAACTTGACCCATACATCTTTTCCTTGTTAATCAACGTCGAAAATCGTAAGAAGTCATGACCCGAAAATGTTCACGTGTTAATTCCATTTTTATATAGAAATACAATTTTCAAACCACGCTAAACAACATAATATGCGCACATACACCAAAACATTGTAAGTTCGTTTATGAAAGAAAATGTTAAATTTTCGAATGGAACTATCAAAATTCGTATGGTAGTGCTTATTTTTGCCGTGGCGCAAGACTTAAAGAGCGGGTTTGCCATTTAAAAGCTCGGCTCTGAACTGAATATTATTATTCCTTCAGTATTCAGTATTCAGAAGCATATTAATGTTGTAGAACCTTTTCTTAAATTATTAAAAAATTTCTTTGTTTTATTAAATTTTACCGTTGTACCTAAATACAACAGGAAATAAAGGCTTAAGATCTTTACCGTGAGAGCAACTAATAACACACCACGAGTTGCATCTTTTGTGGGGAGTATATCTCTTGAAATTTCATACGTTTCAATTTTTGATGCTACATATTCAACTAAAGATTCTTATAGTGCCTTGAACTTGTTCATGAGATGACAAGTCATTCTCCTATTTGCAAAAATATCTTTAATGTCTTTTTATTTCTTTAAAACTTTAACAAATTCCCACTGTTTAAGTATTCGTAGGGGTGGTATACATGTGTGTAATTTTTTTTTTTTTTAAACATGTGCTAAAAGACAATACGGAGAATTCCACATTAAGTAAGTACATTAAGCGGGGCGAATGAAATTCAGTTGAAACTTTTATTTATTTTTCTTGATTATTCCACAAATCATGTGTCTCTAAAGCGTCTTGCCACAAAACACGAAAAATCAATTAAGTGATTTTATTGCTCCATTATCTGAGTTGTATCGACTACAAGTACATCATCAGCATCAGTATCGGCATCATTAACATCAACAACGACATCACCAGCAGCATCATCATCATCATCCGTTTTTCTCGGTATAGCCCTAATCAAGAACAACACTGGTTGATAAAAGCTCTGCTTTTATTTAAGTTGCAATAAAAACTGTTGCAAAAATTTTCTTCTTTTGCATTATCTGCTACAACTCCTACTTTTTCTTCTTCTTCTGTTTCTGCCTTTTCCTCTTATTCTTCTTCTTTTACTTTCTCTTCACCTACTTGTTTTGGTGACTCTGGTAACGCCTTTCTTTTTGCTTTCTTCAACACATCTTTTGATGTGGGTTAAGCGGCAAAAGATGACAACAGCTATTCTTTTGCGACGTCATTCTCACCAACACACACATATACACACTTATCACACTTCTTCCTTTTTCCTCGACGTCTTACTCTTCTTATTCTTGTGCACTTCGCCAAAAAGCAATCGATTAGGCGAACTCTTGCCTTGAACGGAAGTGCACGTAGAACTACTGCCTCCCTCCATCCCTGTAGCGTTGGCCCGTTCTGCGTCATTTGCGCTGCATGACGTGTACTAATGATGGGAAATGCGACCCGGTGACTGTCTGTCATTGGCGTTTCAGCCGACGTATTAACTATGACGAGTGGAAATTGCATTGTATAGCTTATGGATTGACAGGATTTCACACTGAATTCTGAATTCAGCCGGAAGTGAAGGATGTAGTAACTGATGAAGGCGTCAAATTATCTGGCATTTATGAATGCCGTAGCATAAGGACTGCGTCATAAAAACATTTAAACTATGACATGATGCATGTGTAGCTACATAACTACTTTGTGTGTGTGTATATTGTACACATATTATCTTTTTTCGTTTGTTTCTTAAAAATTGTTGGATGCATAAATTGTTGAATGTGGAAATTTCATAAATTTAAGAAAAATCTTTAGCACCACTTTTAAGACAATTGACGAAATGTAAGAGTAAAAAGAAAATGAATAAGGGGATAAATAATTATAGAGAAGATAGAGCTCTTCCGAGCTACGAGGTTTTGTCTGGGAAAATCATGTTTTTAACGAACCTTAATGCTAATTGGTCGGTATTTTAATAATTGAAGATACGTAAGTGATTAAGGTAGCCAGCTTTTTTTTTTAAATTTCTGGCTTATTTTCAGTTTAAGAAAATATAATTTCCCGGACTAAGATTCTAGACAAACTATGTATGCCCTAGCTCCTGAGCAGTGGCTAGGAATTTGATATAATATAGAATTTTATAAAATATTGGTGGCGTTCCAATCTGATGCCGCTTTAATCCAGAGTAAAAAACAGCGACCGCAAATAACGATTATCGCTATCATCCAATCATTTTATAACAATTCTTTTTTTATCGAAATTTTTTCGATCAGAAATAAAAATTATTTTTTTATCGTTGTTTTTAGGGCTGTTCATGTTCGGTTTTTTCGAAGCTTCGAAGTATTCGAATATTCGAAGCTTCGAAGCAAACTTCGGAACTTCGAAGTTTTTAAGCCGAAGCTTCAAATGTTACTATTCGAATAGGAAAAACTTCGAAGAATTCAATTCTTCGAGTATTCGAATGATACCCAGTTTGAAATACATATTGTGTTACTACATACATATTTATTTATTTTAATTTGACAAACAATTTTTGATTGCTTTCTGAATGGGTAATTCATTGATGCAGAAAAAAATGCTACTACTTGTTTCAGTCAGTTTTTAATGCGACATTGAACGCGTTTTATAAACGTAAGCTCTCTGAAATGTACTTAACCCTGTACTAAGATACGGTTTCTATAAAACGCTTTACTACACGCAAGATATCACCAAATAAACGCTCCATTCTGAGATTCAGTTTCCTTCTACTTCCAAAGCTATTCCATCTTAAAAATTTAGCTTGCATGAGCGGAGCCACTTAAAATGCCGTCCCAGTTTTCTAGTAGAAGGACATCACTCAATAGTAATTCCATACTTAATTTCGTTGTTATGCGACATTTAGTTCCAAAGCCATTTGACATCAAAAGTTTGAAATGTATGTTCCGTGCTACGCCCATTGTACAATTATCATTATTTCTTCATTGTTCTACATGTTAACTTAGGAGAGATACTATAAGGCCAAAGGTAATAATGCCAAATTTTGGCTTTCACTTGAAAAACTAAAAAAATAATCAGCGCTACGGTTATAAAGCCAAAAATGACTTTCTGCAAATGAAACATTGTTTTTGATTTTTTATCATTACAATAATGTTATAAAGGCAATATGGCCTTAGAGCCTTTGGCCTTACAGCATCCCACCGTGAACTTACCTTTCTTCATGCTGGCGTTTTCTTTGTAGTTCTTCTGGAAAAATTGAATGCATCTTTAGATACGCACGAAGTGAACTCGTAGATCCATGCGACTGCAATACTCCCTCGCATACATTGCAAATCGCTGATTGAGCATCAGAACTTTTAGTATAATAGCTCCACACCCAGAATCTCATGTTTTTTTCTTATATCGAAGTGTATAACACGCACAAAAAATTTATGAAATATTTTTGAGTAAAAACTTCGAAGCTTCGAATTTTTTTACTGCCTATTATGTTGAACGAATAGTCAAGCTTCGAAGCTTCGTAAATCCGAAGTTTTTTTCCTCTTCGAAGTTTTGAAACGAAGCTTCGAAGCTTCGAATACTTCGAATTTCAAGAACTTCGAATAAAAGTCATAGCCCTAGTTATTTTCTCAATCTATATTAATAAAAATCATGTACAGTTTGTTTGACTCGAATACAAATCTTAACGGCTGGACGAATTAAACTCGAATTCGGCACACATATTACTTGAATCCTAACTTAGGTTATGACATACTTATTTTTGACCACGCCTATTTTGCCTATTATCTACTAGCATACTTTGTTTTCAGCGAAAATATTGATCTAATTAATTTTAAAAAATGTCTGTTATTTTGACACCAAAACATTCACATATCTTCAAAATTACACAAACTTTTAATACGACGTCTTTTTCTTATAACATCGTTTCCTTTGAATAACAAAAAACTACCAGAAATTTGAATTTTTTACTTTCGTTGCAAATAACTCTTGTTTTTGTATACATTTCATTCCCATATGGAGGTCATGTCCCTTTAAAGATTTGTCAAGTAATTCTTCTAATATTATGTCAGCGACTATGGGTGGCACAGGAGACCCCATTGGCATTCCTATTAGATGTAAAAAGGTTCTCCCATATTTAAAATATCTATTTTCCTTAATGTAACTCCATAAAAGTATCTTTAGTCATTTTCGTAAATTGTTCGATAATTTTCCATTTTCTGTTTATAATTTTGAGTGCAAAGTCAAGTGGTATGGCTAAGTCAAATAGTGAAACTACGTCAAATGCTACTATCGTTTCATTGTCATGTATGGAGCATTCCATTAGTTTATTTTTAAAGTTCACCGCTTCCTTTGCATTATAAGTAGAATCCGTAGTAACATTTTTCAAAATCTTAACTACATCGTGACGTAAATTGTGTAATGATGAATCAATGGACGAACATATTGGTCTCAGTGGCATGTCTTCTTTTTGCATTTTTGATAATCCATATATCATCGGTGCTGTTGCAGCTGTTGTGGTCATCTTAAATTTTTCTTGTTTAGTTACAATTCCTTTCTTAAGTGATGTCTCCAGTATGTCTTTACTCTTTTTTTGTAAAGTTGAAGTGGGATCCGTCTTTTTTCCCCGGTAAGTTGTGATTGCTCTTAATAATATACTCATTTTTCTATCATGGCCTGATTGCCACTGCATTATTTCCCTTGTCCGAACTTAAAATATCTTCATTTTGCTTTAACAATAGTCGTGTTTTGTCCACTGTGCTTATGACAAATTTCTCTCTTTCATCTAATTGTATGTGTCTGCTACAGTGTTGCCAGATTGAGGAAAATTTCCCTAAATGATGTAATTTTTGTAATAAAGGTAATTTTTGACCAAAATTGGTAAATAACAATTTTTTTAGACTTGTTGAGGTCTGCCAATAACTCTTATTGGCAGAACTGTTACCTCTTTGAACATACTCACCAGCAGTTTAAGAACCCGAACAGAACCAAAACGGCTGTCGGTTGGAGATCTTCTTTTGGAGAAATCCGTTGAGATAAGGTCTAAGTTGTCAGTTGTCGGATCAGCGTTGCTTTTCGGTGTGAGAATGGTACAAATGTTATTTTTCATGTTTTTGTTGTTTCTTTATAAATATATGTATACTAACAATAAAAATAATAACGGTTTTTAATCATTTAAAAATTTTTTATTTTTTTTTTTCTTATTATGGGAAAAGGTAAACTTTACTCCGAAAGTGGTAAATTTTTTCCCAAATAGTGGTTAATTTCAGTTCGTCGTTCTGGCAACATTGGTCTGTTATGCTGATTAAACAAATCTACAAAATCACTTTACGAAAAAATGGCTTCACTTTTATATTGGAAAATATTAAATATTTACGAGCGAAAGTAAGAATTCGAAGCACACGATGTGGAACGAGTCGAAACATGTCGTAAAAAAAAGGCAGGGCGGCTGAGATCTCTGAAGCTCGTAGAGCACGCTGAGTAACTTTCGTTCGTAAATATTTAATATTTCCCGATCTAAGAGAGTATCAATTTTTTCGTAAAGTGATTTTGTAGATAATAGAATAACGCAAAGGCACCCATTACCGATCGCTTATCAGAACGTATGTTTAAATCTCCTAAAAGATATATTAAATTGAAATGAAATTTCACTATAATTGGCACCTTAATATTTGTATACGGCCTTTTCATTATTTATATTGAAAACAAATTTTTGAGCTTTAGGCCAAGCATGTTGACAACAAGACAACATGAAGAACAAAGAAGGCAACAACCAACAACAACAACAACGGCTCTGTATAGAGCAAATCACACAGCTTGACTATACAGACTATTTCGTTAGCCGCTACACCAACTCATCAGTAGCCTTTGTATGACTTTACACTGTGATCCACTCAAGCTACTTAGGTTCTACTTATAGTAGAAGTAGAACTGTGATCCACTCAAGCTACTTTGTTCTACTTCTACTTCTACTATAAGTAGAAAATAAGTAGCTTGAGTGGATCACAGTGTAAAATCATACAAAGGCTACTGATGAGTTGGTGTAGCGGCCAACGAAACAGTAGGGGTATTCTCTATGCCTAGGATATGCCGTTGCACGGTGCAAGAATAGGAAATATACAATCCGCCATTGTTGTTTCTCAATTGCAGACATTATACATACTAAAACATTTACATCAATTTTCTTGATTCCATGATGGTTCCGATACCAGACAAGTGGTCGGAATATGGAACTTGAGAAAATTTTACGTAACCACATTGCAACCACTTTAATTACCCCCATAAACCTCTTAAATGAATCAAAAATTTAATAATTTCTTCGTAATTATGATAAAAATTTAAATACGCACACAATAAAATGTTTATATAATTACCGCTCAGTTTATTTCCGCTAAAAATTCGATAAAATTGCACCGCCTTTTATCTTTTTTTACTCTCGCGAAACCGCCGATCCGTGTCGTTACGTGGCTTTAATTCAACTGGCAAATAATCCATAAAAGTTTAAAAATTATTTTTTGTCAGTTGATGTATTAATATTGAAGGAAATCATTTTCGGTAATTTCCGCGGGAAATTGAAGGAGCTTTATAGAGTTATTTAAAGCGGATGGATTCAAGAACCCGGTCGGAGAACGGTGCCGTTGCGTTAATGAATAAAATGGTACTAATTAAAATTAATTTTTTTTTGGTTAAAGGTATGTAAAAACACATTAAAAAAGTAAACTGTTATTATTTCACATTATTTTGATAGGAGAAATTTTTTAAAATACGATCCGTAAGCTAACGCAATAGAGTGAGGATTGCAGAAAATCCAGCAATTGATCAAATATTCTGATGTGAATATTTTTGAAAAAAAAGGTATTCAGCAAAATCCTGAAGTACGTATAAACTCAAATTGTTTAAAGATGCAGGAAAATAATTTTTCACATTTGAAGAATTAAGTTTTTTTTTCGAAATCCATGATGTTTGTTAAAGAATGACCCCAATCATTAAAATGGAATTCTGAAAGTGGAATTGGAAAAATTTCTAAAGTGTGGTTGCGAAATTATTTTTACAAAAATTATATTAAATATGTTCTAAGCTATAGAAATAAAAAATTTTTTACAAAAAAAAATTATTTTTGCAATTTAGTTTTAGCAAAGCAGCGTCTTTTTTTCTTTACACCTTTCATAAAGCGTTCGACAGAATATTGTGGTATGGCAACACTGGCTTCTTTCCATTTTTTTGCAAAATCTGTAATATTTGTGGCTGATTTAACCCTCTAATGTATGGTTTTTGCATGCGAAACGCTCAATTTTACAATTACAACTGAACTCTTAGAATGTAAATCGTGCATGCGTATGGCGCGGGTCATACGAATCTATGAAGGTTTCCTACTTCCGAGCGAATCCAAGAAAAAAAAATGGCAATAATTACAAAATGCGCTAAGCTAGAAAAAATTTCCGTTACAAAAAATGTTACCCGAAGTGCATAGGACCGATATATAATCTATGATTTGACTTTTGAATTTGGAGAAAAGGTTTTCAGTTCTAGATTTTAATTCAAACGTGAGTGTGCCTAAAGACATTGTTATGCAGTAGAGGGTTAAAGTGTTTTCTTAGTTAACGCTTAAATATAGGCCAATAAGTTTCAACTGGTCAAAGTTCTGGACAATTAGGTTGATAAAACTCATTCTTGACGAAAAGTATATTATTCTCTACGTACCATCGTAACGCCTCCTTTAAATAGGTGAGAACTAGTTAAATCCAGCCAAAATAGTGGTGAAATAGCATGACGTTTATAAAGTGACAGTAAGAACTTTTTAAACACGCCGGTTGTGATAAACGACTCTGTCCTAAGTGCACACGTGCCAATTGCCTGCCAAATCACGGAAACTTGTCTTCAAAAAAGTGCATGTGAAGACATCTGTATCTGTATTACCTGTGCATTATCCACAACCCCAACTAGTGCTCTGAATATCAGGATTCACCGTCCTCCTTTTGATATCTTTGCCAGATAATGTGCTAATATAGCAGCCCTCAGACTAAAAGAATCTGGAAATTGGATAGATATTAGCTGCGGTCACACAATAATTCTGAATTCATCTGACCCCGACAAAACAGATTACTGAGTGCCTTGTTTAAATCTCGAAAAGAACTACGAAGTTCTCATCCCTTCAAGGCTAGACTGGGCTAACAAAACCCCCTTCAAAAATACCGGCAGTAAAATTTATACAGATGGATTCAAGCTTCAAGAACAAGTAGGGGAAGTTATTTACTCCCAGGATCTTGAAATCGAAACTTCCTTTAGACTTCCAAATTATTCTAAGTGTCTATCAAGCGAAGATGATGGCTATTCACCGCTAAGATTCTTGGTCAAAAAGACCTTAGAGGCAAGAGTATTTACATCTTCTCCGATAGTCAAATTGCCCTTCAGGCTCTGAACGCACGTATTGACAACTCCAAAACTCTCACTGAGTGTCGCAGATCTCTTAACAGGATAGCAAGGTTATTCAGGATTCACCTCATATTGATACCCGGTCATAGGGATATCGAGGGCAATAATCTGGCTGACGAATTGGCAAGGAAGGGTACGACCGCTAACACCCTCCTCTTAAATGAGGCCTTTATGGGTATAGGGAGTAATGGGGGTAATGGTTTGGGTATTACCCATGTCGTTCTATAAACTATTCCGGTGCAGGAATAGATCTGTAAGTCTTGCACAAGAACGCTAGGAACACCTCGCCACATATAGAACAGCTAAGCTAACGTGGCCTTCCTACGACTTAAAGTGCACCAACTCACTGCTTGAGCTAAGCAGGTTAAATTTGTCGAAAATAGCAGGAATCCAGCGTCACTTTTCGGTTAGGACTAATATCTAATGATTTTTGCAGAAGCTGCAAGTGTGAAGAAGAAGTAGAAAATATTCACCACTTCCTCTGCGAACACCCGGTGCTAACAAGACGGAGAATGGCAACCCTCGTACATCCCTTCCCATATCCTAAAGTTCATCATCCGTTCGAACTGGTTTGCTGAGGAGGGAAATCTCTCATGGGTTCAATAGAGATTATGTGGCATCACAACGGGCCTGCACTGGCCTAATTGTGCGAGTCGTTTGTCAGATCAGCCACCTCAACCTAACCTAACCTAACCTACTTTAACTGAAATTTTTAACTGAATGAATATGTGCAATCTCTAAAGTTTTCATGTGTATTAGTAACATGCCGATATCTTTACCGGTAAACGCGATATAGCCACACATTGTTGTAAAAATACCCAGTAGGCAATTTAGCGAGCCCTCTTTAAAAGAAGGCATGAATTGAACGATACCTTAGGCGTCTTAACACATGACTACTCGCTGCCGCAATAAGCACTTCTAAGAGGCCTGCTTTCTCTGCAACAAAGGCAGTACAATAGAGAACTTTCCCTGAACTGCTATGAAGAATTCTGCACTGCTTTAACATTGCTTTTTATTATAAGAATTTGATTTTGAAGTGGTGAGATGCTTTTATAGCGCTCATTTTAAGGCGTTTTGACATAATTGACATTTGGTCCAAAACGAGGATAAGAAACTTCATACAAATTTAAAACGTATTTTGTTATGTTTAGGTGCACTGTTGCATATATTTATACACAGAAAAAAAAAATGTTTTAAAATTGACGACAATTGTTATTAATTTGACGAATTTTGTGTTTAAAAAATAGCTTGAAACAAATTTCGTCAAAGTAAGAGCAAATGTGTTCAAAACTTTTGAAAAACATATAAAAAAAAATACAAATTATGAACACATTTTTTTAACACATTGTGTTTAATTTTAAGCTAATATTTCTTTTCAGTGTACATAACATGTTTTAGTTCTTTTAATTTTACCTTTAAATGTATATCTTTGTGAACAAACTGGCCATTGTTTGTAAAAACATGATTAAAGACATTTCTGCGAAAAATTTAGTTTCATTAAAATATTCAACATCTGTTAGGAATCTTCAATAGGAAACATCAAGAAGTCATTATTTTGTATCAAATATTTTAACCAGCAATTTTCGCCTTACATGAAATAATGAAATAAGAAACGAAATAAATATTATATTTGTTACTTCACTTCACCTTTATTGATTAACTTTAAATAATTAACTTTCAATAAAATAATTAACTTGAAATTCTTAAAATTCTCTTTGAAGTTAAGCTTATGGGGACATATAGGTTACAAATTTAAAAAAAAAAATTTTTTTCGGGAATTTTTTTCATAGAAGGAAAAAAGGTATCGTTTTCAAATTTTGCAAATGTTGCAAATTAACATTTAAAGAATACAAAAAAAAAAAAAATGCGGTTTTTGACGTTATTTGATTTATTTTAAAAAAATGCCAAAAAATTGACGGTGTGCAGGATATCACCAGTCTGGAACATCTGAGGAAAAAATAAAAAAAAACAAATTAATCCTTGTTTAAGTGACCACCGCCTAAATTAGGATAATTTTTATCAGCCGAAAAAAAACAAAATGGCGGCCATTTGAAAAAAAAATCGATTTTCGAGGTTACAAAATCGGTCGCCATTTTGTTTTTCTTCGACGGATAAAAATTAACCTAGTTCAGGCTATTTTTTAAAAATTTGTAACCTATGTGTTTAAAACCATGGTTGAATAAATAAGGTTGTCTCGTGGCTGATTGTACTCTCTTCTCAGTACCCATAATTGTCAAAATCAATGAAAAGATACAACAACAACTTCATCGGCTTTGCATGTTAATAATTTCCCCTTTCAGATTTTGTATGAGTTGTCAACTTCGATTTGACATTTATGGGAACCCGATCCCACCCATGCGACAACCTTATTTATTCAACTATGTTTAAAACATACATTTTTGGGTCGATATTTAACTTTTATTTTTTTTTTTTTCATATCGATATACTCATGAGTACAGTATTAATTTTATTCACATTAATAAATATTTAATATCGTGAAATCATAAGCTTGTTGAAAGTACATATTAAACATAACATGAAGACCATGATTAATGAAGTTGTATAATCAGACCTTCTTCCAACAGTTCCTCTAATACTCCTCATCGAAAGAATAGGTTATGCATGCATTTTCAACAGATTGCTACTAGAAGGCCTTTTTAGCGCAGCCAAAGCGGTAGCCCTGAAAAATGTTCCCACTTCATATAAAAAAGAAAGTGTAATTGTATATGAGCGCGGCAGTACTACAAAATCCACAGGAAAGCCTGCTAGCAGTGCTGTCATTGCCTACTGGGTAATTTCGCGACTACACTTTAGATATCTTAGAGAGAGACACTAGAGAGAGAGAGAGAGTGTGGGTATGAAAATTGATTTTATTTTTTGCACGGCCAATTAATATCAACCGAGTTCAAAAATTTTTTTTTCTTTGAAAATGTTTGTTTTGACATTCGCTAAAATGTTGTCAGATTAACATTTACGTTTGCTGATTGACTTCTAAACAGTTTACAAATTATTTGAATTAACGATATTTAGATGCTGAAATTTTTAAGTAATATTTATATTTAGATGTTGTCCTTGCCTCATAATAATGTTCAGTTGTGCATACTGTGAATTTGGCAAAGTTCGAAAGTTACACACAAACACACACATACACACAATATGGCAAAGGTTTCTCTAGTTGAAATAAGCGAGTCCCTTTGGGCACATTTTCATTGTGTCAATCAAATAAAATAACGAGTTCACAGCTAACAAACAATTGAGGCAATTAACATCTTGCCATAACACCGCCCTAATCACCACCCCTTCACCCCTTCTCACCCTCTTAAAAACAATTTATAAGTGGCAATTAAGCTTATCACAGAATCGCTTTGATGGAAAGAAAATTAATTAAAATGATTTGAAGTACATTCCCTAAATAGTTCTGACTATTTTGAGTAGAAAATTAGAGAGAATCATTTTTTTTTTCATCTCCTCACGACTTCTGACTGACAAAAGGCGAACAAATTTTCTGTAACGTTAACATCTGATAATAAATTCGAAGACAAACAGCGCAGCCATGTTTTCCCAAGATATTCCTGTGCTTCGGTTCACCTGTGTCTTTATGTTTACGCATCAAGCTCCTCAATTAACATGTTGTCACTTAACGGTATTTTTTTTTTTTATTATTTTATTTTCGCTGTTAAGCCTGGCGTAAAAGTTCATGGCCATAAATCTTTTAGTGTGTGTACCTACCTGGGTACAAATAGTAGAGGCAAAACATGTCAAGTATTTTTTCGGTACAAGTTATGAACTCGCATTAACGCCCACTTTGCTGGCCCACCATTTATGAGTGTGAATTTGCGTGAATGTGTGTGTGTGTGTGTGTGTTTGCCCACCACCATTAAAACCCTTACGGCGGCGACAAAAGTTTTACTTTTATTTAACGCAGCTGCTCATTTTTATGTTTTATTTGTGTTTTATAAATATGATGGGGAAAACAGAAGCAGAATGAGAAGAAGAAGAAGAAGAAGTAGTAGAAGAAGAACAAGAACATGAACAAGAAGAAGTAGTAGTAGCAGTAGCAGTAGAAGCAGAAGCATAAAACAACTAAAAACACTTTCATAACAAGGACCCATTCGCGAGCATTCTTTTGATCAAGATGAGTTAAATTAATCGTGATGGGTGGGTGGGTGATACAGGGCCATGTAACAGTAAAATGGCTCAACAAGGAAAACTCATGTGCGCCTTCTCCCCTCCCCGGCTCCTACTTACATTTTAGCAACAAACAATACACGCACGCTGTCACAACATCAAACACACACACTCACATTAACATTTCTTACATCCGGACAGCGCCATTTTTTAGCCCAAATAGTAGCTGCTTAAACAATAAATACAAAAATGTCGCTAAAGGGGGAAAAGTTTTTTTGTTTTATGCGTTTGTATAACATGTACCTACTCGTATATGTGAGCAACAAAAGTTTATTGTTTTTACAACAACATTTTTGTTTAATGCTTAGAAGAAAAAAAAAATACAATTTAACTTTCAAGGAATTAAGCAGTATTTAACTCTCTGGCAGTAAATTAATT
The DNA here is from genome assembly GCA_943735915.1 of Pherbina coryleti. NCBI lineage: Eukaryota > Metazoa > Arthropoda > Insecta > Diptera > Sciomyzidae > Pherbina > Pherbina coryleti. The sequence continues at coordinate 53,742,352 of OX030951.1, forward strand.
ACCTCGAAAACAAAAATAGTGAAAAAACGAAGAGAAAAACCCTGACGACACAGCGATCAACGGTAAGAGTACTATGAAGAAAGGTAAGGATTTTATTTAAATTATTCAGTCAATTCTCAAAAGGTCCTGAAATGTCTTCTGCTATTTCTGCTTCTTCAGAAATTAAGTGATAAATATTTGGTTGTGTTTGCTTTTTTGCCTTTTATGGCATTAATGTTGACTTCACTTTATGTACTTTATACCCAAAATGAAGGGACAAGCATATTTTTCCGCATTTTTAATGCTCTTTCTCCTTTTTCGAGCTTAGAGCTTTTATAACAATTTAGATCGTGTTGTCTTTTTATTATGTTTGTTTGTCTCGATTTAATTTGATATCGATATCAAGTTCTTAACGTCCATCAAACATTGTATATTTCTATTTACTGGAAAGAAATTTTGAGATTCTTATTTACCGATGCAAAGTGGCGCACATTAAATCTTTTTTTATGCCAAAGTCATTCAAATTAGTATGATTAGTAGTATTTAGTAGTAGTAATAATGAGAAAAAGTTCGTCGCCCTAATAAATCATTCATTAAAATTGGTCCAAGGTAAGAGTTTATTATTTCAGTAAAACACTATTCTTTAGTTTAAGAAAAAGTTCATTAATTTTTTTGAATTAAAAGTTATTATAATTTTGTCAAAAATTCAAGTGCTTTGATTTATTTTTAACTTTTTCTTACAGCCAAAGAATCGGTTCTTAAAATCAGTGAAAATTTTTTAACTTTCGATGAACAGATTCGTTGAACATGTGTGAAGAGTTCATAAGGTCAAGGCAGGTACAAGTACTTAGTCGAAATGTTCATTGTTTCTTACCTCAAAGAACTCATACAGTGAATGATGATAAAAATTTCTTTAATGTCAAGAATTAATGCAGTACAATAAGGTCTGAAAGTTTGTAGCAAATTAGGTATTTTGACGTGTTAACCTTACGATTTACCGCATAGGTTTCCAAAAAAGTTGAAAAAGGCATTTATCCAAAATACATCGGCGCTGCATGAAATTTTTACTTTCTGACTACAAAAATAAAAAAAAATAATTTCGTCATTGGGACAATGAGGAAGCTGCTTAAGCAATTTCAATACTCGTTCGAGTCTTTATATCGAGAACATTTTTGTCCTAAACTTGACCTAAGTGCGTCCAAATCCTTGTTTTATTCCTTCTCACAATCATTTTTCTAATCCATGTTCCAATCCGTGTCCTAATCCTTTTCCCATTTCTTATTTGAATCATTGTTCAAACCTATGCTTTAATCCAGTGAGGCCCAAGAAATTTTAAGAGCGGGCCAATGCTTAAAAAAACAAAACAAACACAAAATGTTGCTCATCGTTGCTTTTAACAAAAAATCAAACAAAACAAAACAAAAACAATTACAATGCAATAAAATTACATATCATGAAGTACACTGTCAGTCTTAATTTCTATTACAATAACAATGCTTGCATGAAAAATTACTCGACACACAAGTAACGGGACAATCAGCTTCAGCATCGAAATCATCGAGTGTGCGTTTTTTTATTTTGGCTTTGCATATATTTGTTTTTGTAAAGTTCGCTGGAAAATGTGCTGAATACTGAACGAGCGAGGTTTGTGTTGTTGTGTTTTGCATGCGTTCTTTAAATTTGGCTCATAGCAAAGACAAAATTAAGATAGAAAAAAATTTGTATGAAGGGCCACGCGGGCCATATGGGTCAGTACGTGGGCATGTTTGCTTTAATCTTTGTCAAAATTTTTATTCTCATCCTTTTTCTAATCATTTTCTAATCCTAAAAAGAGAATCCATTTTATGTTTATTTTAATTCAATTTTTCATTTATTTTTATTAATAGTTTTGCATCTTCAGAGTATGTCTATCATCTACGTACATATATCTGTCTATACTATTATATAAAATTAAAGCGTACTTTTCTTTGTTACCGCTAAGCTCCGAAAGTATTGGTCCGATTTTTATGAAATAAGTTTTAAAATATCATATTTGTGCTGCAAAAGGATATAGGGGTATTTTTTACGAAATTTTCATAATAAGTACCTTTAATTAAAGTGTAAAGTTTTTAAAAAATCATCCACAATACAATGCATTGGTTGATCGTAAGCATTTTTTTCATGCGTTTGAGCTACGAGAGCTTCAATAAACTCCATGTTGCTATCTACTCTACTCTCTTTGTTCTCAGCAAGCACAACACAACAAAATGAACAAACAAATACATCATACATACCTTGCTGCGCTTAAAGCCAATTGAATCGAAGTAAATTCTAATATGTAGAAATAAGTTTTGATGTGGTGAATTAGTCCAACACAGTTTTGTTAAAAGGAAATTCACTGACCCAAATTCACTGATGTTGACTGTTCAGGAATTTTTTTTACATGGAATTTTTTCGCTCTTTCTCGCTACTCTTTCAATTAGACTTTCTACACATGTTTTGACTGTAATTTTCCAGTAATTTATAAATGGGTAAGAGGAACAAACGGCTCACTTTTTACTTTTATTGAAGTTACACTGTGTGATTCAGTCAGTTTGTTTTTTTAATTGATAAACTATTGAGAAAAAGAAAACTTCCGTGACAAAGCCGTGGACCACTGTGGCCTGCTGGTCTATACTATTACATAAAATTAAAGTGTACACTTTTTGTTGCCACTAAACTCCAAGAGTAACACATTGTCAAATAAGTCCCGAGACTAACTTCTAGGTGGCTCCTCTAACGAAATATCGATATAATATTTCGATAGTTCCAACCTTCAAACAATACGTGTAAAAATTTCACGTATAACGTTTAGACCAGAAGTTGCAGTGATTTAAGTGACGCTACTGTTGATATTTTCAAAATAATGGATTCAAAGCACTTCCGTGTGGTGATTTATCATTGTTTTTTATGGGAAAAATTACCGTCCAAGCTGAGCAATGGCTTCGAAAGTGTTATTCGGGCTCTGCTCCCTCAAAAGCAACCATTTGCCGATGGTATGCTGAGTTTAAACACACACCGGAACTAAAACGGTCGTCAGCCGAGTGGAGAGCAACCGATGAAAGCAGGCCAAAGCGACCAAGAACACAACAGTCGGCTGAAAAGGTTATGGCATCTGTATTTTGGGATGCGCATGGAATTTTGTTCATCGACTATCTCGAAAAGGGAAAAAGGATCAATAGCGATTATTATATGGCGTTGTTTAGCGTTTGAAGGATGAAATCGCGAAAAATCGGCCCCATTTGAAGAAAAAAAAATAGTTTTCATCAGCACAATGCACCATGTCACAAATCGATGAAAACGATGACGAAAATCCACGAATTTGGCTTCGAATTGCTTTCTCATCCACCGTATTCGCCAGATTTGGCCCCCAGCGACTACTGGGTCTTTGCTGACCTCAAAAAAATACTTACCGGCAAGAGATTTGGCTCCAATGAAGAGGTGATGGCTGAAACTGAAGCGCATTTTTAGGCGAAGCACAAATCATTCTACAAAACCTGTACAGAAAAGTTAGAAAAGCGGTGGAATGAATGTATTGCTCTTGAAGGAACCTATGTTGATGAATAAAGAAGAATATTTGCAAAAAAATAAAAAAAGTTTTTTTATTACTTAGTCTCGGGACTTTTTGGACCATGTGCAGGCGCGGATCCAGGGGGGTTTTGGGGGTTCAACCCCCCCCCCCCCCGAAATTCTAAAAGAACCTGTATTTAAATGTTATGTACTGATGCTTATTATGTGGGCTAAGAGTACCAAAAGGAAAAAATTGGTTTTTTATAATTTACTTTTAATATTCACACCCCTATGCTGTAAACGTTTGTAGCTGTTTCTACACGTATTGCTAAAATACTGAATTCTGTTCCAGTTTTTGTTTGTTTTTGCGATATTGCGCCTGTAGCTGTAAACAGTCACACATACAATCTTAACCTGAAATCACAAAAACACCGCATTTTTTGGATAAAATATATCCAAACACCGCACAGTTTTAATTTAAAAACCCACAGTTTCGATAGTATCGGAAGTGTAAACGTAAAATTCCTTTTTATACAGTAATTGAGAAAAATTCCGGTTTTTGTAGTTTGACGTAAAATTCCTTTTATACAGTAATGGAGAAAAATTCCGGTTTTTGTAGTTTTTAATTATTTTGATGTTGGTTTTATGCTGGCCTTTTAAATTTGTATTCGGGTCAAATAAACAGAGAAATCTATATTATTATTACGCAAGCGTCTTTTTTGTGATGACCATCAAATCTATACCGTAAATGCGATTTTCATAAATGAGGTATCAATAGAAAGGTCTTGATCTGCAGATGTGCAATAGGGTCTTACTTTTTCTAAAGTATTGTGTATTTAAACAAATAAAGCAAAACAATCTTCTGCAAAGAAAGTAAGTTTTCTATGGGATGCCTAAAAGTATGTGATATTTTTTTTCTGAAATTTTTCAAAATCATTCTTTTGTATAATTAAAGCAGTTGAGCAAAGCGAAAAACATTCAAATAAATGTTATATTTATATTCCAGTCGCAAAATAGGAAGTTCATGCAAAATCGCTATTCCAGTAGCCTTTACTGGCATCGCCGCTAGCTTCGTTGAATGAGGACGTACCTTGCACAGACAATTCAAACTTCCTAGACCTCTGCTTGAGATACATGTGTATCACCTTAACGCCTGAAGCCCAATTTTGAGCACGGAATCTACTTTGATTATGCCCATCTTATCATTATTGATGAAGCAAGTATGATTCCTGCAGTAGCACTGACAGTAATTGATTGTGTGTTTCGCGATATTACCAGACATTCGTAAACTGTTTTTTGAAAAGTTGTATTTTCTGGTGATTTTAAGGAAACAGTTCCAGAAATCTCTTATTCTGGACACGTTGTAACAATAGAAAATTGTGATCTTACGTAAAAACAATGAAGCTTAAAAAAAACATGCGATTAGACAAAGGCGAAAAGGAATTTTTAAGTTATTTGCGACAAGTTAATTCTTGATCAGCTCCTTTTAGATTACGGATTGTGAATTGATTTTATTAATGACGATCTACAAAACGACATAAACAGTGATACCATTCAAGAAAACGCTATTCTTGCACCAACGGACGAATTATGGTTTCAAAATGAATTTGTTAGTAATTCTGCTATTATCTTATCTTGAAGTTTTATATAAAAGCATTTGCACAACCGTTTTGATGAAGTGCCGCACAAATAAACTTCCCAACTTCCCATCAAATGGTAGTTTACACAGAAATATGTTAAAAATTATAACAGTTCTTATAATAAAAAGAAAACAATCTTAAACTAAATTTTTTTTTCTCATTTTGGCGTTTTAACGCCATACGGGCTTACTAGTAACATTTATTATTATAATTATCTTCACCCCAGCGTCAGCTTGTAGTATTTAACACAAAAAAATAATCCTGAGCACCACACAATCATATGGAGTGAATATGAAGTGAAATGTGGATGGCTATTTTTTTCGTAGCAAAGTTTTTTTCAATAAGTGGAATAATTTTTTCACATATTGCTGCAAAACACAAATTATAACCTTCTTTTCAAAAAACAAAAGCTCGAAATAGATTTTAGACTAACGGTTTCTTCCCACGCCTACGATTTTATCCCGCTCTAATGTATATAAAGGGTGGTTAAATTTTAAGGGCCGATGTTGAATATAAACCACACCTAAATGTTAAGTTTTTTTCTGCATTTCATTTGACATTTCTCAATTTCAGACTAACTCAATTTGAACCGTTAAAGTTATTCAGGCTTATTATGAAAATGGGCTTTCAAATCAAAATGCATATCGAGCACTTCGTGATTTTTTCGGTCAATTTAATTGTCCAAATGTGCGTACAATCGGAAAAATCGTGCAAAAATTTGAACAAACCAGGTCTGTAGGAGATGTGAAAACATCAGTGCATGCTCGTACAGATCGTACTGCAGAAAATATTGCTGCTGTTCGCGATAGTGTGGCTGAAGAGCCGTCCACCTCAACTCTTCGTCGTGCCCAACAATTGCACCTCTCACGCTCGTCGTTGATGAACATTATGCATAAAGACTTGCATTTACACGGTCAGAATGGTGGCAAGAAATGGCAACAGTGGATGATCAATTTTCGAAGAAAATCATCTTCAGTGATGAGGCACATTTTCACCTCAGTGGATTCGTCAATAAGCAGAATTACCGCATTTGGGCGAATGATAATCCAAGAGTGATTGCCGAAAAACCAATGCACCCACAAAGAGTGACTGTTTGGTGCGGTTTATGGGCTGGCGTGAGATGATAACGATCTTTTTATGGCCCGAATTGGAAGATATGGATGTGGACGATATGTGGTTTCAATAGAACGGTGCCACTTGCCACACAGCTAACAAAACAATGGCTCTTTTGCGCGACAAATTCAATGGCCGTGTTATCTCACGTGGTGGCGATGTCAATTGGCCGCCAATCATGTGATTTGACACCGTTGGACTTCTTTCTTTAATATCGGCCATTTAGCCGATATTTTGTTCCATGCATAATTGAACCATACCAATATTATCATAATAAAAAGAAATGACAATAATTTCCTTAATAATTTGTGTTTTATTCAAAATCAACATCGGCCTTTAAAATTTAACTACCCTTTGTATATATAACGGACATAAATATTTTTGAAACCCCCCCCGAAATATATTCCTGGAACCGCCCCTGACCATGTGTTATATATCCTATATACTATCGGCTGTATTCATAAAAAATTATGAACCTCTTATAAAGCCTTCATAAGAAACAAATCGAAAAAAATTTAAAAACATTATTCATAAACGTTTTTTGCATTTTTAAATTATATTTTGTTTTCATATGAGCACAAATTATGTCATAAATATATAAAACTGTTTCAAAATATATCAAAAACGAAGAAAAAGTAAAAAAAAAAATATTGAAAATGTCTGTTTATAAATGAGAGGATTTTTAAAAATGGCTGAAACGTTCAATAAACCCCTCATACATGGTATAATTAATCAGGTAGGTGTGACAGTTTTCCAGCGAACATGAACTGTCAAAAATCATACAAGACAAAGCAAATAAAAAAAAAAAACAAAAAACAGACGAGTTTGACAATCCATGAACGATCTCGTGAGAAAATAGCCTGTTGTCAAACCTACCTGTATAATTGTATCATGCCCTCATAAAGCAATTTCTAAAATTATTTGCTCTCATTTGAGCACAAATTTTGTCCAAAATACATAATTAAAAATATTTTAAGCATTTGAAAAATATGTCAAAATAATTCAAAATATATAAAAAAATTCAAAACAAAAAGAAAATAAAAACAAGAAAATTTGTTAAAACATTTCAAAATATGTATTTACAAAAACAGATTATAAAATGACAATTTTTTTCAGTGCAGAGGGTAGCTTCGAAAATATGTTGATGTTTAAATATCAAAATGTTCACGAAATTGCGACAAATAAATGAAAAGTCATTGAATTTATCAAATACACAAACTATTATTGACACTCTTCCCACTTAAAATTGAAAGTGTTCCTATTTTAATTACAAAGCAGCTACAACATGTTTATAAATATCAAAATTTTAAAAGACTTGTAAAGATTAAAAAGCTTTTTAACTATTGAAGGTTTTAAAGCTATTTGTTTATGTTTATAAAAAGCAAAGAAATATCTATCTAATGGTTATAGACTCTAATAGCATGTTCATAGCATGTTCAAACCGAGCTTTTAATTATGTTAAATCAATTTAATGAAGTTAAATTGAAAAACGAATTCTCAAATGAAGTTCTAATGAAGTTATATGCGTACAATTGTTGTTGGAAATTTAACGTGTTAAATGCTTTAACACGTTTCGAAACTCGTTAAATCACTGGTTTATGTTCTTGCTAACGTCAGAAAAGCTTTTTTTGCTTTTTAAATTAAAACAAACAAATAAATTCTTCAACAAATTTTTCTTAATTATTTGACAAATTTATGAATTTGAATTTTTTTTATTTTTTTTTTTTTTATTTTTTATATTTTTTTAAAAACAATTTTTTATTTCTTTCAAAAAATAAACAAATATGCTGACATTTTGAAACAAGTTAAGGCAGTATGAACGATGATGTTAAAAAAAAGCTTTTTTTCGAATAAAACGTTAAATGAAGTCGGTTTGAACATGCTATATGACAAATAAATGAAAAGCCATTGAATTTATCAAATACACAAACCATTATTGACACTCTTCCCACTTAAAATTGAAAGTGTTCGTATTTTAACTACAAAGCAGCTACAACAGTTTATAAATAACAAAATTTTAAAAGACTTCTTAACATTAAAAAGCTTTTTAACTATTGAAAGTTTTAAAGTTATTTTAAGATATTTTTATGAATACGGTTTATGTTTATAAAAAGCAAAGCAATATCTATCTAATGGTTATAGACTCTAATAGCATGTTCAAACCGAGCATTTAATTATGTTAAATCGAAAAACGAGTTTTCAAATGAAGTTCTAATGAAGTTATATGCGTACAATTGTTTTTGAAAATTTAATGTGTTAAATGCTTTAACACGTTTCGGAACTAGTTAAATCACTGGTTTGTGTTCTTGCTAACATCAGAAAAGCTTTTTTTGCTTTTTAAACGCAGCCAAATCTGAAAAGAGCTTTTTAATTTGAAATTTTTAATGTTATAGCATGTTCAAACCGACTTCATTTAACGTGTTATTCGAAAAAAGCTTTTTTTTAACATCATCGTTCATACTGCTTTAACTAGTTTCAAAATGTCAGCTAATTTGTTTATATTTTGAAAGAAATAAAAATTGTTTATTCAAAAATATAAAAAAAATAAAAAAAAATAACAAAAAATTCAAATAAATTCAAAAATTTGTCAAAGAATTAAGAAAAATTTGTCAAAGAATTTATTTGTTAACATTCAAAACATCAAAATAAAAACCTCGTGTCAGATTTGGCTGCGTTTAAAAAGCATAAAAAGCATTTCTGACGTTAGCAAGAACACAAACCAGTGATTTAACGAGTTTCGAAACGTGTTAAAGCATTTAACACGTTAAATTTCCAACAACAATTGTACGCATATAACTTCATCAAAACTTCATTTCAGAACTTGTTTTTCGATTTAACTTCATTAACTCGATTTAACATAATTAACTGCTCAGTTTGAACATGCTATAAACAAATAAATTCTTCAACAAATTTTTCTTAATTCTCTGACAAATTTTTGAATTTGAATTTTTTTTTATTTTTTTTTTTTTTATTTTTTTATAGTTTTTAAAAAAACAATTTTTTATTTCTTTAAAAAAATAAACAAATAAACTGACATTTTGAAACAAGTTAAGGCAGTATGAACGATGATGTTAAAAAAAGCTTTTTTCGAATAACGCGTTAAGTGAAGTCGGTTTGAACATGCTATAAGACTGCTGGGTCGATCATTGAATTCATCTGATACACAAACCATTATTTACACCCTCCCCACTTCACTTCTGGAGTCAAAATAATAAATTATCCATAGATCCAGAATCTATATTAATCGTTCAAAATCGAATTTATACCATGATCCATTAGTACCTGAAAGAGCTAATTCTTTTGGGTCTCAAATCATAGTGACCAATATAATATAAAAGCCAAATCAGCAAGCATTGTTTCAAGTGGCACCAAATAAAAGAGCGATTGTCTTGAGGCTCGAAATTTTCTACTGTTCACAAAAAAACTTATAAACCTAGACCTGATGTATCCTTGACATGATAAAAAAAATAAATTGTTGTCATTCATTAAATAAATCTGCGCAAAAATGTGGGAAGTATTCTATTCTGCAGAATAGTTCGAAGTTCCAATAATTTTTACCAATCTTGGCTAATGACAAAAACACACAAATGTTAAAAAAAAAACTCACAAACATTGTTTAGTTGATCTGGGGCATTTTTATGATCATCTTATTGCTTGACTTTAGGTCATGGCTAAAGTGACACAATTATCCTTATTTACCAATTTAGCACACCGGCCAACAGAATTTTCAACCGAAAACAAAGAAAGCGTTACGAGCATTTCCGGCATGTAAACCGGACAAGCCAGGCGTTCTTTAATATAATTTGGTTGTAATGGACCAACATGTGCACACACACACACAAGAACACAAATATTCTTACACATTAAACACACACACACATTTATCCATGGGAGGTTTTATTCACTTTTGTTAATTTCTATTTTAGGCGAAACTGTTGTCCTTTGTTCCACGCTGCACACACAAACAGACACACGAATACACATACTCACCATGACACAGTCTCACTTTGGTCGCGTCCCCTGACAATGTAGGCCAAACACAATATGGAGCAATTTAGAGACTTTGGCAAATATTTTTGACGGCTAGTGGCGCTCAGCAAAATCGTTATTCGTGCCAATGGGAGCTTTCCACAGTTTATTAAACTTCATGTGTGGCCAGTTAAGGGCGTTTCGCTTCGGTGATATTGTGGCCAACAATAATAAATGTTACAAGAATACAAAGGATGTCCATTTTTATTGCCTTACTGGAACCTTAATTAGTGTTTCGCTCATGTTTGTTGTTCAGTCTCTCTTTCGCTCTATCTTTTTCATTTGATGGCCTGTGTTTTCTTTCTTTTGTGACCGTTGGAAAGATGCGTTCAGCTGATAACAGATGCCATGAATTAGAGACAAAGATATATAGTTAGTACCCAAGGATAATTGGCTTAAGCATGATGAGGTAAATGAAAATATCTTGATAAACAAACAAAAACAACAGCCAAATAAAATAACAACAAAATCGCGACCATTACATTAAAAGAATAATTAAAACTTTTCGCCAACTCAGCTAAAACAATAACGTTCACTGAACATTGAATAACGATCAAAGGATTTCGATAAAAGCTCACTATTAGCGAACGAATGGTTTACAAATTAGTTACATCCTAATGTAACAAAAAAACAAATACAAACAATAAAATAAAAAAAAAGTTAAACAAAACTTCAACAACAAGAAACAAATCCACAGAAACAAGGAAAGATTTTGAAGGAATAAATTTTTCTCTAGGGTATGAAGGTATCAAGTTATTAAGGTTTTAAGATAGAAAGGTATCAAATTATGAAGGTGTTAAGTTATGAAGATATCATGTTATGAAGGTATCAAGTTAACTTAAGTCAGACAAAAAGCTTAGGAACTAACTTTTTAAGTTTGAAATATCATAGCTTTTTCACTTAAAGTTCTTAAGTGTCTTTGTTAGCTTCAAGGTTTTAAAGACCGTGTTCTTTCAAACAACTATTTACTTTGTTACTTTAAAAGAATATTTAAATCGGAATTAAATATATTATCGGATAATATATTATCGGAGCTCCTAATCGGAATCAACGAAATCTTCGGTCACAGTATGAAACAGTAACATTATTTTCGGCAGAACATGTCATTCTCTTTTCCAAAAAGAGAAGAATAGGATTCGAACCACCCTTTTAGTGAACACGATATCCAGATCTTCACTGATGGATCCAAAATGGAGAATGGCATGGGAGCCGGAATCTACTGTAATACACTACAAATATCCCTGTCATACAGACTTCCAGATTACTGTAGTGTCTTTCAAGCGGAAATTTTCGCAGAAATCCAGAAAGCAGCTACGACAATCCAATCAAAGAACATCAATCCATCAAGGATTACAATCTTTGTGGACAGCCAGGCTGCAATAAAAGCACTTTCGCGAAACAACAAAAGCGAAATCTGTACTGAGCTGCCGGCAAGCTCTCATCAGAATCAGTCCTCCCCACAAGATCAATATCTGCTGGGTCCCCGGTCATCGTGACATAGAGGGAAACGAAATAGCAGACAGATTGGCTAGGGAGGGCTCTGAACTGGAAAGAAGTTCTGTGATTGGGTCGATCATGGCTCCAATCGGAGAATTCAAGAAGAAAATAAATGATAAAGCCAGAAATAACACTAATAACTCTTGGTCAAATAGAGACGTCTGTGATATCTCTCGCCATCTCTGGCCTAAACTCTGCGAAAAAAGGACCCAATCCCTACTTTCAATGAGTAAAAATGAAACTCGCATCTTAATAGGGGTCCTCACGGGGCATTGTTGTATAAGCACAATGGCCTCGCGACTAGAAATCCCGCACCCAGACTTCTGCAGAAGCTGTGGAGATGTCGAGGAAACAGAAACCATCAAGCATCTACTTTGCGAGTGTCCCAATCTCCAACAACGCCACATGGGAAGCAGAGTGTACGGAGAACTGCAAGAGCTCGTGGACGTACCACTGATGGATCTTTTCGGATGTATACAGAGCACCGGTTGGTTCAACCAACCTTGCTCCAGTGCCTAAGATTCTATTTGGTTTTGCCACAGTAGGTCCACAGACATAGGGAACCACAATGGACGAATAGGCCCCCGTGTAGGCAACGTCAGGTTGCCCTTCCCTTTTAACCTAACCTAACCTAACATTATGAGAGTAACATAATATGTAGTAGTAAGAACATGGTTTGTTGCAGGATTTTTTATTTTTTTTTTTTTTTGTTATTTTCTGATTTCTGTGTGTGAAATCTGTAACAATTCGGTTCTCGGTTGTCCATCAAAGGTGTCCGATGTTAACAGCTTTCTTTAAATAAGTCATGACTAATTTCGAAGTTAAATATTTTTGTTATTTAGTATTATAATTTGAGCTTTTCTTACATTTATGACAATTATTACATTTTGAGCCTTATGCCAAATAATTCATGATGCAACAGGTTGCTACAACAACAAAAGTTCTTTGCAGAACAAACCGAGCAGACTAGACCATGGTTTCGTCGGACGCTACTCCGACTCATCAGTAGTCTCTGTGGTTTTAGCAGTCTTTTAGCACTAACTTTGAAAAGCTAATAAACGCAAAAGCAATAAAACCAAAGCGAAATTATAGAAGCGCTATTCACTTTATCAAAGCAGTGTTTTTCTACTCTTGCTAGTCGCAAAATTTCAAAAAGTTGACTGCATTGATTCTGCAAAGATTTTGCTGTTGCCCTTTTTGTTTACTTCTTTATCACGTGCCGATCTAGGTACCAACATTTTTTAGTTACTTTCTCATTCAACAAAACGGTTATTAACCTGCTAAGACCCAGTAACCATTTGAGGGGTAGTGTTACTCATACTTACCACCTTTCATGTTTTTACTTCTTTCTATATTTCTGAGGTACTTTTTTGGGTTATATGATCGTGAGATATTCTAGTTGGGGGGTGGGATTCGTTGAATCATAATACTCATTGGTAAGTGTATAAATGTATTCTTTACTTTTATAAGAAGTAAATAAATAATAAGTGCCGAGTGCGTTAAGCAGTGTGTGGATCACTTGATGCCAATGCGAGCCCAGATTCGAATCCCAGCTGAAATTTTTTTTGAATTGGAATTAATCTTTCTGATAGGTCGTTACCTCTCTGCGGACAATGGCAAACCTCAGAGAGTAAATAATGTCATGTAAAGCTTTTGAGAACATGTACATTAGCCGTTCGGAGTCAAAAAAAAAGCTAGAAGATCAAAATATTTGTTTCTTAACCAAAATGTTGATATCGAGATCCCGAATCTGATGTCAGTTGGACAACTTATTTGACAGTATAACCACCACAAGGTGAAAAACTTAAACATTTCGTTTGACAAAATGGCAGATAGTTCATATAAAAAAAGAGTTGGCTGTGCGGTGGACACACACGTAGGTTTTGACGTGACGAAGTTTCTTGTTGTTGTTGTTAATGTTGATGTTGATGTTGATGTTGATGTTGATGTTGATGTTGATGTTGATGTTGATGTTGATTTTGATGTTGATGTTGATGTTGATGTTGATGTTGATGTTGATGTTGATGTTGATGTTGATGTTGATGTTGATGTTGATGTTGATGTTGATGTTGATGTTGATGTTGATGTTGATGTTGATGTTGATGTTGATGTTGATGTTGATGTTGATGTTGATGTTGATGTTGATGTTGATGTTGATGTTGATGTTGATGTTGATGTTGATGTTGATGTTGATGTTGATGTTGATGTTGATGTTGATGTTGATGTTGATGTTGATGTTGATGTTGATGTTGATGTTGATGTTGATGTTGATGTTGATGTTGATGTTGATGTTGATGTTGATGTTGATGTTGATGTTGATGTTGATGTTGATGTTGATGTTGATGTTGATGTTGATGTTGATGTTGATGTTGATGTTGATGTTGATGTTGATGTTGATGTTGATGTTGATGTTGATGTTGATGTTGATGTTGATGTTGATGTTGATGTTGATGTTGATGTTGATGTTGATGTTGATGTTGATGTTGATGTTGATGTTGATGTTGATGTTGATGTTGATGTTGATGTTGATGTTGATGTTGATGTTGATGTTGATGTTGATGTTGATGTTGATGTTGATGTTGATGTTGATGTTGATGTTGATGTTGATGTTGATGTTGATGTTGATGTTGATGTTGATGCTGATGTTGATGTTGATGTTGATGTTGATGTTGATGTTGATGTTGATGTTGATGTTGATGTTGATGTTGGTGTTGGTGTTGGTGTTGGTGTTGGTGTTGGTGTTGAGGTTGGTGTTGGTGTTGGAGTTGGAGTTGTTGTTGGATTTGGAGTTGGTGCTTTTCTTTTAGCTTTTCTTTTGCTTCCCCATTGGTTGTGCTCTAATTTCAATTAACCCAGCAAAAGTGATTTATATGCGTTACTTTAGGCGGTTCCATAAGAGGCTTCATGACGCCGTCAAATTTTTTGTATTTTTATCATGTGCCCGAAGACCTCACCTTCATTTTCGATCCTTTAAATTTACCGTTACGCCAGTAGTCACAGAGTAAGAATTCTATGCAACTTTTTTCATGGTTGTAGTATATTAACTGCTTTATGTGGTTGCCATCCTGAAATCATGACGATAAGAATTTTTTTTTTATTTAAGTTGTGAAGCGTAATAACACACCTATGCTGTCGTAAAACAAAATTTACCGTAGCTCGTTCTCTCAGTGAGTAATAATTTCATACAACGATATTACATATCTGTTACATATGCTGCTATGTTCACGACCTGGTGACGTCAGAAATTTTTTTTTATTTTTATCGTAAGGCCAAATATAAATTCTTCATTTTCCTTTTGAAACATTTATCATAGCTTATATAATCACCGAGTAAAAATTCAATGCAACGTCGCTGCTTGAATGTTGCATTGTCGATCTTTGAGCGGCTCTCTCTGTGTCCCCATAACGACAGAAGTTTTTTGTCTAATTTTGTTGCGAGGGCTTAGAGCAGGCCTTTTTTGATGTATCATAATTTTAGTCCTACCACTAATACTCAGCGAGTAATAATTCCATGTAACAAATTGTCAGTTGTGTGCCTTAAGCAGTTCTCACTGCGACCCGATGATGTTTTGAATTTTTGTTTTGTTTTTATAACGAAGTCCACGAATTAGTCTTTACGGTCGTACCATCTTTTTAGTCATAGCTCTTATACTTAGCGAGTAACAATTAAATGCAACGCTCATGAATTTTGAAAAAATGCATTTTTCAACTTTTTTGGAAATCTGCGCGGTAAAACGTAACTTGGTCACGTCAAAAGGTAATGAAATGACAATTTTTTTCAGTGCAGAGGGTAGCTGCGAAAAAATATTGTTGTTTAAATATGAAAATGTTGACGAAATTGCGACAAATAAATGAAAAGTCATTGAATTTATCAAATACACAAACCATTATTGACACTCTTCCAACTTAAAATCGAAAGTGTTCCTATTTTAACTACAAAGCAGCTACAACATGTTTATGAATAACAAAATTTTAAAATACTTTTTAACATTAAAAAGCTTTTTAACTTTAGGGTTAAAAGCTATTTTAAAATATTTTTATGAATACGGCTGCTAGTATTTTTTGACTAGTTTTATTTAAGCTAGTGAGTTGGCTAGTTAAATTCATGACTTTCGCTGCAGGAGTATTATAGTGGAACTAGTACTGGTCCTTTTTGGAACTAGTTAAGAACTATTTCAAATTTGGTCCACTTTTCTACTAGGCATTTTAAAAATTTGATATATTTTGAAATAATTTGATCTATTTTTGACAATATTTGTGCTCTGATGAAAACAAAAAAAAAATACTTTATGTACATAGGGTTTATTTAATGTTTCAACCTAAAAGATATTTTAAATGCTATTGAACGTTTATGAATAATGTTTTTAGATTTGTTTCAATGTTTTTCTTATGAAGGCTTTATAAGGTGTTCATAATTTTTTTATGAATGCAGCCGTTAAAATCAACTTTTAATAATTGTAAAAAAGAAATTACTGGCGTTCAAAGGAGGAAACTAATATTTTATAGGCTTGTAATTTTTGTTGGAAATTGAAAAATTTGGCATTAAAAAAAAATTAAAATGTCAAAATTTTATTAAGTAAACCTATTGAATGCAGCCTTGCGGGTTAGAGGGTTAAACTCTAAACAACTTTTATCTCAAAGTCTTTAAACAATTTTACCAAGCTATGTATCGATTTCAAATCACTGTAAAATTTCAATTAAGAAACTACATACTAAAGTTTTTTTTATTAAAAAAGAAATATATTTTGTCAGTGTAAAAATTGACAATCAACCGAGTACATTCAAAATATTTCGAAATAAATTAAGTTTTCTATTGATACAAATATATTTGAACTAAAACTCAGTTACTCCACATTATCCCAACGATTTCATCTGTTTATAGTTTGATGAAAAGGCCAACCTATTCTTCATATGTCGACAAATGACTTGCCTCTCAACAAGAGCTTAGTTGCCAAAACATTGCTTGGGCGCATTGTTGCTAAACATTTCCTATGGATCCTTTGCGCCATTAAACAGACTCCCTGTCGCTTAATTTACGACCTTCGCATTTCTGACGTTGTGAAGCGTTAAATTCACCATAAATCTCGCTATAAAATTTAGTTTTCGAAAAAAAAAAAAGAATCGGAAAAACTATTCATTAATCTTATAATTAATCAATCCAAACCTTAACATGTACTAATCATCTGTATATCTTTCTCTTTCTTGTTGTTGGCCCACTTCGCAAGGCAGCACAGCGAATCCGGATGCTAAACGACTTTACGACGATCTTCTTAGCAACTACAACAAGTTGGTTCGACCCGTTGTCAATGTGACAGACGCTCTGACAGTACGCATCAAATTAAAGCTCTCACAATTGATTGATGTCAATTTGAAGAATCAAATCATGACGACCAACTTGTGGGTGGAACAATCCTGGTATGACTACAAGCTGCAATGGGAGCCCAAAGAATATGGCGGCGTCGAAATGCTGCATGTGCCATCGGATCATATATGGCGGCCGGATATTGTGCTATATAATAAGTATGTGAGCTGTGCTCAGACAAACACAACCCTCAATCATTCATTCATACATTCATTCATTCATACATTCGGTCATATTGCTACCACAAACACAGAAAAACACAGACAAACACTCACTCACACACACTTGCCTTCAACTTTAATATCCGTAGTTCTTATTGCTGATTTATTTGTCTAATTTAAGCCCAGTGCACAAGGCTACGAGGAATTCCATAGAGCATTAATCTCATTACAGAATTCATCGTGCATTGAGCCAATGAAAAATTAAAACGAATGAATTGATGAAATTGCTTTGGGACACACAACCAAAGAAACAAGCATAAAAACATAAAAACATTCGTATGAATATTCATTTCTGCGTGCGCGTGTGTGTTTATGTATGCGTGTTGGCATAGCTATTCGCATGTGTGATTGTGTCCATCTGTCATATACATACATTCCGCTTGAGGGATTAGGTGTATTTTTTTTGTTTTTGTTTTTGTTTTTTGTTTGGAAAAATTTTTTTATAAACATTTTATTTCATGCCATTTCACAGCGCTGACGGCAACTTTGAAGTCACACTGGCCACCAAGGCCACCCTCAACTACACCGGACGAGTGGAGTGGCGTCCGCCAGCTATTTACAAGAGCTCCTGCGAAATTGATGTTGAATACTTTCCATTTGACGAGCAAACATGTGTGATGAAGTTTGGCAGCTGGACATACGATGGCTTTCAGGTGAGTGAAATGAGCACATTTTTAAACTGCAGCACATTTTACTGAGCAAAAATATATGGAAATGTGTGTTCAAGCCAATTTTTCATGCACTCTCCATCCTAAGCTTATTTAGACAACAAACTATTTTCTTACTCAGCTTTGCGAATAAATAATTGTTGAACGCATCAGTGTGTGCGTTAAGAATTGATTTTGCCCTGAAGAAATACTTCAAGAAGATTCTTGGAAATTGTGGAGCATTTGTACACATTTGTCGATATAGTTATTGTGTATTTTGGAGCAAAATAAACAGAGTAAATTTCCTAGAGTTTATTTCGCTTGGCATAACAAATACATTTACACAAGGGTTGTTGGCTGTTGGCTTAAGATAAATATTTATCTTTACTATCTGCAGACAATGACAAACCTTTGGCAGTTAATTTTAATTGAAAGAGGTTTTCGAGGAAACACGCCGCTAACAGAAAGGAAAAAAAAAACCAAAATTGCCTGTCATTTATATGCAAACAAATAATATGGACAAATAGGCCAAGTCGGACTACAAGATACCTTTAACATATTCAGAATACAATATTAACGAAAAACGCCCTGATTAACACCATTTTCAAAGCAATTTTTCAAAGCGAAGTTCTTCTGGGTCATAAAATAAGCTACAACAAGGGTACTTTTTAAATTTAAGTTAACAGCAACAACTGAACAAATAAGTAAAATAGCCATTTTCTGTAAAGCGTTAACCCATTGAAAGATAAATCTTGAACTTAGAATAAAATTTTATTAAAATAACCTATTTCGAAACGTGTTAAAGGAGCTTTAAAGACAGGTCTGTAATGTACAATTTAAGGGGTTTCCCTCACTTGCAGCTCAAATAAAAATAGGTAATTTTTTTGAGCTGAGGAGGAAGATCCTCACAAGGTAACGCGTGTGGGTCAGGAGGGCGATCTTCACATGGCAACGTGTCTGACTGCCTCAACCTGGTGAGGCCAGCATTATCCATGTCGAACTCGTCTCAAGTCGACTCAAACCTCTGCGTGGTGTCCTCTATAAACGGCAAACTGGCAACCGTTAGTTTGACGGCTAACCTGAGCGGCGGGCTCCCCCTGCCTTTAAGGGGTTGTGCGTTGGGTTAGAAGCCTACCACGTAAAAAACGATTTCAATGAAACGAAAAAGAAATAAGATAAAAATGATCCCCAAATCTGATGACGACTACCGCAAACGAAAAACTGACAATGATTTACGGATATACACTTGGAACGTCCGAACCCTTTATTGGGATGGTGCCTCT
The DNA here is from genome assembly GCA_943735915.1 of Pherbina coryleti. Classification (NCBI taxonomy): domain Eukaryota; kingdom Metazoa; phylum Arthropoda; class Insecta; order Diptera; family Sciomyzidae; genus Pherbina; species Pherbina coryleti. Next base: position 53,761,650 of record OX030951.1, read on the forward strand.
ATCCAACTGATAGATATCTTAGAAAGATACAAAGCTGATATCACTGCAATCCAAGAAATGCGATGGAAGGGACAGGGTTGCTCACGGCAAGCATCCTGTGATATCTACTACAGCGGCCATGCGGAGAAGCACGAATTTGGATGCGGATTTGGGGTTGGCAAGAGACTACGGCATCATGTCCTGCGATTCACACCTGTGAACGAACGCCTTGCCATAATCCGTGTCAAGGCAAGATTTTCAACATGAGCCTGATTTATGCGCATGCTCCGACAAAATATAAGGACGATGAGACCAAAGACAGCTTCTACGAGCGCTTTGAAGAGGCCTATGAGCGCAGCCCCCGCCAAGACATAAGAATCGTGCTTGGTGACTTCAACACCAAGGTGGGAAAAGAAAATATCTTTGGTCCAGAATACCTCCGATAACGGAAGGAGGCTTTGCCACAGCGCGAAACATGGTCGTTAGTAGCACTAGATTCAAGCATCTCAATATTCATAAAGCAACTTGGATGTCTCCTGATCAAAAGACGCGCAACCAAATTGATCACGTTTTGATTGACGGAAGGCACTCTTCCAGTGTTTCAGACGTACGCACGATCCGTGGTGCCAATATAGACTCGGATCATTATCTTGTCGCAACCAAGATCCGTACACGTCTGTGCGCAATTAAGAATGCGTGCAATCCAGCACAGGAAAGCTAGACGTCGAAAAGCTGCAATCAAAACGAACAGCCGAAGACCTCGCTACTCGATAAAGCACTCCTCCGATCGACGATATATGCGTGCAGTGGAATCACATTTCCCACTCTAAGCGTACAGCTGCCGAATAGGTGATTGGCTATCACGGCCCTCGCCAAAACCAGTGGCACGACCAGGAGTGTTGCGACGCCACTGCAGAAAAATACGCCGCCTACAAAGCCACCCTGCAGTCGGTTGTAACGCGTGCTGCTAAAAAGCGATACAAAGAGAAGAGGAGGGAAGAGAGACGCATTTTCAGGCGAAAGAAAAGGGAAGCTGAAATGCGTGAGTGCGAGAAAATTGAGATGCATGGTGAAAAAATAAGACGCCTGGCCGATGGTTTCAAGACCGGGGCCTCTTTCTGCAAGGATGAAAATGGGAATCTAGTGACAGATATCCAGAGTACACTGATGATGTGGAGGGAACACTTCTCTAGGGTTCTGAATAGCGACGACGACAACAATCCCGCCAATAGAGATGATATTCCGGAATCCCCAATTTTGGACGACAGCGTTGAAGTTCCGCTGCCCGACCATAGTGAAGTCTTGAAAGCTATAGCTCGGCTTAAAAACAACAAAGCCGCAGGAGCCGATGGCTTACCTGCTGAGCTCTTCAAGAATGGAGGCGAAGCTCTATTTAAATGCATTCATGAGCTTCTATGCAGAATATGGTCGGAAGCATAAATTCCAAATGATTGGAATCTCAGTGTGCTCTACCCAATTCACAAGAAAGGCGATCCCACCATTTACGCCATCTACCGTGGGATAAGCCTTCTTAATATCGCATATAAGGTCCTGTCAAGCGTACTATGTGAAAGACTGATGCCCATCGTAAGCCAGCTGATTGGACCTTATCAGTGTGGCTTCAGACCTGGCAAATCCACCACAGCCCAGATATTTACGCTACCACAAATCTTGGAGAAACGACACACACCATCTTTTTGTCGATTATAAAGCCGCCTTCGACAGTCCAATATGGAATCATCTATACTCCACCATGTCTGAATTTGGTATTCCTGCAAAGCTTATCCGTCTTTGCAGAATGACACTGAGCAACACCAGCAGCACAGTTAAAATCGGGAAGGACCTCACTCCTCCATTCGATACCAAACGAAGTTTCAGACAAGGTGATACCTTATCATGCGACTTTTTCAACCTGCTGATGAAAAAGATCACCCGAGCTGCTGATTTGAGCCGCAGTGGCACGATATTTTACAAAAGTATTATGCTGCTGGCGTATGCTGATGATATCGATATCATTTTCCATAATACGCGCGAAGTCAGTGCAGCATTCTCCAGATTATCAAAAGAGTCGAGTGGAATGGGTCTTGCAGTGAACGCAGATAAGACGAAATACCTAGTGTCAACAAATAAACAGTCCCAGCGTCTTAGAAACCACTTCACTGTTGACAACATCTCCTTTGAGGTTGTTAAGGACTTTGTCTACCTGGGATCCAGTCTTAACTCTTTCAACGATGTCAGTATTGAGATAAAGCGAAGGATAACTCTTGCCAACAGGTGTTACTTTGGGCTGAGTAGGCAATTGAGTAGCAGAGACCTCTCTCGACGAACAAAACTCACGCTCTATAATTCACTTATCATGCCCGTCCTATCATATGCAGCACAAACCTGGACGTTGAGCAGTTCTGATGAAAAGACTTTGGAAGCCTTCGAGAGAACGATCCTTCTTAAAATCTTCGGTCCAATCTGCGTCAATGGCGTCAGCTGTACACTGACGTCGACATAGTTAAGCGCATTAAAATTGAGCGGCTCCGCTGGCTAGGTCATGTTGAGCGAATGGAAAACGTCGCTCCAGCGAAAAAAATATTTGATTCGGTGCCCGGTGGTGGTCTAGGCAGAAGAGGACGCCCACATCTTCGTTGGAAGGATCAGGTGTTGGATAACCTGACCACGTTTGGTGTTTCCAAAAAACCGAGGCCAAAACCGACCGACGGTTGTAAGCGCCAGATAAGTAAGTAAGTAAGTAATTTTCATGAATTTTTATATATCATCTTAAATTACATACATTGAAGAACTTTCAGTAGTTTCTTTATTGAAAAATATGTATATTTTTTCAATGAAAAGTGTTGTTTTTATTTTTTTGCGGTGACAAACATTGTCGAACTGTAACATCTCCAACACAATACCCCTTGATCAAAAAGTTCCCTGAATTTATTCAATTTAATTTAGATTAAACATCAAAATCAATATTGTCCCCTTCAAAGTACTCCCCATCGACTATAACGCAGCTATGTCAGCGCTTGATTCAATCCTCGAAACATTTTTTATATTCAGTTTGCGGTATGGTCATCAGAGCCATCTTTGATTTTTCCATGATCTCATCTTGGGTGCTGAAACGCGTCCCCCGGAGTGGTTTCTTGAAATGACCGAATAGGTAGAAGTAGCAGGGAGCCAATTCAGGTGAATTCAGTGGTTATGGAATGGTATTCGCTTCGTTTTTAGCCAAATGTTCACAGACAACGATGGCATTGCGCGACGGTGCGTTGTTTGCCCACTAACCGGGATGAAATTGCAACAAAAAATAATATGTTGTAGTTTGTTTTAAAACTAACGTACATTTTATTTCACTTTTTAAAAAAACAATACATAGTACTTATTTATTGTAAAAAAAAAATTGGTCCCATACGATCTGCTTTGCGGCAGTTTTGGGGAACTTTTTCCATAACTGTTGAAAATATCGATGTTGGCATTTTGAGGAATTCGTTTTTAATTTTTTCGATCAGATTTTTTGTATTTTTCGGTCTAAAGCAGTGATGCGTTGGCAGAACTTCCACTACAAGCGCAACTTTTTTGTTTTAGTATGTGTGTACGAGCAGAATACTGAAAAAAAAATACTTTAACACTCATTGAGTAAAATGATAGCATAAAGTGTTTTTGATAGATAGATTAAGGCTCGTAATAAGGGTTTAAATAAAATAAATAAATAAATTGCCAAAAAGGTCGAAACATGTTTAATTCATTCATATATTGCGTTTGTACAGCATTTAACAAAAAAATTTGCGCATGAGACCCTCACTCCATGAAGTGCAAACGCAAATTGATTCTCTGCTATCGTCGTATAAGTTCGGTACCTTCGCACACACGACTTGTATGTGAAAGCCGAACGGCTCTGAAAGCATCTCGTGTGCACAGTGTTGCCAGAATGGCAGTTTTGCCTGCAAATGGCAGTTTTTTTAACTCTGAGCAGGTTGGCAGTTTTTTGAAGAAAAATACAGTTTTTCCATTATTAAAGCAGTTTTTCAATGTAAAATGCAGTTTTTATGAAAATATAAAGTCTTATGTAGTTTTCATAAATTCTCTTTACCAAAACATCATTATGGTTCAATTACTTTTTTAAAGCAGACCTTCTTTAAACTTCAGCAGCAGCTTCAGCCAACATCACGCATTGAACTTTGAACATGAACCTACCTCACTTCTCTATTTGCACCAATTTGCGTGTTTTCTTTTCAAGTCACAAAGCTGCAAGCCTTGTAGATCCTAGGAGGAAAATAAGTACTTGAAAGGTTGGATGGGCAAAAGCGGTATTATTAGTGCGACAACTAGAAATTCCAACCCTCTAAAAAAAAACAATTATAATTGTTCAAGCTTTTGACGTATCAAAAACTATGATACAAATATTTAATAGTGATATGTATAACTAATGCACATACTTATATATGTAAAAAACAAATATTAAAATACCTGAATTACTTATCTTAAAATGATCTGAAATGTGATTAAAATACCAGAAGTTTTTTAGATATTGAATACAACAACAATTTTATACACAAATTAATTTGTTTTATTTCTATTTTAAGTAAAAAATTGCTTCACAAATCTTTTTTTCGAATGGCAGTTTTTGTTTTCAAAATGCAGTTTTTTTCTTCAGATTTAGCAAATTTCTAAAAAAAAAATCTGGCAACACTGCGTGTGCATCACTGGTCTAAAGCAGTGGTGATCAACGCACAGTTCAAACAACAACAAAGAGAGCTTTCCGAGTGCACAGCTTTACACTGAAACAATGAGTTGTTAAAAGCTCTCACAACATTTGGTGCAAGGAACTCTTGTCGGGTGTTGGATTTTCAATATAATCATTTCTTTTTTATTTTTGTGTTCGTTTTTCGATATTTTAACATAGAAAACATCAATCAAAAATTTATTAATGCTTTTTCTGAAACATTGCAATATATTTAAGTACATTCATAAATAAAATAGCGAGCAACACCCTCACCATATGAACGTTCAAAGCATACTGACTTGAAATTTAAAGCACAGCAGAAAAAACAAACTTTTACGCAGTGTACAAACACAGCAAGCCGATTGCTTCTTCGTGTGCAAAAGCTCAACAAGGCACGATGCCCGCGGGCTATGGGAAACCATGTAATTAGCACCACTCGTCTAAAGTCGCCAGCATAAACAGCGTTGCCGTTTTGCTGCAATTCTAGCAAATTTGCTCCGTTTAAAATGAAAAGCTACAATGCTACATAACTTCTTAAAATGCTACATTAACATAATTTCAAACAATTTTTGTATTTTCAATAGAAAAAATTAGAAAACGAACGCTATATGTTAAAACAAAAACAAATTGTGTTCATACCTTTAGTGCATTCACTACTCTCCATTTTTTTCGATGCAAATAAACACCCTATGCGAACTACAGGAAGTTTAGAGTGGAGTGGCTGGAAAATAAAAATGGCACGGATTTTTGCAAAGCGTGCAAGTTGCATGGTGCAACAAGAGTACTATCAATATTTTGTCACACCTTTATAGACACGCTAAATGTTCTGCTCATGTACAAAACGTGGAATCCAGAAAAAGCCAAATATACTCATTTTTTTATGGTGAAAAGCGCTGAATTAACGATGGTCATGTTCTTGATAGCACACAACGTACATTTCCTGCTAATGGATGTCTTCCTGATCTCTTAGCTGAATTTTGTTCGGATTCAGAAGTGGTCAAACGTTTGGCAGAATAAAAGCGACACAAATTACAGAGGAAATTTCAGATGTAACAACTAAGGACCTGATTTAAACTTTAAAATCATGTAAATTTTAAATCATTTCTTTATTTACATTATTTGAATTGGTTTTTTTTTCAACATTATTTAAAACAATAATTGTTCTTATTTTTGAATAAAATAAAAATATTAACTAATATAATTTTTGATAAAAACAAATTCTGCCAAATAGCTACTTTTAATTATTATTGCTAGACTTAAAAATTTTTTTTGCTACATTGCAGACAGATTTGATACGTATTTTGCTACGGAGAAAATGTATTGAGTGGCAACACTGAGCATAAACTCTTCGCTTTAAATTTGCCCAAAAATCTTCGATTGGACGTAGTTGAGGGACATTTTGTGAGTTTTCCCCTTTATGAACATATGGTATATGAAGTGTGTCCATTAGACCGTATCACCAAAACTAACCTATATTTGACCCCACCTCATTCGTTAGACATTTAAAAGACATTTTCAAGTTTTTTTTTAAATGGTCCCTTTGGTGCTTTTTTCTTGTTTTCGTTATATCTTCTGTGTTTCTTGTCCGATCCCAAACATTTTTCATATATGTGTTTATTGTTTTTTTTTTTTTGTAAATTTTTTCTGATTTTTTTTTTTTTTGTTTTTTTTTTTGTAATCTTGTTTTTTTTAAATTATCACCCACCGTATCTCAGTTGCTACTTTGTTAACAAAATCTAAAAAGGGCAAATAACTAAAGCTCACAAAAAATCATTAAGACCATGGAAACAAATGATATCCATAAAATTTATTTTTGTTGCATTTCCGACCGATTTTATCCCAAAAATAACACTTTCGAAATGTTCGTCACTCATACTTGACTTTTTATTAAACAAATAACTTGGCTTTTTCAATCACAACTGTTCTCATAAGACAATTAATAAAATTGTACCAGTTGGAGTAATGTATCGAGTAATTAAATATTTAATAAAACTAATACACAATCTTTAAGTCGGATTAACCTGAGGTTTACTCTATAAACGTCATCATTGGATCGGAACTCATCGAAAGAAAAAAGATTTAGTTGTGACATGTTTAGAAGACGATAGGGACTAAAGCAGCGGTGTTGTATTTATCTCAGTTCTTATCTGTTTAAACATATTTTCTTTCACATATAACTACTGACAAGTTTGTTTTTCTTTCTTTTTTTTATTTACATTTGTAGGAGCAAACTAAGTTTGTGTTTTTATTTGACTTTTACTTAGCCAACGCACAAACTTTTATGTCACTTTCCTTTGCAAACTGTCATTCGATATGGATTTTATTGTTTACTTCTTTCTATCTAAAGTTCTTTTATTGATGTAGACTGCTTGTTATCCTATCTTGGTTATTTCCTGGCTTAATTGGCTAAGGAGCAAAAGGGCAACTGTCAATTTTGGTAACTTCGCCTTAATATTTTTTTTTTTTTTTTTCTATTAAATTAAAATTGGACAAGCATTGGTTTTCTTATTTCAACGCATGTATCAAAAACACACAAGACAAACACGTTTGACGTAAAACTGTGTGATACACATACCTGTCGTTAAATGAAATAAGAAAGGCAATAAATAGGTTTACTCGCTTTTAAGCCTTTTTTTTTCTCTTATATTTCGACCTGATTTGTTGTCGTGACGAGAAAATTAGGATCTTTCTCTGATTTCCGCCCCTTTGCTTTGCAAACACATTCGCAAACACATAAAAGTAAAGGCAAGTAGGATGGAGATGCAAGGAAGCAAACTCAATTCGGATATTCTTTGATTTAACCCCGGTCAGTCGAATCAACTGCATACATACATACATACATGCATACATACATTCAAAGAATATTTAGTTGTGTGTTTGATAAAACAACGACGTAAGTAAACCGAGGCTGACGGTGCGGAAACTATTATTTTACGATTGTGGGAACGAGAAGAGAAAATGTAATAAAACTCTTCATGGACACTTTCAACAAAATATTTACTTCATGGGATACGTTTTTAAGGAACAGGCAAAAAAACATCATCACCCAATTCAGAGAATTCAATACGTTTCTTATATTAAAGCTGCAGCTAAGAAAAAGCAATGTATAGTATTTTTGCTTCCTGGTGACCATTATTTTTTTTTTAAGATATTGTGCTGTGATGTGCTCGGTTTGTGCTGCATTATACCGTAGAGAAGTTAAACAATTTAGACACTTTGACTTATCTGGAGCTTACAACCGTTGATCAGTTTTGGCCTCGTCTAAGAATTTGCTTCAGCCAATTATATTTTGTGCTTGTTGGCGCCAGTTGGAAACACCAAGCATAGTCAGGTTGTCCAATACTTAATCCTTCGAACAAAGGTGTGGACGTCCTCTTTTTCGTTGACCGCCACCTGGCATCAAATCAAATTTTTTTGCTGGGACGTCGTTTCCCATCAGTGTACAGTTCATACAGCTCGTGGTTCCATCGAATTCAGTACTCACCATTGACGCATATTGGACAGAATATCTTAAGAAGTTTTTTTCTCTGGAAGTTCTTTTTATCAGTCTTTCATTAGAACTGCCATTAGTTTTGCCGTCGAGAGAGAGTTCTGCTTCTCAATCGCCTACCATGCCTGAAGTAGCACCTGTTGGTAAGAGGTGCTGGTCCTTCCTTTTATCTCAAAGCTTACATTGTTGGAGGAGTTTACGCTGGATCCAAAGTAGCCGAAGTCCTTAACAATTTCGAAGGAGGTTTTGTATGCAATAACGTGGTTTTCAAGATGCAGGGACTGTTTATTTGTTGACACTAAGTATTTCGTCTTATCTGCGTTCACTGCAAGACCCATTCGACTCCTCTCTTTAGTTAATCTGGAGAATGATGCACTGACTTCTCGCGTATTATGACCAAAGATATCGATATCATCAGCATACGCCAGCAGCATAAAACTCTTATCTTTTTTCTTAATATTTTCATTCAAATAATTTTTTTTTTTTTACATGGTGGGCTTCAAACCCAACGCACAATCCTTGAAAGGCAGGTAGTCTGCCGCGGCTCGCCGTTCAGATCAGCCGTCAAACTAACGGTTGACAGTTTCTAGAGAGCCCCACGGAGAGTCAGACAAGTTGCCATGTGAAGATCGCCCTTCCGATCCTCACGCCTTGCCTTGTGACGATCATCCTGCAAAAAAATGTAGATATGCAAAAATTTTAAGAAAATTTTCTTTAAAATGACAATTTAAAAAAAAAATTGTTAATTTTCAACACAAAACGTTCGTTTTGTTCTAACTCAAACATGCCCACGTAGCGGCCCATATGGCCCGCGTGGCCCTTCATACAAATTTTTTTCTATCTTAATTTTGTCTTTGCGATGAGCCAAATTCAAAGAACGCATGCAAAAAACAACAAAACAAACCTCACTCGTTCAGTGTTCAGCACATTTTCCAGCGAACTTTACAAAAACAAATGCATGCAAAGCCAAAATAAAAAACGCACACTCGATGATGTCGATGCTAAAGCTGATTGTCCCGTTACTTGTGTGTCGAGTAATTTTTCATGTATGCATTGTTATTGTAATAGAAATTAAGACTAGCAGTGTACAGTGTTCATGATATGTAATTTTATTGCATTGTAATTGTTTTTGTTTTGTTGTGTTTGATTTTTTGTTAAAAGCAACGATGAGCAACATTTTGTGTTTGTTTTGTTTTTTTAAGCATTGGCCCGCGCTAAAAATTGCTTGGGCCCCACTGTAGATTCCAACTTATTGAGAATTGCTTATTTACTCTTTTATTATCACTCTTAAGATTTTCTTTGTGCTATTCGAAGCAGGTGTTTGGATATTCTTTTTCATCTCTGAACCAATGAATTAAGGTGTTTCACTTATTCGGACAGTTCTGCCTTGTTACGAAAATTTGCTCGTTCACATTTGGATTGGCCCGTGTATAAGAGGCTTAAAATTTTGTGGACAGTTTAAGCCAAAGAAGTGCTTTTTGGCACGCCTGAGTCTAAACAGTATGTAAGATGACAGAAAAACACCGAGTACAATCTAAAAAACACGTTTTGAATACCGTTAAGCATGGTGGCGCAAAAATTAACGTTTCAGGATGTCGTACAAGGTCACACTCTCAATATTTCGATTAGAAATTACTTGGACGTAAAAATGAAAACCGAGAAAAAAAATCAAAAGTAAAATCACCTAAGCCGGCTTGGGTGGAAAGAATTTGTATGGAAATTAAAAACTTATGCTTATTCACCAACTAATTATAACTATATATTCACCAATAACTATTGTTTTAAACATTGCTTTGAAAGCACATACTTCGATATCCTGCCAAAAAAAAAAATCTTTAATTCACCCAAGTATATTACATATTAACCAATAGTGTAGGTCGAAAACCATCGAAACTTTGACACTTTATCAAAATGTTATGGACTTGAACTCTACGTACGTCAGATTAACTTATCACTCTTATATAAACTATCAAAGCCATAATGTATAAATTACAAAATACTAAGTTAATTTATCCAAATCAATATCGGTAAGTAAAACAAGTAAAAACTTTGATTTTTTGACGAAGGAGGCTGAAAACTGCCAAAGACATCTTATAAATTAGACTAAGATTTTTGTTAATTTTTCATAAGGTTTTTTCTCGGTGTGAGCTGAAATTTTGGAAACTGTTAAAACAACCCTATTCTGAGGATTATACCTCTTAAATGACATTCCAACAAGACGAAATGATACGAGCAAAATATTCAAACAAAATCAACGTTTTAGAGAGACCTGCTCAATCTTCAGACCTAAATCCTATTGAAAACCTTTAGGGTGTTAGGAGAGTGCAGTTTTTACCAAAAAACATAACAAAAACTGTCTAAGGGACGCAGTCAAGTCAGCTAAGGAAAGATGTAGGATAGACTCAACGTACCGCTGATTTTTTTTTCTGTTTTAGGAAAGGAATTTATTGAAAGGAAAGGAAATCTAACTTTTTATTAATTTTTTATTGAACTTTTATCCTATCAGACAGATTTATGGCATTTTTCTACTGAGGTGAAATTACCTCTATATGATACTTTATGGCATATCACAGCACAATTTCCGATTGTAACAATTTGTGACGAAGCTTTTGGCTGAGATATCACTCCCCGATGTCCACGGTTTGAACACGAACATTGATCACCCATAAGTTGGAATATAACTTTTTATTCTTAATTTATATTTTTTTAGTTTAAGTTAATAAATAAAATTATCTCAGAGTTACATTGACAACAGGCATCCTTCGAGTTTAGAATAGTGTAGCTATGTCCTGTAGACATAGTCCTTGTGCTGGTCAAATGGTGTTTATCAGCCAAGTTGGTGCGAGTGCCAATCTGACAGAATGGCCATTGGCAGAATAAACTAGTTGGTCTCACGCATGGTGTAATTAACAAGGTGATCGCGAATTTTTCACCTCTCTCAAAACAATTTTTCGTACACTTGTCAAAAAGAGCTGATGGTATATTCCAAGCAATAGTTGCAAAACAAGTTGTTACAATTATTAACCGACTTCAAAATGGAGGAGGTTCTCAAGTTCGTTCGTAATTTTTTGTCAACAGATAGATACCATTAACGCGAAGGTCCTTTTTTAAAAAAGTGGGCGATATTCGACAAAGAGGCATGTCACTATTAGAAAAACACTGTATTTCAGTTAATATTGACACTAGGGTTCTGAAATTTACAGTATAAAATACAGGGGTAGGCACAATTATTACAAATTACGGTCTATAAAGTGGGCGTTGTTTGACAAAGGGGTGTGGCAATATTAGAAACATACTGTAAATCGAATAATGTTGACACTAGGGTTCTGAAATTTACTAAACGGGTAGGCACAGTTACTAAAAATTACGGTCAAAGTGGTCGTTATTCAACAAAGGATGTGACAATATTATAAAAATACTTTATCTCAGTGAATATTGACACTAGCGTTCCAATTTTTTTTGTATGCAGGTAGGTGGGTAGATAGAATCATTACAAAATTGGACGGGATTATACATAGGGTGTGGCACTTTAAGGAAAGTACTATATATCGGTTAAAATTGATACTTGGGAACTGAAATTTGGCACAGGGCTAGGTAGAATCATTATAAAGTACGATCAATACAGTGGGCGGTATTAAAAAAAGGGCGTGGCACTTTAATAAAAATTGTAAAGAGACAAAAATGGAAAATACCAAACAAACTTTCAGGAATTAATAAAACAAATTTTATATGAACAAAGTTTCATGTTTGAAATTTTCCTCAAAAATAAAATGACATAAATATTCTCTAAAAAGGAAGAAATAAAAACTTTTTAACAAAAAAACAAAAAAAAAACAAAAAACTGACTTTAAAATCACTACAAAGTAAAAAATAATTTTAAATAAATTTTCCCATTAATTTCTTGGTCAAATTTTAAAAGTTATTTAAATGTATTATAATATTGGAAATCTTATCATTTTCATTTTTTCATTTTGTTTTATTATCATCAATATATTAATTGCTTTATGAACATAAAAGCGTTGAAGTCGGCGCTAATCTTTGACACAAAATCATGATCTTTAAACTCTATTTTAAACTTTTTTATTTGATGCTATGCTACCTTGGTGACACTGTAGTAATTTTAAAAGCTTTGTAAACATAAACATTTTCACTATACTGGTTTGGGTGAGCTTGTAAAGCTCATATTGAATATGGCATAGTGTGTAACAGCTGCACAAATAATGCATGCAACACATTGGCTACATTCAGCGTACTCAATAATTGCTAACTAAAAGAAAAAAATCGCTAAAAAGCTTTTATATTCATAAAGTTAAATAAAAAAAAATAAAGTTAGTAATATTTTTATGATAATAAAACAAATTAGAAAAAATTAAAATAAAAAGATTTCGACTTAGTAAGACTAGCGCCAACTTTGCAGCTTTTATGTTCATAAAGCAATTAATATATTGATGATAATTAAACAAATAAGAAAAAAATTGGAAATGAAAAGATTTCTTATATTATAATACATATAAACAACTTTTAAAATTTGACCAAAAAATTAATGGGAAAAGTTATTTAAAATTATTTTTTACTTTGTAGTGATTTTGAAGTCGGTATTTTTTTGTTATTATTTTTGTTAAAAATTTTTTATTTATTGAGTGCAAGTGGCAGTTTTCAAATTTTTCGACAATCTTAGGGAAATTTGTAAACGTCATGTTCACATTGTTAATTAACCCATGATTTAAGCTGGAAGTTCATTCACTGCATTTGCATATGCGTCCGTCTACTCGCTGGAGTAATTTATGCAAGAAAATTATGGCAGAGTTCAATGATTGCGTTTTACGTTCAGAGTAAGCAGGGCTACAAAATTATAAAACATTTGGTTTGATCTTAATTTTCAATTTTTATCATATTTACACAAAAATACTTAAAATGTCTTCATTCAAAAAATTTCTTTTAAGAAATTAACAATGAAAAATTATAGACATTTTTAATTTTTAGGATTTATTTACAAGAGCCATCCCTAAAAGCAATTAACTTCTGACTCGTTTCTTTCATTTTTTTCTCTCTGTTCATTATAAGTAACGAGCTGTCAAAAAACGCAAAAAGAAAAGTAGAAAATATTTCAACTTTTCTTACGTAAATAGCATTTTTCCAAAGTTACGCACGTAGGCATTCGTTAGCATCAGGGCTGCCAAATAGGGGCGAATTCCCCATTAGGGGGAATTTAGACCCGAGGGGGGAGTGTGGGAATTAGTTAATATTTGGGGGGGAATTGATAAAACAAAAGTTTTGCTTAATTCATTCACTGCAAGCATTATTTCGAACTCATTCAAGCATCATTTCAATCAAACTTAACAGATAATTTTAAAGATCAATCACTTCAAAACCCAATAACTCGAATTTATTTCGAGTTCTTAGAATACGTTTTGACTTATTTTTCATTTCTAAATTTATAAATGCAGAGCGAAAGTCTCAAAATTCACTGTATTCAAAGATTGTACTCTTGTTTAAAGTTTTTTCTGGTAATTTTTTGAAAACAGAGTGCTATCTTAACCAGGAGATAGATTATGTAGATTTTAAGAGTGAGGACAATTACTTGTGCCCTAATGATTGTTATTTTGGTGGAAAAGTCGAAAATATATTATGTAACGCAAAATTTGGATTCGATGAAATTAATGTTTTTAAGAGTTTTTTAATGCGATATCGAGTCGCTAGTTCAAATTTAAGATTTTGTCATAGTCATCAACAAATTTTAAAGCAATGTAAGTTATTGGACGCAAAAGAAATTAAGACTCAAAAATCAATTGAACCTTTGGCTACTCTTCTACCTCATGTTATAACATATCTAATGAAGAACTTATAGCTATTGAGAAGGAATATCGCTCCTTAAGAGCAATCGAATTTGAAAATGATAAAACAAATGATTTTTCGCCTTACATTGCGAGCTTAAAAAATAAATTTTAATTAAACTAGTTTAACACATTTTTACTTTGCGCATTTTACGGTTCCAGTGGAAAGAATATTTTCTCAAAGAAATTTGAACAGAACCACTTTAAGAAACAGTTTATCCACAGAAGTCAAAAGAGGTATACTTCATACAAAAGCATTTCTTAAAGATGTAAATTTCGTAGTAACCGATAAACATTTAAAAAAGTTTAATCAGCTTTTGTACCATCACAAAAAGTAAATCCAAAACGTTAATCGATTTGATTGTTTTAATCATTTTAATTTAATTTATTTAAAAATCATAAAAAACAGTATGTTTTACAATATTTTAAAAGACTTGAATTTTTCAAAAACCTTAAATTTTTAGTTTATAAAATGCATGCTAAATATGAAAAAGTCAATAATGTATACATAATAAATATTAGAAATTTATTAAAATGCTTTGAAAAAATAAAAAAATTATGAAATACTAGTGTTTCTTTTGTTATGTTATGTTATGTTATGTTGTCTTCTATATCTATATTCTATATTATTATATAAAAGAAGACTCACGTATGTTCGGCTGCGAAAAGCTTGAGAATGGCAGGCGCTATTTCAAAAATTCTTTTTCTCTAGGATAGCTATGCTGCCCAGTTGGGACATGGGATATATAAATTTAATAACCATTGTTTAAATAATTAGTTAAAATTCAAAGAGAATAACCATACAATTTCTTTATTCTTATTCTCAGAGAGAAAAAATTTTCTCATTAAAGCTCTGTGCATCTCAAAAAAAGGTTGTGCCCAAAGCTAATAAGGTAGAACATATGTATATGTAATACTTCTGTATTCCAACTCTGAAATCGAAGCGAGACAGCCATAACAACATAAGATGTTGCTGTTTGTGTTAGTATATTTGAATATATGAAAATTACTACACAAAAAATAAAAAGTCAAACCGTCACAGGGGCGGTTGTTATGAAAACATTTGCCCCAAACATATAAGAAAACAAATCATATTTGCTTTTCCTAAATCACAGGTACGCACCATTATAAAACAATTATAAGAACGCCTGAAATATGATTAAATTTAAACAAACAAAATTTTAATCAAAAAATTCAAACAACAAAAATTTCAAATAAAAATTATTGACAATGGAAGCACCGCTCCTGAGTTTTTTTCATTTTGAAATTTAATTTCCTCTATACATTTTCTCGCTCATATAACAATAGGTCTGTTCCCGTACTCTAAAGTTTTAGTCCAATTTACCATTTTTACAGGTTTTAGTCCGAGAAGCGTTGCCGTACTCAAAAAAATGGTAAATGAGAGTGCAATCGAGAGAGTAAAAAATTTCCCCTCCCTGTCAAAAGCTGCAAGCAGTGTTGCCAGATTTTTTTTTTTAAAAACTGCAAAATCTTGAGAAAAAAACTGCATTTCAAACACAAAAACTGCAATTCTTAAAAACGATTTGTTAAGCATTTTCTTTCATTTTTTATTAAAAACAGAAATTAAACAAATTCATTTGTATATAATATTGTTGTTATATTTAATATATTAAAAAACTTCTGGTATTTTATTCACATTTCATAAAATTTTTTTTTTTTTTTTAATTCAGGTATTTTTAATGTTTGTTTTTTTGCATATATTATTATTTGCAGTAGTTGTACATATCATATATATATATTTAAATATATACATATATATTTAAATTTTTGTATCGTATCGGTTGGAATTTCTAGTATATTATATTTTTATGAAATTTTTTGTGCTAAAAAGCACAAAATGTTACTAAAAAAATGTGTACCTTTTCAATTTAAAAATTAAAAATGTTCTGAAAAATATTATCTTATTAAAGACTGTTTTAAATTACACATATTATTTTTTTTGGGGGGAATCTGTGCCAAATGGGGAATTTTATCGTCAGAATTGGGGAATTGGGCTTCAACGAGTTGGCAACCCTGGTTGGCATTAAACCAGTAGTGATCAACGCACAGTTCAAACAACAACAAAGAGAGCTTTCGGAGTGCACAGCTTTACACGGAAAGAAAGAGTTGTTAAAAGCTCTCACAAAATTTGATGCAAGGAACTCTTGTCGAGTGTTGGATTTTCAATTTAATCCTTTCTTTTTTATTTTTGTGTTTATTTTTCGATATTTTAACATAGAAAACATCAAGCAAATATGTGTTAATGCTTTTCCTGAAACATTGCAATATATTTACGTATATTCATAAAAAAAACAGTTGCTCGCTGTTGAACGTTTAAAGCATACTGACTTGAAATTTAAAGCACAGCAGAAAAAACGAACTTTTACGCAGTGTACAAACCAGTGATGTGATTCTGATTTAGTAACAAATCCCGATCGCATCCCCATTTTAACCTGTTTATCCCACCAAAATGACCCAAAAACCCCACAAAAAATCCCACCAAATATTTATACGAATAGCGTTCTTGTATCCAATTTATGAAAAGAAATAATAATCAAAAACTATTTGTATATAAAAGTTTATTTATTAACAAATCCAAAAAAAAACAAATTTTGTATGTATATTCATATAAAAACTTTTAAAATCTGAATTTTTTGCTTGAAACAGTTTTTCAAAAATTAACAACAGTTTAATCGCTTTGGTCATTAAACAAAAAAGACAAGTCATTCCATTCATCCTCCAAGGAATACTTATTTACCTCTACAAATTCGAGACGAAGAAAAGATCTTTTGAACATTTTCTTTTTTTTTAAATCTAAAGCAACTTAAGGGTCTAAAAATTCTAAAGTTTAAAAGAACTCATCATTTATCGGAAATTTATCAAGCAACTTAGCAATACATTTATTTATAAAATTTCCGCAGTTTGTTTTTACTTTGAGAATTTTATCTAAAGATCTCTTGAGCTTCTTCTTAGGACACTTCTTGTCCTGATTGAATTTTTTTACAGTGACCTATTTAAAACAATTTTATAAAATAATCAACACCTGCTTAGATTCTTCATAAAGCTTATGTATTAATAGTTCATTTGCTTGAAATAAATCATTAAATCTATTAAAGTGTACCAATAAATTATTAAAAAAATAAAAATATGCTTTTATTTCAAACTTATTTAATATTGAAAACAAGTTTTTCGAGCTCTAGGCCAAGCATGTTGTCAACAAGACAACATGAAGAACAAAGAAGGCAACAACCAACAACAACAACAACGGCTCTGTATAGAGCAAATCACACAGCTTGACTATACAGACTGTTTCATTGGCCGCTACACCAACTCATCAGTAGCCTTTGTATGACTTTACACGGAATTTGTTTTTGGCAGAGAACGCTGGAATTTTTGTAACTGAGTTCTTATCTACTTTTTGATGCATACTGTACTAAGGTTAACAACCTAGATCGTATCATACTTTTAGGCATACCCTTAATTCATGTACATCTTCGAAATTCGATCACAGCGGTTTACTGCTATCAGAGCATATTGAAGTTGTTGTTATTTTTGCTGTTTAGCTCCTCCATTTTTTTTTCCACACTTTCATTTTAGGGTTCAGTTAGTTTAACTGATGGTACACCTAAGATGGCGTGGAGACCATTTTTTTGTTATGAAAGACTTTGTTGTTTTTTTTTTTTTTTTTTTTTTATGTGATAAACACACAACCAATCATTTATCTTAACATTTTTATGGGCGTGCTCTCCCAGAATATTTAATATTAATATTTTGTACTTATTTAATATTTCTAGGATTTTATCTGCTTTTTTTTCTCTCTGAAAAATTTACTTCAAACAAAAAAAAAAAAAATGTTTCCGACATATTCTTATATTTCTATATCTCTTAAAACTATTTCGCATTCATCCGGCAAACAAATTTATCCTACTTTTAAAACCAGGCAGATGAATGACATATGCAGCGGATATAGGATTTGCCAAAGGGGGGGTCTGAAACGTCGCTTTGGGCTTTTTTCATTTTTTCCCATGCAAAAAATTCTCCAAGGGGGGGAGGGGCTAAAGCCTTTTCAGTAGATCCGCCACTGGACAGATGTATTTAATCCGAATCAAGTTATGGGCCTATAGAATATACATATCACGTTCTTTTGTAAAGAATTCAAACATTATTTAAAACTTATGACACAATAGAAAATCCCACCTAAGTATTCGAAATCCCACACGTTCTCAAATTGGCCAAATATCCCAAAATGTGCCCGAAATCCCACCAAATCACATCACTGGTACAAACACAGCAAGCCGATTGCTACTTCAAAAAAGCTCAACAACACACGATGCTCGCGGGCTATAGGAAACCATGTAGTGAACACCACTGCATTAAACTCTCTCTTGTAAGCTTTCACACATTTTTATTGCAATCACCGTTGCCAGATTGGGCGATTAATCACCAATTGGGCGCTTTTTTTCTAGTTTTTGCGCTTAAATTTTTAGGAAATCGCCTGGCGATTTTTGTGAATACCACGCTTTTTCATAAAGTCATCTAATGTGTGTGGGAAAAATGTTTGGCAACATTTGTAAGTTGGCATTTATCTTTCTTTCCTTGCCACATTCTAATGCATTTGTGGAACATATTTTCTCTGTCAACAGAATGAAATTAGATATGCTAACTTCAATCATTCGAGTAAAATGCTTCATGAAGGCTCAAAACTGTTGTTGTAAGTCGCTGCCAATATCCGATGATATGATTTCAAAAATGAATAAATCAATGTATGAACTAAACAATACTTCGAGAATTAACAAAACGGAGGAAGAGTCTAATATGGCTGAAGTATTTAATAGAATGGAACTACGTTTTTTGTAAAAAGTTTTTATTTTTAAAGTTGCATATTGAAAAATTCTAAAGAGTTATAGTCTCTAAAAAAATGTTCTTTAACAATCAAAATTCTCGTATAAAATTAAGTATCTTTTTTATAATTTTTTAAAGATCTCAATAGTATTTCAATTAATATGAAAATAAGAACTTTTTCATATATAATACTATTAACAGCTCTCAATATTATTTGAAAAAAATGTATATAATTTTTTTGTTTTTTCTAATATAATAAATTTCTTAGAAAAAATTGCGATTTTGGCGATTTTTTTTTTTTTCATTGGGCGATTTTGGGCGATATTTGTTTTTACATCTCGCGCTTTTCTCAAAAAAGTTCTGGCAACATTGATTGCAATGCAGTGAATGAACTTCAAGCTTTAGGTCTGGGTCTAGTGTTGGTAACCGAGTGAAATTATCGTGCTTTGTTGTCGCTTACTTACTTGTAAGTAAGTTATTCGAATATTTAGTTATTCGGTGTTCTCGCACAAATAAAAATGAATTAATTAATGCGTGGCCTACCGACTTTCATCCTCAGAAGCTCCTTACTTAAAATACACCACCCTTTATATAAAATCATACTTACAAAATTAAGAGATTGTTTTTTTTTCCAATACACATTACAGTAAATATTATATTTTATAATTAATAAAAAATGGCGATGCTAACTTCATGCACATGCTATTATTCCATTTTCTCATGACATATTTAAGAATTATTTTTACTAATAACATATTCACTTAACTGATAAAACTGATATTAAATTAGTTCTTCCCAAAGTATCAGTTATTTAATCAAGTCATTTTGCCAAATTGAATTTAATTGAATTGTGATGTACATTACCCCGAAATGCCATTATTTTTACACAGTGACGAGCAATATAATTCGCTCCAGCTTCCGTTCCTAAGCTTATTAAAGTATCTACCGGCGCTTGTATTCGGCTTCACGGAGCAAAGACAAATATATATAATTAAACGACCTCTCAAAAGTAATGGCTCGGTGTTGTGGTTCCCAAGGGGCCTGTGGTTTGTAGGCAACACAAACCACAGAATGGCAATAAAAAGTTCGATACTGTCGTAAAAACGTTCATTTCTGCAGCAAGCTTAAAAGCAAATGCATAAACGATAGCACACACATCCTCTCACCCTCACTTCACCTACACCCCCCCCCCCTCCCCCATATACATCCCACACATAAATACACGTCATAAGCGTCTAGCTCCACGTTGGCAGCTTATTGTTAATAAAGTTTGGGTAGAAAGAATATTTACTGCTGCTCGCTCTTTCCGCATCCGTACTGCCTTCAATTTCATCGATATGCCGTCGTTTATTATTTGCTGCGTTTCGTTCATATTATTATTATTATTATTTTGTTCTGCATCAAAAGCATTATGTGCCCCCGCAAAAAAAAAATATTTTCCAAGGAAAAAATTCTTTTAGTTAAGTTTTCTTTCTGCACAATCACATGATTTCTTTGTTTTCATGTTCGCAAAAATATAAAAAATACAAAGAATAAAAATGTTCAGTTAGAAAAATAGAAACTCGAACAAAACGCTCATGACTTTCATTTTTATACCACATCTTCTTCTATTTAAAATGCGTTGTAATGATGAATGGTCTCCGTACTGTAAGTTCTACACATTTTCATTATGTAGCGACCCATTTAATGTTGCCACTTTGTCGGGTGTTGGGCGATGAGATTTTGTCGACTTATGTCGATTTACTTAAGTAAGTAATCAATTTTTTTTTTCTTTCTTTCAAATTCTTTCTTCTAAGAACAACACAAAAAGCTGCCCATTCACTTATGGATTCGTTTAAGTGTAGCTCTGGGACAAAAGCTTATTTTGAGAAGAAAAAAAAAATTTTTTTTTTGTGAGCAAACAGTGCCACCTCGTCAAGGCAATGAGAAACATGCCAATATACATAAATAGAATTGAAGTTTTTTCGGCGGAATGGGGTCAATATTCTTTCTATTTAAAATTCTTTTTATAAAATTTCAATTTTCAAAATTCCACTTTTTTTAAATTCTCCTTGACAAAATTCCCCCTTCACAAAAATCCTCCTTTACAAAATTCCCTTTTTTAATATTCACCTTATCAAAATTCTCCTTTACAAAATTCCGCTTTATAAAATTTCCCTTTACAAAACTTCCCTTAACAAAATCCTCTTTTATGGAAGCCAAGCTGATTTGAACAAGTTAACAGCCGGATCTTCAAAAAGAGCTTATTATTGCCAAAGCTCAGATAGCTAGGAAAGAAAATATAGAAAATATATAAAATATTTAATACTGCATTTAAAGCAGTGTTAAATAGCTTTGCACCACAAATACATTCTCATTGTGCTCTAACACTAGCGAGGTTTTAAGCTTTCACTGAAAGAAAATTGAGTGTTATTTTGCAAAAAGACAAGCAAGTTAACTTGCTATTGCACACAGTTTATATATCAAGTTGTAAAAGAAATTGATTCATTGAAAAAATAAATTATTAGTTTTTAAACGAATATAGGAATAAAAAAGTCAAATACAGTTTTCAGATCAATATGTCAAAAGTAAAAAAAAGAATCAATTAAAAGTATGCATATGTATATATTTTTTATATTTTGATCACTAGGCTTGAGTTTTCATAGTTCCCACACCATGCATTGCGCCATGCTATCATTTAATGAAATAAAAATGTTTTGAGCCACATATGAAAATTTTATTCAGTGTAAAATGACGATCTGATAAAACTGAGCGCATAAGCAAACGAGCAGCATAGATATTATTTGCTTCGACGGAGAATTCAAAGTGCTCTATGCAGGCCCGTAGACAAGGGGGGGTTTTTAGGGTTAAAACCCCCCCTTATGGTCCAAAAAGTAAAAAAAAAATAATATAGCGAAATACAGCGAAAACATCAACAAGCTTAAGTATCGAAAGAAGTTTGATTGAACTTTGTCTACCACCAGCAATTTAAGAATTTATTGCGTTAACAGGTGTTACGTGAAAGTATTGAAATTTTGATTGAGTTTCGTTAGATAAGGTTAAGAGTTTCTATTGTTAATTTTATTGTGCCAAAACTACAAAAATGAGCCTACTTAATTGGCTGCAGAAACCAGAAGTAAAAAAGGCTAGAACGGTGGAAAATAAGTGCTTGATTTAAATGATTTTTTTCCTTTATCAATGCGTAAATGTGTTAAAAACAGGGACCGCAAATAGCGATTATCGCTATCAATCAATCATTTTATAAAAATTATTTTTTATCGTTATTTTTTCGATCAAAAATAAAAATCATTTTGTGATCGTTATTTTTTCCGATCAGAAATAAAAGTTATTTTATGACTATTATTTTTTCGACCAGAAAAAAAAGTTATTTTTTATCGTTATTTTTTTCGATCAGAAATAAAAATCATTTTGCGACCGTTATTTTTCCGATCAGAAATATAAATTAATCATTGATCTATATTGTTCCGATTAGAAATAAAAGTTACTTTTGATCGATATTTTTTAGACCAGAAATAAAAATCAATCATTGATCGATATTTTTTCGATCAGATTAAAAAAATTATTTTTTGATCTATATTAAATGGATTAAAAAAGTAACATGTATATTAAGATACAAATTATAATAAAATGAAAACTTAAAAAAGCACTGTAACTCGAAAACAAAGGAAGACAGCAAAAAATAAAAGTGGTTTTGGCTTTTCTATAGAGGGTATCGAACTCGTGACACACAGGTAGGGGGGTTGGTCGATATGATAACCTTAGATGGGACACTAAGATGGGAGACTACTCATATTTTTTACTTCTATTTTCTACAGTTATGTTCTATTAATATTTTCTTTAGTGTTCTATAACTATTTTTCACCAATATTTTCTACTACTATTTTTTACAACCATTTTATGCTACCAGTTTGTCTACTAATCCTACTAATATTTTCTTGTCTAAGATCTTATTCTAATCCTTGTCCTAATCCTTGGCCAAATCTTTGCCTAACCTTATCTTTGACCAAGTACTAATCCAAATCCTTTTCCAAATCCATGTCTAAGATCGTGCCCTTATCTTCGTCAAAATCGTTGTTCAAATCCTTGTCCAAGACGACTAGCTAACTTGGTAACGTAGGTTCGAAGCAACAACTTCTTTATTTTAACTCAAAAGTTTAATTTGTAAATATTGATTTGATAGAAATTTCAATCAATATTATTTCAATCCAGAAATAATTTTTATTTCTGACTAGAGGACCCGGCGCACTTCGTTCCGCCCTGAATTAATTTTTTTATTGAAATAATTCCGAGCAATCACGATCTCACCCGAAATTAATTTTTTTTCGAATATCCAAGATCGATAACAAATGGTGCCAATCGAATTTAAATTATTGATTGAATGAAACACTCTAATATCCCTTATTTACACGGAATGTAAGCAGGTTGAAGGAATCACATGTCAGATCAATTCAATGCTTTTTGATAGACAACATTAGCAAAAGTAAACAAAGATGAAGGCTTTCCAACACGCGAACATGTCATATATTGTAAGCCACGCAAGAAGCTTGGGAATTCAAGATTAATAGTTATAGACATATAGCTATACATACATTTTTTACAAATAATTTAAGACATACATTGTTTTGCACTAACATTTATTTGAGCAACATTTATATTGTTTCCATATAATTTTGTAAGCGGAACTTCCGTCCGCTTATTTATACCTAAAAAAATGAATGCACCTCCATGCTACAGGTGTAAAATTAGCTGCATTTGCATAGTATATATTATGTTATTACTCGTATGTTCTTTTTATTCTTAAGGTATAAAATAAGTTTAGATTTGATTTAATCCAGCACACAGTGCCATAATTAATTCCAAAGATTGGCGTTGTGATTCATTGATTGAATTCTTGGAATGTGCACTTCCTCGCCCTTGAATTGGCCTACTCAAATGCGTTCATCTTTGCTTGAAAAACATTATTCTTGAGTTGCTTCACGACCAATTTTGTTCACTTGCAGAATTTGGATTGATTGAGGCTCCGAAGCATGATAATAACAGATCCAACCTTCAGTGGTACATTATGTGGTGGTAATCCTTGCAAACCAATGAATTCAGGAACACTATTCGATAATTGGTTGCTTCGTCTGGACATAAACAACTGATTTGAACGAATGTAATTGTGCAGAAATTGCATTTTGAATTATGAAATTAAAATCGAGTTTTTTTTTTATTTTTTAGTTTTTCATACAAAATGTATGGAACATCGATTTTTCCGAGAAAATTACAATTTTTTTGCTGTTAAAAGCTACCTTGAGCAGAAACGAACACAACAAAAAAAAGGGTTCTGATGTATGCCACTCTGTTTTGTTTATATATGACACTTATTCGGACATGACAATCTAATTGTTTTCATTATCCGTCAATCGCTGCAGTGTGGCTTTCACGTGTTTCAGCTCGCCGAGCATTTGACTGATTTCGTAGACCTATGTCAGGCTCTTCCCCTCCTTGGAGTTATAATGAACACTGTTCGACACGAAAAATTACCAATTTCAATTCTTTCGATTCTTTTCCTTCCTTCCTTATTTTCTTTTTCCCTACACCACATCAGTATTGTGGCGAACAAAAAAAAAATTATTAAAATCGGCCGAGCCATTTCCGAGTTTTAGCAAGACCAACGCACGGCAATTGATAATTAAATATTCAGAAAATAGAAGATAAAAACATGATTGGTTTTTGCCTAAGAAAAATAAAATAGGCTGCTATAATTCGATTTCAGAAGATTGTGCTGTCATATCATTTTATTGCAAATTCTATTAGGAAATTTTTGTAGTACATTTCAATTTGAATAAAAAAAGTCAGCTCAACCATCTAAGGCTCGATCCTAACAATGGGCAAACAAATTAAATTTTTTTTTTAAATTTTTTTTATATATTGAAATGACAGCTTTTGTGTTATTTTTGGAGTAAAAAGTGAATATGTTGGAGCTTTCTTCAAATAGGGGTTTATTAAGTGCTTAAATTAAATTTATCAACACAAAGAAATTGAATGAAATATATTCAAAAACAACGGAGTTATTTTCATCGAAAGTAGGAAATACGAATTTCTGACAGTTTTTTGTTATTCTAAGGAAACGATGTTATTAGATAAAGACGCTGTACTTAAATGTTTTGCAATTTTGAAGATATGTGAATGCTTTTGGTGTTACAATAAGAGAATTTTCTTTTGATTATTTAGACGAACAGTTTCGCTGGTAGGATAATTTGCGATTCTTGTAAAGGGACGGAAGAAGGGGCGTGGTCAAAACTAAGATGCTGTAACCTTATCTAGGATTCAAGTAATGTGTGTGCAAAATTTGAGTTAAATCCGTTCAGCCGTTAAGATTTGTTGGCTATTTAAAGTAGTCTGATGTGGCAATTCCCATACAAAATTACCAATTTCGATTTTTTCGATTTTTCCGCTGTTCCTTCGAGTTTTTTGTAATTTTCTTTTATTTCTAAACCACATCTGTATTAAGGCAAACAATACAAAAAAAGAATTATTAAAATCGGCCAAGCCGTTTCTGAGCCTTAGCAAGACTAACGCACACGTATTTCATTTTTATATATAAGATTAGAAAAGTATAGATCATTGATTTATTTCTATTTCTGATCGAAAAAATAACGATCAGTAAAAATTTTTATTGCTGATTGGAAAAAATTCCATCAAAAATAACTTTTATTTCTGCTTGAAAAAAATATCGATCAAGAAATGATTTTTATTTTTGATCCAAAAATTACGATAAAAAATGATTTTTATTTCTGCTTGAAAAAATATCGATCAAAAAATAACTTTTATTTCTGATCGAAAAAATAACGATCACAAAATGATTTTTATTTCTGATCGAAAAAATAACGATCAAATATAATTTATATATCTGATCGAAAAGATAACGATAAAAAAATAATTTTAATTTCTGATCGAAAAAATAAAGATCAAAAATAATTTTTATATATGATCGAAAAAAGAATCGATCACAAATAATTGAATGAAGATAATTTCTATCTTAAAAATCATAAAAAAATAAATCATGCCAAAAACGGAATCTCTGATTCACTAGCTTCATATTGCTATGTTTAAAATTATTTTACAATATCTTTTTATAAATGATCTTTTGATGTAAAAATGAAAAAATAACCGTTATATTCTATCCCTGGTTAAAAAGTTGCCGAATATTTCTGAATGTTTGAAAGCTGTGTTTTTTGTTGGTAGCATGTTTGCATTGATTGAATATTAATGGATTAACTTTTTGCTTTCTGTATTGCAGAAAACGTTCAAGAAACTTTGGAATCTGAAAAGTCTTGAGAACTTCCTTTGTCACCTGCAGTTGTAGAAAGCTTTAATGTTGTCTGCTATGTGGAAAGCGGTAGTACAAGTTGCGGTATTAATATTTACTTTTAATGTTTATAACTCTAAGTTTGTGTGTATGATTGTAGAAATTTTTCCAGAAATATCATTTGATTCATCGTAACTGCCTTCGACTTCGAGAATATATCAATGTCCAAATAACGATATTTCCAAGTTGATGAGCAATATTGCCGATTCGAACCGCCTTGAAAGTTTTCAAAGCATTTATGTTCCTCCACCAAATTTTAATTTTCCTGCCAGCGGTTCTCGCAAACTCCGATTTAAGCATTCTTGGTTGAACCGTTGGCATTGGTTGGTTTACTCCAAATTGGAAAATGCAGCTTATTGCAAGTTTTGTCTATTTTTTAGCACTGGTTTTGGGGGCGCAGGATCACAACCT
The DNA here is from genome assembly GCA_943735915.1 of Pherbina coryleti. NCBI lineage: Eukaryota > Metazoa > Arthropoda > Insecta > Diptera > Sciomyzidae > Pherbina > Pherbina coryleti. The sequence goes on from OX030951.1 coordinate 53,788,274, forward strand.
CTTGGTAGTTTTACCGAATGATAATAAAAACTTTTTAAATAAAATTTTCTAACCTTTTCATTGTGGCCTTTACAAAAGTCAGGAAATACAAGAAAATGTCGTTATTCTAATCGTGGCTATTTTTATATAGAATTTTAAACCGATATAAGTTTGCAAGTAAATTATTAAAATAATAATATAAGATGCTTAATTGTCGTCATTTTAGAAGTTTGCAAAATTTTATTTTTTTTAGCGTCTTTCTGTATTCCAAAATGACAGTGCAACGATAAACAAGACATATAGCCGATACACATTGAGCTCAACAAACAACAGTTTTGAAATTATAGAACACACGTTTTTTATTTTAAATGGGTGTGCATTCTAAAGCATACATAGGGATTGCAGTGTCACAGCGGACGCTGTGTTATTAGAATTAACAAAAAAAAAAAAAAAAAGAGACTTAATATAAATATATGAAATAAACAAAAATAAAAAATTAATTTTTGTTTTATGTATTTGGTGTACAAAAAAGTTTTAAAGTGTTTTTTTTTTTCAACTTTGTCGCTTTATTGTGAAAAATTTGTTACAAATTAATTTTTCAAAGTATTGTCCATTTCTAGCCACTGATTTTTTCCATCCTTCTGGTAATTATATAAAAAATACCTTTTCATTTATCGATATCAGAAACTATCGATATTTTTTTTTTAATCCAAACCCCCCCCCCCCCCCCCTTACGTAAATCCTGGCTACGGGCCTGGCTCTATGTGAGTTATATTCGTGCTTTTGCGTATGTATTTCGGGGCAAAGCTGTTTAACACTGGTTTAAAGAAAAATAAAATCAAAATAAAGCAGATAAAAAGAATCACCCGAAAGAGAAAAGACATTACCAATAATGCATTTTTGAAAAGGATTGCAAAAAAATTAAGGCTTTCTCCACAAGCAATGTTTTTGTTAATTGATTTGTATTGAAGATCGTTTTTTGTATGTTTTTAAATTGTGTTGAAATTGGTTATTGAATAAAAGCATTTGGTTGAGGACGCGTCACGACGTCAGTTAATCAAGGTAGCAGGTTATGTAACAGAAATTGAATATCGTTGCATGGAATCTCGCTCAGGGGACGTGCTACGGTAAGTTTCATTTAACGATATGCTATTAAGATGTGCTATTAAGCTTTACAACAATAATATTAAAAAAAATTTTATCGTCATGACATTTATTGTAATGAAAATGCTACAACGATGAAAAACGTTGCTTGGAACTGTGTGACTACTGGCGCAATGGTAAATTTTATGGAACGAAAAAAAAATTGACAGCGTCATGAGGCCCCTCAGGGAAGCACTTAGTGTAACGTTAATGCATCATTGTTGCTTGGATTAATTGTATACAGATAAGACAAAGTTAATGCACCACAGAAAAGCACAACCAATGAAGAAGCAAAGAAGAAGCAAAAAGAAATAGGTAAAGAAAAAGATACAGTAGTTTCGACTATGTCGTAACACAAGACGTAGAATTATTCAATTCGCTTTTGATGACATCTTTTTTAAAAACTATTTAGCAAAATATTTATTCCATACACCTGAGCATATGACCTTTAAAAGAGTGCCGGAGAGGGTTAATATATATGACCGACCCCCACTACTTTTGCAAAAGGAACATTTTTGCCTTTGACACCTATTCCCTCCGACCACTCCTTAGGGGGGCTCCCATACAAATTTTATGGTTTTTGTTTATTTATTCCATACACCTGAGCATATGACCTTTAAGAGAGTGCCGGAGAGGGTTACTATGTATGACCGACACCCATTACTTTTGCAAAAGGAACATTTTTGCCTTTAACATCTATTCCCTCCGACCACTCCTTAGGGGAGCTCCCATACAAATTTTATGGTTTTGTCGATAAAACCGGAAACTGTCGATAAATAGGTAGCAAGTTTAAGCAAACAAAAACATCAAATGTTGGCTTTATATTTCATGTAATTGTGTAAAATTTATATAAGTTAGAGAGTTCTAACATGAATTTTTGTCGCATTGAAGATCAAGCAGACCAACAAGTGCTAACATCAACATTGTACGATCAGTACTTAAGGCCCACCAAAGGCTAAAAAAGTTATATAAATACCGACACCTGATCACTATCAACCACCCTACTTACCTCCGAGAATGACGTATTCTACGTCAAAAACGTTGTACGTTTCAATACCTCTCCAACGATATAAAATTAAGCTGTGCTCTTGAAGGGTTCAAATGATGTGACGTTAAACGTGCAGTGTTAAAGAATTTTCCATACAAATTCAACTAGCTATCGACTTTTTATATTTTTGTTTGTAAAAAATAAAAAAAAAAATTAATGAAAATTGAATGTGTAGTTGAATTTGTATTGGAAATTCTTTAACACTGCACGTTTTACGCCACAACTTTTGAACCCTTCAAGAACACACCTTAATTTTATATCGTTGGAAAGGTATTGAAATGTACAAAAAACCAAAATAAAGAAACTGAAAAAAAATTATAGCGTCTGTTGTTGGCATGGCATTAAACTTTGAAACTAATAATGGGTCAACTTACTGGAATTTTTCTAAAAGTTTTATATTTTATCCTTAAAAAAGAGGAGATAATTATTCCAATGATACCTTAGATAATAAAATGTGATTTAAATTTACTGAGCTACGTTGTCTAAACATAGGCCCTATATTTGCATTCGAATGGCTGTGGCTCCGCAAAAACAATTTTTTTTGAAACTTTTAACTCCGGAATTGGTTTTCTTAACAAAAAACCAAACTAAAAACAAATTTTGAGTCAAATCGGAGATGGTCAGTGCGACTGATAGGTCACCTCAATCTGAAATGGCCGATAAACAACTACACTAAGGGAAATAAGGCATATCAACATTGTCCACGCCTGAGTATAAATTTTATTTATATATTTACGTGGTTAAATCAAATATTTTCCTTACAACTCCTTTTTTTCCCGTATTTAAATTTTATTTATACCACACACGTACACACATATTCCATACAAGCAAGCAGTAACAGCATCGCACACGTACACACATATTCCAACAAGCAGCAACAGCATCGCACTCTGTTCCTGCAGTTTATTTCTTGCAGTTGCAGGTTTCTTATAGTTCTCATTTAGTTAATGTTGCAAGGGTAATATAGTGTGGATATTTGGCCAAGATGATTTGTGAGTGCGATGAGTGGTCGCTGTATGCAATAATGTAGGGTTGAGTTACAACTTGATATTTTCTGGTTGTTATTATTTACCTGCATATTTTGCTTCTTATAAGTTTTAATTCATATTGAATTTAAATATGGGCATTTCCACAGAAATGTCAACCACAGCCAAAAAATTCAAGTCTATAAAAGTACGTCGTTTTAACATATTTTTATAAAGAATCTATCAAATTTAACAAATGTGAACAAATTTTACATTTATGCATAACACATTTTGAAATATGCTAAGTCGAACAAGTGCAAAAGTTCTGTTTTGCTCATTTCTATGGCACGTTTTGTTTTGATTAATGTTCTAAATGAGAGCCACTTTGCCACATTTTCTCTTTTAAATCTCGGTTATATATTAAGGATATTAGAAAAATGTAAAAGGAACGATGCGATTGCTAATTACGGTAAATTTTTTCATTGCTTTAGCATATATTTCGATGTCACGTGCGACATTGAAAAAGAGCATTTGTTATCAGCGTGCCAAAGGTGTTTATACAATGTGCATCAAATTTTCGTAGAAAACAGATATTTTTATTGCAAATTAAATAAAAAAAAAATTTCTGGAAAATAATCACACCTTTGCTCTTGGTATTTATTTAAAGTTTGTCGCGTTCGACATCGTAAGTGTAAAATAAATTCGAAATAAATTTTTTTTATGTAAATGCAAAATATGAAATTTTTTAATGTAGATCAGTGGTGTTGACGTAGTTCCACGCGTGGTGAGACTCGAAAGCTTTATTCGAGAATCGAAACACGTACACGATCGAATGCACGAAATTCTCTCAATCAGTTGGTGCGTAAACTTGAAGCTGAGAGGTTCGTTCCACTTGATCGTGTGTTTTGCACTGTACGAAATGTCTGAGGCATATGAAAATTCATTATTTACAGAATTATAATAATGATGGTGATAGTGACAATGATAATGATAGTGTAAATGATAATGATACCGATGATGATAATGATGACAACAATTTTTGTCAGTGCAGAGAGCGAGAGAGCAACAAACACAAGCACAAAAGTCGAAAATTGTAGTAGTATGCGTGTGAACACCACTGATGTAGATGAGTAAAGACGGCGGAGAGAAAAAAAAATCCAACTGCAAAAGGTGGAGAGAAAGGTTAAAGGATGAGGAAACAAAATTACAAAACAATAATTTAAAATCAAGGAAAGAATGCGAAATGGGCGACAGACGTGGAGAGCGCTGGCTGAAAGTAATGAAGATGTAATTCAAGAAAAAACGGAAATATAATCTCCTACGACAACGAGAGAGGTGCAAAAAACTCTTAGAAAATAAAATGTCATATGCACATCAAAGCCAATACGCGTCTTACGAATGCAAACAAACCTTGGCGAAAGCGGTTAAGAAAGTGGAGAAAGCGATGCCAAAGTACTTGCACAAAAGGCTAAAAGTTCTTCTTTAAAGAATTGTTAAGTTTAAAAATGTTGTTTTGTAAATAAATATATTGAATATATTAAAAATCTATAAAAATAATTTAATTTAATTTATTTGTATATGTAGGTATAAGGTTAAACAAAGAAATCTTATTAATGGCGTTGTCTTAAAAACTAACTTTTCTTACTTTAAGAGCTGCAAAATTTTAATTAACCTCATCGAAATCAATATTACTTGCAAGCTCGTTTTCAATGGATAAAATAGCAAGATCGGAAAGCCTTGCCTGTCCCATGGAAGACCTTAAATAAGTCTTAATTAATTTTAGCTTGGAAAAACTCCTTTCGCATGAAGCTACTAATACACAATTTGTTAGAAATAATTTCAATGCGACAAAATGGGACGCATACTTTTTACGTTTAAGAAATTAAAAAATATCGAAATGGTGTCACCCCTAAAATGGTGGTACCCGGGGCGGACCGCATCGCACACGTACACACATATTCCGACAAGCAGCAACAGCATCGCACTCTGTTCCTGCAGTTTATTTCTTGCAGTTGCAGGTTTCTTATAGTTCTCATTTAGTTAATGTGTCAAGGGTAATATAGTGTGGATATTTGGCCAAGATGATTTGTGAGTGCGATGAGTGGTCGCTGTATGCAATAATGTAGGGTTGAGTGACAACTTGATATTTTCTGGTTGTTATTATTTACCTGCATATTTTGCTTCTTATAAATTTTAACTCATATTGAATTTAAATATGTTGTTTTTTAAATTCAGTATTTTTATATAAATTTTCTTTAAATGCGATAGTTTTATTTTCAAATATTAAATATTTGAAAGATATTTTTAAAAAATTCGTGCACAATTTTAATACATTTTTTATTAATTCTGTTTAAATATTTAAATATTTTATTTAATTAAGAAAATATTTAAATAAATTTTAAATATTTACGTAGTAGATTTATGCAAATGCGTTATTGGTGCAAAATTGACTCGCTTTTTGGATAAATTAAAAAAGTTTTTGGATAAATTTAATATTTTTTTCCCTTAGTGTATATACAAAATATTCCAACTTTTTTTTTTAATAAATAAACATACATAAACATTTTTTAATAAATAATACATGCATGTGCACACACACAAATAAAATTTTTCAAGTCTTCATTTCATGCGAACTTCGTTTAAAACGAACCATTTTGCTAAGTTTCTTTGAAGTTCGCTTTAAGCGAAAAGTATTGTAGAAGCATTATCCCATATAAGCCAAAAGTAAAGAAGTATTATCTCATTTTTATAATAAAACTAAATTTACGTTTCATTGCAAGTATAAACGACACAAAACACATATGAAACACATAAAAAATAGCGATGTACCCTTGATCAGGCGAGCGGAGTTTATGGGATCAGCTTTTTCACTGCTGGTTATCACAAATTCTTCTTTGGCAGACACATTTTTCTCCATTGCACGTTTCTCCAAAAAATGTTCAGCATCGATGAGAAAATTCAACTCCTTTGCTAGTGCATGCAAGAGAGCTTGGAAGAAATCTTCCAAACTAGACCACGTATTGTGCTCTATTAAGCCCCGAACGAAACTCCAGACTTTTTCCAAATAATTAATACGCACGTATATCGAGAGGAGGGTTTGGTCATTAGCTGTTTTGACCAGGCAATAATGAAACCAAACACTAAAACTATCTGCGTATGGAATGCCGGCATTAAAGCTGTCTACGTCAATGGAATAGAGTTCACCTGGCCTGCTGCACTCACGCATAATTTGATGCTCAGTTACTTTTGAGGTTTTTGCGCCGAATGGTATATCTACAGCTACTGTAGTGTTGACGATGCGTATTCGTTGGCCCTCTTCGTTTGTGGTCCAGTCGCCACATACTATATCGGTTGATTTTCGCTTTTTATGAAAATCCTCCAGAAATTTCGATTTTGAAAACATCAACTCGTACAAGGTGTCAATGTTAATTGGAATTGTTGCATGCAACATTTTGCGGCCCTCGTGCACTGCACTACAACTGGCAGAAGAAATAGATGGTATGCTATGCGTTACTCTGTGAGTAGAATCGGATGAATTTAATGAAATAATCTCTGAGTTTGTACATGGTTTTGTAATGCCTTCCGTATTGACAACCTTCCACCAACCATAGCAAGCAAGGTAACCACCAACATGGTGGGATGCAGTCAGCATTTTTATAAACTTTAATCGACTCATTGTAATGTCACAAAAAACTTAAACACTTTATTCGACTAGCTGGGTTAACTGAGTTTTGAAATATTTGAAATAAATTTTTTTTACGTCCCCATTAGCCGATGCCACGAATTTATAAATTGAAATGAGTTCGAAAAGAAAGCGAGTTTATATAAATTGAGTTCAATAGCAAACTTAGTAGATGGCGTTGAAAAATTTTAAACATTCATCTTATATTTAAAGTTTAAAAGACTCAAACGCGAAATCTAATCAGATTTTTCAAAAACAATTGGTGATTTACTGATAATAATAATAATAACGGGTGTTTTTTTTTTTGAAGCGAAGCTTTTTACGTCTCGTTCTGCGATTTGCTGGAGTGAAATCTGAAAAAACGACACTTTTTTCCGACACCGTTTTCCTTAGAATTGATAATAGCCGTGTTTTTGGTTTAACCAAAAATGTTCTAAATTACATGCAGAACACTAACAAAAAGATGAACCTGCTCAGTAGCTGGATCATCTTGTTAAACTTGTTTTCGTTCCGCTAATGCTCTATAGATATCGTTGTTTACTTGTGTTTTCATTGATTTATAGTCACCTTTTGCAATCAAAAGAAACAGCTGTGCTTAGTTTTTTCCAATAAAGAAATAAAAATGGATGGAAAGACTCGTAATTTTATTGCCCCAAGCGGTCAATGCTTCAAGCTCCAGTGTCCCAAGCGATCAAGGCTCCAAGCTCCAGTGTCCCAAGTGGTCAAGGCTCCAAGCTCCAATGTCCCAAGCGGTCAAGAGAAAAACTTAAAAAAGTTTAACTAATTCGATCTATTCGTTCATCAGGTTAAACCAGAACGAATAAAAAGCGGCTAATGTGTTTTGCTTGTGTCTATTGCAACAAGAAAATGTTAAATTAAAAATAAGTTCATGTCCGCTTCAGGATTTGAACTCATACCCGTCGACTGATAGTTTAACGATTTAACCATCGAACCGAAAACCTATGTTGGTAATCATCGCTGATATAATATTAAGACTTAACTAAAGCTATGTTGAAGTAGATCAAAATAATCTATTTATAGAAATTGTATTGGCTACATATCCTTCATCTCCTACAAAAACCATTAGTCAATACACAATAACCACTATAGATTGTGTATTGGCTATACAAACAAGAGTACTAAAAACCAAAAATGTTGCTTCTACTTACTACTAGATGTCGTTAAGCTACTAACAAATTTATTGATTTTTATATATTTATTCCCTACAACTGAACAGCTTGGGTGGGCTTTAAGGAAGGGCCGGAGAGGGTTGATATGTATGATCAACCCCCATTATTTTTGCAAAAGGAACATTTTGTTCTTGAGGATCTATCCCCTCCGACCACTCCTTGCGGGTGCTCTCATACAAAAACGTAAAACTTTGTTATTTTAAAGTATTACATTTAAAAATTATTTTAATCAAAAAAAAATTATCACATGTTATCTGTGACAGCCAATTTGACATTCCTTGGTTATTTTGGGCATGATTGAATTATAAGTGGGTTTCAAACAATACTACATGTCTATCGGACATGTAGTTCTGCAAAATAATGGCATTTTCTTGACGAGCGTAGACATCATTATTTTTCAGCGCTCACAGAGAACACGTCATAACAGCGGCAAAACAATTTCTTGCTGCTCTAATTATTGATGAAGTATTGGAGGAAGTGGAAGAGATGGAAAAACTAAAAAAAGAAAAAAAATAGGATTTGGGTTTCGGAGTGGAGAAAAGAAAAGCTTATTTATTGAAATACATTTTCTTTTTTTTGCTTTGCGTAGTTGTTCACTCCTCGACGATTTTTGCAGAATTAAAAATGCAACGAGTCCGATGAACGTGCGTTCAAACAATACTACATGTCGGATGGACCGGCAGAAAAATCAAAATCATTTGATTTTTGTACTACATGTCCGATGGACATGTAGTTTTAGTTTTCACACATCGTAATTGTCATCGGACACGCAATGTCCATCGGACATGTAGTATTGTCTGAAACCCCGTAATAAGGTTGTCTCAGGGCTGATCGTAATCTCTTGTCAGTGCACTGAAAAAAAAAAAACACGTACTAAAACTAAGTAAGTCACTTCCTCGATTCAAGACATAAAATTGTCCTTAGTTGAAATAAAATATCCTCAATGCAATGAGTTTTTATTCAAAGTAAATCCTTAAACTTTAGGTCGCTTAAGTTATGACGCCATTTTCCTTAAAAAGAAACAAGTAAGATTTACTGGATTTAAGAAAATTCTTCCTAAGCTTGAGTAATAAAATTTAAACAGATTTCATTTGAGGAAAATATTCCTTATAATTAGGAAAGAATCATTCCTGTAGTACATTCTTATCCTAAAACATAGTTTAGTTGATTTTTCCTCTATTTTAGTACATTTTTCCTCTATTGAAGTAATTGCTCGTCTTTTTCACTTTTTGTTCTTAAATCATCCTCTAGTTGTCAAAATCAGCTGTTCATCTCGAGTTTATATATGTTCATGTTTCGCAATTGATTTTAGGTTAGACTTTTTACGAGGTTTTTTGCAAATTGAACACTCCTCGGCATTTTATAGATTCATTTACAATAGGGGTATTCACACCGAACTCGTTAGTTTGTTATTTGGTTAGTTGTTATTTCGTTAAATTTGTTCACTGTGAACACACCCTTTTGTTTAATCTCGTTAGCCTGGTAATTATAGTTTCAGCTGTTATTGTATGTATTTTGCTTGTCGTAAATTACAATGCTGAAAATTTATAAGTAAAAATTGGAAAGGATAGAGAAAAAATTTATTTATTTATGAAATACTTACTTTTCAACAAAAACTTCAATTTAATAGGCGTTGGGTTTATTTTTAATGCATTTAAATTTCATGTAATTAAAAAGATGGAACAGCTGGTCGTATTTTGCCAACTAACGAAAAAATTATCAGGGTTGCTAAGTTGTTACTTTGTTATTCGGTAGTTCGATAGTTTGATACTTTTACAAAAACAAAATGCATGTAAAAAAGTAACAAGTAACAACTAACAAACTAACGAGCTCGGTGTGAATACCCCTAATGTTTTTACAATATTTTCACTCAAATTAACATAAACTTAACACACTTGTCCGCACTATTTGCAACTTGAAAATATAATATTTTTATTTCATTTGAAGTTTCTACGAACTTCACCATTTTGACAATTTTCCACATTTTTTATTCTCCACTTTTCGTTGACGCGTGTGGGCAGTAAGCCAGTCGGTGGAATTAATAAGGTTGTCTCGGGGCTGATCGTGTTCTCTTCTCAGTACCCACAATTGTCAAAAATCAGTGAAAAGCAACAACAACAACTTCATCGGCCTTACATGTTATCAATTTTCGCTTTCATATTTTGTATCAGCTGTCAAATTTGATTTGACATTTATGGGCACTCGCTCTCACCCTTGCGATAACCTTATTAAATCAAACATGGTTTTGGGATTGTACTCTGCCATAATTTTCTTGCGTAAATTGCGTCAGCGAGTAGACGGACGCATATGGAAATACATTGAATGGAACTTTCAGCTTTATGCAGTGCGCACACAACCAGCGATTACTTGTGTGCAGCGATGATCCAAATGCATCAAATCATCATTGTGCTGAACAATTAAACCTGTAGCCTTTCACTTGAAGTAAAATTTTGCGTAATGATATTTATTTACGTGGACAGAGATAATGAGAGTGGAAACTTAATTTCTATTGTGAATTCTGTTAATTTTGGCAAATAAAAATTCTTGTTCTTAAATTTTGTATGCAATCACGTATTGTGTAAGTGAGTTCACCTCATATTTGTCAAAAATATGTACTACACCCAAAAAAGTCTTGCATATTTAAAAGAAATTTGTTTTTAGCTAAGCAAGAATATTGATAATTTAGTGGCGTCCGTGGCGTAGTTGGTTAAAGTGCGTGGCTGCTATGTCAACGAACCTGGAGACCCGGGTTCGAACCCCAGCAGCGACAGAAAAAGTATTTGAATTAAAATTATTTTTCTGTACGGTCGCCACCTCTCTGCAGACAATGGCAAACCTCAGAGAGTAATCAAAATGCCATGTAAAGCTTCTTGAGAACAAGAACTTCCGTTCATCGTCGTTCGGAGTCGGCGTTAAACCTGTAGGTCCGGTTCTCGGTCAATTGTGTACAAACTTATTAACACGCACAACACAATTGATCATAAGAATCTAGGTCAAAGTCCTTTCAAGGGCTGAAATGACCAGTTATTTATTTTTATTTTTTTTAAAATATTGTTAATAATAGTCGATAAAGAAATTTTGTCAATACAGAACTGTGGCTATTGTCAATCTAAATTGTGGAGTTGCTTTGATAATAGACAAAAATATTTTTGATAGAAAAAAACTGAATTTAAAACAAAAACACTTGTTCTGTTGACAAAGTTGTTGTTACCAGTAACACATAATTTAATTTCGTTCGACAACAACTATAAACTATATCTTCGTTTTCAAAACTCTATTCTAATTTGTAAGTACGTTTTTCTCTATGTGTATGGTGGTGGTTTGGCTAAATTTTATTAACACATCTATATCTATCTTCTATACTATTATATAAAAGAGTTCTCTCCGATTTTTATCCTTCAATCACGGGGTAACCGCTGAACCGATTTTAATAATTTTTTCACCATTCAATTGCTATAAGAAGCGACCCTGCTACTGGGTACTACGTTTTTGGTAAAACTTTTTATTTAATTATTTAAGAATTCATGCATTTTAATCCATGTTGCCATTGCAACACAGCAGCAGTGTTGCCGTTTTCACTTCTTTTTCGAGGCTCATGCTTCGACACTTCCTCTTTGGCATAAACACTTCCTTTTTGTACAAAGTGCAATTTCTTTTTCAAAATTATTCAAATTATGTTCAACCAGTAGTCTGGTTCCACTTATCCAACTTTTTCCGAATTTGGTTAAAGAAAATTAAATAGAAGAGTTCGAAAGTGAATGAAGACTGTTGAATTTAAATTAATTTTTGCAAAATGAAATAAATTTCGAAAAATTTTATATATCTGTTTTCAAATTTAAAAATGGTCTTCGAAATTTGCTGTATCCACAGCTTATTCAATTTGTTGGACATTTATTGTGCTTGCCCCATAGCAGCGTTATAACGGAACAGGTATTTTCGCAGATGAAACTTATCAAAAGTAAAATGCGGAATAAACGAAGTGTAAATACAGTAAATTCTCTTATGCTAATTACAGAATGTATTTCAGAGGATATACTTCTTAAGTGGTATCCATCTAAACAAGTTTTTCAAAAGTATAACAGAAGCTTGACAAAATAAATTGAAACTATCTTATGTTAGGTTTTCTATGTTTATTTATAAATTTATTTATTATTATTAATGTTGTATTTGATTGTGATATGTATGAATCTACTATATTTGATTTTTATATATGAATACTAATATATTTGTATTGAATGGTTTTGTGCATTGTTTTATTTAACTTTATTTATTTCTTGTTAAAAATAAAAATGTGTATTTTAACCGTTGAAATGAATTTCTGTGTTTACTCTCTGAAAATTTGTGGCTTCGCTTCACAAAAGCGCTTTCACTTTGCTTTATTTCATTTTTTTTAAAATTTCACTTCGCTCAAAAATTTTGAAACGGCAACACTGATAGCAGCACGAAATAACAGCAAACAATAGGTGTGTTTCCGTACACAATGTCGAGTAAAAGTCGAGTAAAAGTCGAGTAAAGTTCGAGCTGGGAGCGTAAAATGAAATTTGAGAATGTGTCAAAAGTACGGAAACGACTTCTAGCTAGTTTCCAGCACAAAAACAGCTGATTGCCTATAAAACGTAAACAGTGCCAAATTTATTTACGCCAATTATCGATTATCAACTTTCAAATTAATTTATTATTAATTTATTTATATTTATTTGCAATTTGTATTTCACTATTTGTAAATTTATTTCCCGCCACACAACGTAAATAAAGAAAAAAATCAATTTGACAGTTTCTTGTTCTTCTTCATGCTTGTTCTTATAATGCTCGAAGTAATTTCTTCCAGCACACTTCGAGCTACTTTCGAGCTACTTTCGAGCTCGAGAGAGCGCTTTTATGCTTGTTCTTCTTCTCTCTTTTGAGCTAGAAAAAGTACGGAAACACGTTCTAGCACATTGCAAGTTACTACAATCGAGTACGGAAACAGACCTAATAGCTTAAGCTCTTTGCTGAGAGAGAGAGGTGAGATTCTACAACTCACCGCGCTGTCATTTTGAGTGGATAGTTGTACTCAGTTAATTTCTGCTGCAGTGTTGCCATGATGTACTGAACACATTGACGACGACAGCGACGACATGCTGTCAAATTAGGAATAGTTCTATATCGACGACACGACATTGCGATATTAGACCAAATTCTCTCCATAAGAAATACATGTAAAAAAATTTGACAGATGTCGTAATGTCGTTGCCGTCGTCAATGTGTTCAGTGCATAAGTCCAATATATCGTATTTAATTTGATTTTACGAACGTGAAACTCATGGTATAATAATACATGGTAGCATTGACAACTGCTTATTTTCTCTTCAACAGGAAAACATAAACTGTCAAAAACAGCTTTTTGTGAAAATACTGATGTAAAATACTGTGGTTGTTGTTTTTTTTTCACTTCAACGTTTTCAACATTGCTTGTGTTTTCAATGGCGGATTGTGAGCGCTCTCTTTTTGAGTATATTTTTGACAGTATATGATTTCCCAAGCAACTGTCAATGCTACCTTGTATTATTATACCATGCGTGAAACTCTTATCATTTCAAAAAGAAGCCACTCTTTTTATTTCAATAAGACCCCTTTCACATTGGTCAAGACTTGAATTCAAGACTGTAAGTTTGTAGGCAATTCGCCGCACATCGGAAGCGACGAAAGGAACACTAGCGCTGTACCGTCAATTTTTTGGCATTTTTTTGTATTCCTTTTGTGCTTTTCGCTGTTTTGACAAAGCGCTTCACATTATTTTTCGTTTGCTTGCGTGCGGTTGGTGTTCTGTAGCTGAAAATTTTACGGCTGCGAACATAGTGCATGTGTATGAGCAGAGCAAACATATTAAAGCAATAAAGAACGCATCTCTTTTGCACCAGAATTCAATTCTGGACCAATGTAAAAGGTTTCATCAAGTCTAAAAGAGAACGTCAAAAAAAGTTGATTTCAAGTCTTGATAAATGTAAAAGGGGTCTAGGAAATATTCTCAAATATAATAAAATAAATTAAACATATTTGATTCTTGAGTCTTTATTCAAAAAGCAACGCTGCGGATGGGTATTGGCCAACTCACACGGGATTTCTTGATTGGCAATCGATGAGCTTTTCTTACTCTCTTTCACATTCTGATTGTTGCTAGCTCACACGACACGCCAATCATAATTTGACATTTCCTTGAAAATTTTATTTCGCCACCTAGCAACACTAGTCAGATTGCTGATTGACTAATGGTGTTTTCGTTTCTACAAATAAATGTTGCCCTACCACAGTGCAACATTTTTCAAGTGTTGCACTCAACCCTGAAAAAGTGCAGGTTCTTTCATAATGAGAAAAGAACACAAAACACTGCCCTGCTTACTCAATCAGTTGATTTATTTGTGTGCGCCAAAAATAAAAAATTTGTTAAATTTAAAATTGTTAACTAAAGGTAAAGAATGGAACCGGAATCACCAAGTTGCAGCAAAATATTTATTGGTACTATTTAATAAAGTAATTAATATATTGAAGTTGCATTTTAATGGTTTTTTGTTTTTGCAGTGTGGACAGAAGGAGAAACCAGGCTGCTATTGGATAAATATGCAGCCTACTTGTCGGACATAGGGCCCTGTAAGCAGTTCCGCTCCAAGAAGGACATGTGGATGAAGGTGTCATTGGAATTTCATGGAAGGAGTTGGAAACAATGTGAAGAACGTTTTAAAACGGTAATGAAAAGAAAAAAAGCAGCGGTCGACAACAACACTACTTCTGGCGCCAAGCGTCAACATCTCCAATTTGAAGAAGAATTGGAAAGAATAAATCAATTGGATGATTCCATTGAGCCGGCAGTACAAATAAGCAGCCAAAATATTAAAAAAAAAAGCCTGAGTGAAGTTGTGCCAAAAGTAGCAAAACCAAAAAAGCAAAAGACCGTGCAAGAAACGCTACTAGAGATCGCTTTGAGAAAAGAAGAGGCAAAAGAAAACCGTCACAAGGAAAGGATGGAAAGAGCTGACAGGATAGAATATCTGTTGAACAGATTAATAAGTGAAAAGTAGTTGTATTTTTGTATTTATTTATTTTTATTTTATTTTATTTTTATTTTTATTTATTATTGTATTTTAAAATGAAATTTTTAGTTTTACCTTTTTTGTTTTACCTATGCTGCAGGGCAGCTATTGAAGTAAATAAATGATCTCGTTTTATTTAATTTTGACACAAAAGTTCCTTTATTTGTAATCTTTTTATTTCACCTAGTTCAGTTAGCATAGCTTCACTGACATGTTCACTTAAAACATGTGTTTGATTAGAACCGCTCTCAATGCACTCGCTTTGGTCTTCTAAAATGTCATCTCTTCTTATACACAAATTATGAAGCGCACAGCATGCTATAATGAATTTGCCCATAGTTTCGACTTCATGGAAGTCTAATCGCATAAGCTGTCGAAAACGGCATTTCAATAAGCCAAACGCATTTTCAATTTTTACTCGAGTTTGGCAAAACTTATAATTATAATGTCTTTCAGACTCCGTTAAATTCCCGTAGTTACGGTAAGGTGTTAGCAAATACCTCCGGAGTGGATACGCGGAGTCTCCAAGCAGATGATAATCGGGCGAACATAAGTTAGGCAGCTCCTTACCAATAAACGATAGTTTCAGTACTCGCGAATCGTGCATTTTACTAGGAACACCCGTAAAAACATCCAAAAATCTCAAATTCGCGTCGCAAACACCTTGCATAGTAATGGATATGGAATCGTGCCGATTTATATATGTTGATCGTATTTTGTTCTTTGGAGTTCTTACTGCTATGTAACTACCATCGATACAGCCCAAAACATTCGGAAATCCAGAAATGTTTTTGAACTGATTGGCAATTTCTTCTTTGGCAGCAGCATTTTGTGGAAAGCAAATCTCTTCTGGAGCAATAAAGTCAACAATAAACGCTAAAACTTGATTAAAAAGCTTATGTACGCTAGAAAGCGACATATTGAAGAGATTGCCAACTTCTCGAATGGTAGTTTTATTGCTGCAAAACCTGTAATCAGATAAAATATTGTCTAGTTCTTGTATTTTATAAAAAACAAACAGCACCTACCACAAAAACATCAACATTTGCGTCTCGTGAGAAAATTCTGCTCTGCCACCTTGGTATGTCCTTTTCAAATGGGAAAGGCTACTTGAATACCTACCAATCAAGTAGTTTGCGCTTTCACGGTTTAACCTGAAGTTGTCTTTAAACTGCAAATTAAAAACAAGAAGAATAAAATGAATTTATTATTATAATCTTCAACAAACATGTAATACCTCTGTGTCCGTATATGCATGGACAACATCCACCACAAAATCTTTCACATGCGTTCGTTCTTCTCTCCTTGTGAAAAGCACAAAATATTCCTCACCTTCCGAAGATGATGTTGAAGACTCCAACTAGTCATTTAAACAATTTTGAGCCAAGAAAACACAATTATTGTATGCCATTATTAAATATAATAGCAACAATATTTTTAATATTATAAAGTGTCAAAAGTGTCAAATTATGAATGCATATATTTATCCTTGTCTAACAAACGCATTTTATAATATTTTCGTTTAAAGCAATCAGCTGATTTTCAGGGCAACATTCTCCCCTGATAAAGTTTCGCAGGGCAAGAAATGTGCCTTTTTTGCCCTAAATAAATGTAACATTTTAAGAAACGAACACAGATTTTTTTCACCCGCTTGCACTTATTTTACAATCGAACACGAAAAAATAAGAGGGCAATGAAAAGGCAACATTTTTTGTTAGAAACGAAAACGCCATAAATCATTAACGATTTTCGATCAAAAATTCGTCATTATTTTGCCTATAAAAAATGAACGAAGCTACGAAAAAAAAATACTATGACAAGTACGAGATTATTATGTGTAAAATAAGCCTGCAATAAACTCAAAACGATCGGTTCACAGAGTTTCGAGAAATCTTGGTCACCGACTTTGAAAACATGGTTTCGAGAAAAACGCGTTTGAAAATAAGGGCCAGCACTGCGCGCTCTAGAAGGCGGTTCACTGACTAGGCTATTACATTGTTATTTTTTGAGATATCGACTAGAAATTTTCGCCACATATTCTTGAGACTTAAAGCTTTAAGAAAATATAAAAAAATTGTTTGGAAAAAAAAAGTTTTGGGTATATAACCCCCCTTAAGCAGACCGGTACCACATGTCACTCAGTCCGCTATACAATAAATTTACTGAAAGAAACATTGGTGGCAACATGCCCGAAATTATATTCATACATTTATGTCAAAAAATTATCTTTAAAATAAAGTTTATTTCATGGGTTTTTAAAAAATTTTCCTGTGTTTAATTTTAATTTAAAGTTATCCGTTTCTGAAAAAAAAACACCCTATAGAAAGTGCGTATCACCTATAGTACAAGTGCACCAATCAAATTAGTTTATTGCCACCTTGAATTGCCATCAGATTTTATGATCCATCGTAAACGTTATCTAGTGATAGGAGAAAAATACTACGAATTAAGTTTACAAGGTCATTTAGTGCTCGTAATTGTGTATTTTAAATATTATACTACTTGGGTGTTGGACAAAAAAACAAAACCCTATATACTGGTTAATTTCGATGGCAAGGTTATGAAGTTCAGATAAAAAGCTTGATAAAATCTGCTTTTATGGTATAAAAAAATTAAAACGTAACATTTATTAATTTTTTTTTGATACACAGAGCGATTAAAAACTAGTAATATCATTATCAGAATGCGTTTGCATTTGAACAAATAAGCTCGAGATAAGCTTGTTGCAAAGTTCAAAGTTATTGTTGAATCAACAAAAGGAATGTCTTGGAAAAATTATTTTTACTTTTCTACCTATCATTTGAATATTTATAAGATAAATAAAGCTGAGTGCTCATTAGAGTTCATTAAAGGATATTAAAAGAGATAAAAGAGATAAAGTTTCTTGTTTCAATTTGTGCCCTAGGCATTAATGTTAAGTACACAGTAATAACTGTTTTCAAAAAGCATAAATTATGAAGAGGTTTCATGAACTTAATAGAGCGCTTTTAATGTTAATTGTATGAAGTCGAGTTTAGGCCCAATGACAACAAATTGAAACATATGTATGTATATCACCGTGAATGACATTTTTTCTCTCTCCCACTAGAGAATTGTAGCTAGAACTTGAGACGAATGCATGAATGAATCTTTCGCTATTTTTACTACTTTTCATTTGTATGTATGCATGTGTGCCCGTCTCGTAGCTGACATAATGACACAATTATACAAAGTAGGAGGGGCAGTTTTTTTGGCTTGCAACAACTGTTAAAAATAGTATAAAAAACTGTCAAAAAAGAGAACGAAAAAAGCTTACAGATGAAAGTTAATTTACTGAACTTGCATATGCTTCCATTTACTCGCTACGCAAGCAAAATCGAAAATATTTCAACTTTTCGTGCGTAATTTGCATTTTTTGACAGCTCGTTACTTATAACGAACAGAAAAAGAAACAAAGAAACGAGTCAGAAACTCATTACTTTTAGGGATGGATCTTGTAAATAAATCTTAAAAATTAAAAATGTCTATAATTTTTTCATGTGGCGACCATGGCGTACTTGGTTAAAGTGCGTGGCCGCTATGTCAACGAACCTGAAGACCCGGGTTCGAACCCCAGCAGCGACAGAAAATTAATTGAATTAAAATAATTTTTCTGTACGGCCGCCACCTCTCTGCAGACAATGACAAACCTCAGAGAGTAATCAAAATGCCATGTAAAGCTTCTTGAGAACAAGAACATTCCGTTCATCGCCGTTCGGAATCGGCGTTAAACCTGTAGGTCCGGTTCTCGGTCAATTGTGTACAATCTTAATAACACGCACAACACAATTGATGATAAGAATCTAGGTCAAAGTCTTTTCAAGGGCTGAAATGGCCAGTTATTTATTTTTTTTTTATAATTTTTTCATTGTTAATTTCTCAAAAGAACTTGCGTAAATACGATAAATACTCAACATTAAGAACATACAAAATGTTTTATAATTTTGTAGCCCTGCTAACTATGAACGTAAAACGCAATCATTGAACTCTGCCATAATTTTCTTGCGTAAATTACGCCAGCGAGTAGACGGACGCATATGCAAATGCAGTGAATGAATTTCCAGCTTAAGATTTCTTTAGTGCACTTTCACCCGAAAAAATCTACTGCTTTGGCTGTTCCTTAGTCTTTGGTGTATTGTGATGTATCCATTTTTCGTTTAACATTCAGCTACGAAGCGGCACAAAAACTTCTTCGGATTACGGTTGAACATCATCAAACACTCCTTTGAAGTGGTCACACGGCTGTGCTTATGATTGAGTATGACCAACTGGGGAACACTTTGCGCGAATAGCTTTTTCACGTCCAAATATGCATCTAAAATATGATGTACCCTCTCAGTTGAGATGCCTACACCATAAGCCACCTCACGCCCTTTTATTCTCCAATTATCCAATATCAATCTATAGATTTCATCGACGATTTCTGGCGTGACGCCCTCTCTTCGGCGACCTGAACGTTCAAAGTCACTTGCGCTCAGTAGTTCAGGAAACCACTGTAGATTTCAGTGGTGGTTTTTACGCAAAAAATAATGCTTGATGAGTACACGGAATCCACTTTTACCCATTTTGGTCGCAATTCAATAGCTGTCAAATAAAAATTAATTGATGCTCGAAAATTGAAAGGAATCTTAAAACAGATGGTAGTTGAAAGTGGCGGTGGCCGTGGCGTAGTGGGTAGAGTGCGTGGCAGAGAACCCTGGTTCAATTTCTATCTGACACAAAAAGTTTTTTCAAATGAATTCATTTTTCTGTTCGGTCGTCACCTCTCTGCAGACAATGACAAATCTCAGAATATAAATAATGACATGTAAATCTTCTTGAGAATATGCAAATTAGCCGTTCGGAGTCGGCATAAAGTAGGTATAATAAGCCCAGTTCTCCAGTTCTAATAGGTCTATTGATCTTGATCAATAGACCGCGCCTGCTGTACCCCTGCTGTATCTGGGGCTCAGAAAACCCACACGTTTTTGTCGAGAAGCCGATGCATCCACAGAGAGTGACAGTTTGGACCATTATACCATTTTTCTTCGAAAATGAGGCTGGGAACAATGTTTCGGTCAACGGCGGCCGTTGCAAGGCCATGTTAACCAACTTTTTTTTACTGAAATTGGAGACATGAGCTTGGACGACCTCTGGTTCATGCAGAATGGTGCGCCATGCCACACAGCCCATGCCACAATCGATCTTTTGCGCGCCAAATACCCTAATCGTGTAATCAGCCGTCTTGGCGATGTCAATTGGCCGCCTCAGAGCTGCGATTTGACCCCTTTAAACTTTTATTTGAGGAGAACCGTGAAATAATACCATACCAATGTTATGCCAACAATGCGGAAACGATTCAAACACTAAAGGCCAATATCATCCAAGCAATATGTGAGCTACAGTCCGGAACCATAACAAGGTCTTGGAAAATTGGAGTGACACAATGAGCAACTGCGAAGCCAGCTGAGGCAGCCACTTGAATGACGTTCCATAATTATTGGGATACTAATAATACATGGAAAAAATGTAATTTTGTTCATTTTATTGCATTTAAAAAACAAAAAAACTTGTGTTTGGTTCACGATGTATTTTGAAGGTTTCCGGGGTATGTGAGCCCTTAAATTATTAAAAAATCTATTTTTGGTAGCTTTAATTGCTACAAATAATTTTATTAAATCAATAAATGTTCTTTCTAACTACTTTGGCGTCCATAAAAAATATTGGTTTTTTAGATTTAATTATTTACGATACCCATAAAGGTTATTTTTGTAACGGTACTGATAAGTTATTAATCATATTTTCATTTAACCTTTCATATAATCTTGAAAGCTACAAGACTTTATGTCTATCAAAAATTCTTATCATCTTTATAAAAACAATGATTCCCATAAAACAGTTTTATTATTATGGGAGTACTATTATTATTACAGTTTTAAAACAGAAAGTGCAAATTCAGTTTTATCCACACCGCCAAACTGTGTTTTAAAAAATTTCATTTGCGTAACATCTCATATGAATTGCTATATTATGTAGCACCCAAACTGTCAAAGCTGCCAACATTAGTGCGATAATATTAGCTCAGCTTAATTTTGAAGTCATAAACATTTTTTCCTAATGACAGCCAACCGTTCTTGGCAACAATGTTGATCTAATGAAGCAATTTTCACACATATTGAAGTCATCTAAAATTATCTCGAGACTAAAATCAGTTTTATGTTCAGCCTTCAAGAAAAGAAACACCTTTGAAACAGTTCTTCAACAAAAATTGGAATGAAAAAGAAATGTGAAAATTTGTTGGCATGAAATCGTATGTGTTCAATGCTCTCCTTCAATAAACTTTTGTGTTTCTATTTAACAAGTCGGTGTAAAGATATTTTGCCAAATTATGATCATAAACTTTATAACCCAAGAAATAGTTCAGTTGTTCAACTAAAAAGTTGAGTACGAAAGGTTATATTGAAAATTGCTTAACTCCGTCTATACATAACAAAAACAACAATTCCAAATCATTTTCTAACTATTGCGTACATTTCAAGTTGTGAAAACTTTAGCAACAAATGCAGTTCTTACTCTCTTACTGCGATATATATTTAAGGAAATTATTCGACCAAAGAATACACTCATCCATACATCTTTGCTGTGACAATTCATGGCCCGTTGGCTTCACATCGACAGCAGTTCTTGAAATGGCAAAAGTCACATTCGTCACGCATGGCAATGCATCGAATTACGATGCGAATGGCACGTCGAGGATTTTTCAATTGATTTGAAGTGAAAGAGGCAATAAAGTAGTACGTACCATTCAATAAGTGGTGAGCAATTTGAGAGTGGTCCTTA
Organism: Pherbina coryleti; assembly: GCA_943735915.1. Lineage (NCBI taxonomy): Eukaryota > Metazoa > Arthropoda > Insecta > Diptera > Sciomyzidae > Pherbina > Pherbina coryleti. The sequence continues at coordinate 53,810,185 of OX030951.1, forward strand.
TTTGAATCATAACGAAGAGCATAAAGATGAGTTTGTAAAGAAATTTGTATGAAATGTATACAAATGTAAACTCAGTATCGATAAAGTTTCACAGTATTTCTTCATTTATTACGAGTATGAGAATTGTTAAGAAAAAGTACACAAGATATATTTATTTCAATAAAATCAATCGTTTGAAGTCAGTTCAAATATAGTTGAGGATAAAAGTTTAAGAGCACATATCAGATCATTGTACAACGGAATAAATTTAAGAAGTAAAATTATTTTATTTACAAGTTGTCCCGGAAGTACCCGACCTGACGTATATGTAGATGACGGTTGTTTTTTAAAAATAATGGCTATGTTAGAAATTACCAACCTTATAAAGCTAAATAGCCCAAACACAATGCTCGCGACGAGCGGCAAGCGCCAATTGTCTGTTTTCATTTACATTTATTTATTACTAGCTTTTTCCCGCTTTGCTGCACCTATCGTACACAGAAAAAAAAGAGTAGAACTTTTACCTAGAAATGTAGTGAATTCAGCTAAAGTAATCCGGTGATTTTCAGTCAACGAATTTGATTAGGTGCGCTACCAATTTCTAAATGTTAATTATATGCAATTATATTGGGTAGTTTAACTGCGAGAGTAGATAAAGAACCTAAATATTTACCTTCAACCATAAAATAGATAAGACACATAATTTATTAGAAGAATAAGCTAATTTTTTTAAAACTATGACCACTTCAGATTAGGCAAGCCACCTACTAAGTGTAGAAAAATCATCTAATTATTTAGATAGCATTCCCACTTAAGAGTGGGAATGCCGTGCAAAAAATTTGATTTTTGTTTTGCAATTTCTATTTTGAAGTGAAACTTTCCTTAAGTGACTTTACTTCAATTCGTCACATGATAGAGAAGAAAGATTTGTTTTATAGTAGATAGAATGAGAGAGATATATCCATTGTATAAATCAAAAATTTCTTTGCCACCGCTGAGAGTCGAACCTGTGATCTCAAGATTTCAACAACCAACGCCTTATCTATTGAGCTAAATTTCCAATACAGGAATTTACTCTACATACCAATTAATCAAATTGCTGTAGATGCCCAGTGGAAAAATAATTTCAGAGTTGTGGACCTCATATTTTTATATACATTTTGTTCTAGTTATCAAACGGCGTAACAGCAGAGCGGTAAAGCGTTTGACTATAACGCCAGCGGCCCGAGTTCAATTCTCGCATGAGACTTTACTTTTTGTAAAATTTTCTCACTTTGTTTTTATTTATGTTTTTATAGGAGAGCGCTGTGCTCTCCTTGGGCTAACACTTTATGATATGTTTCACTTCTTTTATGTTTTGCGTTGCACAGAAATAAAAAATTCAAATACGGGAAAAAAACAAGTTGTAAGGAAAGCATTTGATTTATCCACGTAAATATTTATATAAAATTTATACTGAGGCGTGGATAATGCTAATATGCGTTATTTCCCTAGTGTACGAACAAATCGACAGCTACATTCGGTAAAATAACTAGAAGAATTATATGATTTAATAAGCAAAATTTTAGTTGAATTAACTAATTTTAATTAGGTGAATTACCTAATGCATGATTGTTAAATTAACTGTGTAAGTAGAAAAGTTGTTGAAAAGATTAGGTGAAATAGAAACTTTCACATTAGCTAAACTAGTTTAGGTAATAAATCAATTCTTTTTAATTTTCTGTGTAGTACATTTTAAAACCTCTCTCTCTACTAAATTGGTAACATAATTTATGAATGACTCCATAGTTACTGCGCAAATTTGAGCTCATTCGACTCAGTAGTTTTGGAGTCTATAGCAGCGTTCTCCATTGTAAATTTTTTGCATTTTTCATTTCCCAAGTAGTAACTTCATTCTTACTTCTATGTTCTTTGTCTTTTACTTCCATAGCTTTTCTGTGTCATAAATTTGGCTTGTATGGGTGGAGATACCAACCCTGGTCCAATGCATGTCACCTTTTCTATTAGAAGGACATCACCAAATAGTATCAACATTCTGAGTTTTAATGTTCTGTGACTTTTACTTCTATAGCTATTATGTATCGTAAATTTGACTTATATGGGTGAAGCCACGCCCCGTTTTCGAATGCCCGTGCCAGTTTTTCAGTAGAAAGACCTTCATTGTTATACGGCATTTAGTTCCAAAGCAATTCGATTTCATAAATTTGGCCTGTGTGGCCAAATTCCCCTTTGTCTAATGTTCGCTCAAATATATAGTAACTGCCTATTGGGCCCATAGCATCTACATATCACTATCAAAACATGTACAACTCAGGAATAATAATGATTTCTAAAAAATGGGCGTATTTATATATTTAGACGCACAGTTTTAGTATAGTTGCCGACAGTAACCATACGAACTTATTTACCAAATAAAACCGTCTTAAATACATATAGCATTTTTATTGATTTGTTGGTGGTGAAAGGGGGTATGGAAAATAAGGGGTATGGAAAATTTTTACTATGCCTATGTTTTTCGCGCAAATGCAAACTAAAGTGAGACTTGTCAAATAATTCCAATATTCCATTTATTTCCAATTTCCCTTGCAAATATTTCCCCATATACACCATATGACTTTTTCTCGTAGACAACCTTCTCGAAGTTATTACAAAATAAGTGACTATACACTTGAGTTCTTAGAAGTCGACGATCTTTTTTTTTTTTTTTCTTTGAACCAAGGATTTCAGGTGGAATACCTATTCAGTCAAGTCTGCCTTGGTTCGAAATGGGGTGATAGTTTAGTGGGAAGGAAAGGGCAATCAAGTGAAACATGTGTAGAATGTTCTAATAAGCGTGGTGGAAAGCCAAAGAAACATGTGAATTTGAATCAGAGGTAAGTGTTATGCCTTTACCTCAGTCAATTCAAGTTATAAGGCAATCTCATCCACAAACTTCTCTACCATCAACAACAACTTCAAATCGTAAATATTGATGAATTTTAAATTTCAGTTGATTAGAAATGAGGAGAGAAAATTTAGAAAGGTTTTAAAGCGAAGGACTATGGCCTGGCCGGGAATCGAACCCGGGACCTCTGGGGTGGCAGTCGAGCACGCTAAAAACTCGAACACCGAGGCGCTAATTCATATTAATAAAGCTATAAGCAGAGCAAACAGTACTTTAGGGTTTATTTAACGATGGTCAAAAGAGTTTAATGATCCTTTCATTACTAAAACATTATTCACTTCGCTTGTAAGGCCCATACTTGAGTATGCGTCAATTGTCTGGTGTCCTAGATATGGGTGTTATGTTGAGGATATAGAATCAGTTCAGAAACAATTTCTTTTGTTTTGTTTACGCAATATATATTGTCATACATTCACTTACCACCCTATGAATATCGATTAAAGCTTGTTAACCTACCTTCTCTAAGAAATCGTAGAATCATGCTTAATGTTTGCTGGATTTATCAACTTATACATGGATTTGTTGACAGTCCATACTTACTGAGTAAAATTTACTTTAATCTTCCTCTTCGACCAAGAAGATCTTTTGAGCTACTTTTTATGAACTTTTGTAGAACTAACTACTTGCAAAATTAACCACTAAGAAGCGCTTGCGGAGACTTCAATTCCGTTTCAGATGTTATATCTTTTAATGAAATCCTATACTCAATTAAACTTAAAATAATAGATTATCTGCAGCACCGCCACTGATTCTCAACATACTCTTCCAAGGATAATTTTTACTGTTGGAAGGTAATCAATCTACACATTTACATCTGAATGGACCTGAACTTGCCGGACTTATTCCAATATGGAATGTGAGAACGATCTGCATAGTATATACATTAATATAAGTGGCTTATTAGACCAAGTTTGTCTATGTGCCTGCGTTCGTTACCTTTGTCTTAGCTTGCTAAGAACTTGGTGTGATAAATAAAAGATGAATCAAGACATCATCGGCTTTAGAATCACAGAATGAATAATATTGTATATATACTATCAGTATGGCGTACCGGGCCTTGTTTGCCTTGATACCTAACACTGTTCTAGATTTCACACTCTGATACTATATACCACATTTCCGCTTCGAGGTGTTTTATGTATATTAATATAAGTGGCCAATGAGACCCAGTTTGTCTTAGCAACCATTTCCTTTCGTACAATGAAATTGGTGTGGTAAATACGACCCAATTCGTCGGATTACCAACTTGTTAAGCCAAAACTTCGTTGGCTTCAAGACAGAACGATATATATTTTATACATATTCTCATTCTTGATACCACCACCTTGGACCCTCTGGATGATTTATTATTAATTTAAATTTTTTTTTTTGCTTTATAATACCTTTATTCATATTATCTATTGGTCTGTACATTTTTGAACGATCATACTTTAATTTACATTACAACTGAACTTATTTTACTTTAGTTTTGTATTTGCATTTGAAATGAACTGAGCTCTTTATATTAGTATTATTGTTAGCATTATTAGTATTAGTATAATTGTATTATGAATTTTAATTTTAAAATTTTTTAAATTGCTATAAAGCCTAAAAGGCTTAGCAAACAAATAAATATATAATATATATAATATAAAAGTTATATGTGCGCACCTGTATTTGTTCACACCTGTATTGCTGTACAATTTCACTAAAATGCCTATAACTCATGAATCAATACACATACAAAGACAGTTTATACATAAAAACCTTCGTATTGACGTCACCTTTCATGGAAAATTTCCAAAAAGAAAATCGGTTCACGCATTACAGAGAACATCAATTTCATACACAATGCAATTTGTATACATATATAGATGGGGCGAATTTTGGAGACTTGTCGCTCAACATTGTCGCGCGGGTTCAATTTAATACTAATTTGACAGGCAGCAAAAGGAAGTTTCTGCCATTGTTTATATTTGTTATGTCTGGTCGCATTCAGCAAACTGAACTGTTGTGAAATTTATGGTACAGTTTTGAACTGTATTTAGTTCAGCTGTAAAATCTGTATTCATATTCAGAATTTTAAGTACAACTGAATAACGACAAGGATCCATAAATGAATGCAAAATTCATTTATGAATAAAATTTTTAATTCACTTTTAATTTTAAAAACATGATTAATTATTCATTTCAATTAATCTTTTTTGTTGTTTAGAATGTAAATTCAAAGAATGTAATTCACAAAGAACTTCAGAGTTTTCAATTATTCTTTTTGTATCCATTATTCATATTTTATTCACTAATCACTTCACATTCATTATTCATTTTTTATTCATTATCAATTTTTAGTTCATTTGTTATTCAGTATTCATTTGTTATTCATTACTTATTTCTTATTCATTATTGATTTTTTTGTTCATTAATTGATATCAATGAAACGAATAATAAATCAATATTTGAAAATTAAATTTGAAATAACATTTTTATTTATGAATGAGTCTTGCATTCATTGAATGAATTTTTATTTCGTTATTCACTCATTCACCTTTTTGAAAATAAAATCAAATTGAATGGATTTCTTTTTCAGTTCTGACTGTGTTATTATTCTAAACGGCAACTGTTGAGTCGGCTGAATGCAGCCATTGTTTTTTGTTGAAATTTGAATGTTGGAAGTTTGCTGCTGTAGCGTTTATTATAATTCAGTCGCTCAACATTTCTCTACAACGACAGAGTGGAGACATGCTGCTCGTCGCGCGCATTGTGTTCGGGCTATAAGTTTGAAGTTTGACGACGCTACTTTGTTCAGTAGCTATAACATATGTTTGGCAGCTATCAATAGTGAACGCTCTCAGTGAATTTGTAAACATGGAAAAAACGGTCATCACCATGTGATAGAATACTTCCATTAGAAAGGCCACAGTCCAACCAATATCAAAGGAAATAAACATACTCTAATCTGGGGGAGTATGTTTCTTCGTTTACAACGGTAAAATATTAGGTGGCAGACTTTAAACGAGGCCGTATGAGCTGCCAAATGTGGAGATCACGCTTAAATTGGTAGAGAAAATCCACAAAACGGTTTTGGATGAACACCGACTGAAAGTGCACGAGATAGCAAACATGATTGTCATTTCAAAAAATGCTGTACATCGCTTATTGACTATTGGTTGATGGCTACTTTGAGGAACTCGTTCTCACTACTTTGCACTCTCATATAGTTTGTCACACGATTGAACGTGCTCACTGTGAGTGAACTCCTTAACTCACTCGCTTCGTTTTGACGCCTATTTGACATTTAGCATTTATGCTTCTTTTTCGCGAAACAAATTTTTGTTGGCAGTTGTTTATAATCATGGAATGGGGCTCGCTTGAAAGTCGTGTTGTTATAGTTGGTCTACAAAAATGTGGCATATCTTTCGGACCTTGCGGCCACTCGGAGTCACTCGTAATTTTGTTTATCGTACTGTGAAGTTGTTTGAGAATACTGATAGAATAATCAAACGTGCAAAGTGTAGTAAGAACTCCGCGAGCCATCAAGGCGGCGAAGTCTCGAATCAAGCGAAAACCGCTGCGAAAATAGAAAATCTTATAGCGGGAGATAAATATCTTGTCGCAATCGATCTCTCGCATTCTTAAATATGACTTGGGGCTCAAAGCATACAAAAGACACACCGGGCACCTGTTCACGGTAGCGTTAAAGAAACAAGCGAAAATCAGGAAGCAGATAATGCCCACAGACGAATTTTGTTTATTGACGAAAAAATTTTCAACGCAGAGGAATCGTTCAATAAAAAAAATGATTGAGTGTGTGCTCTGTTATCACAACATGCTGCAGAACTCGATCCGAAAGTTCAGAGAGGTCACCACCCAGCTTCTGTGATGGTTTGGTGGGGATTTGCATATGATGGGGTCACCAAGCTTCATTTTAGTGAAAAAAGAGTCAAAACTTCGGCGAAAGTGTATGAATCCGATGTTTTGGAATTGGTTGTGAAGCCTCTTAACACGACATTATTCCAAAACAAGTCGTGGACTTTTCAGCAAGATTCTGCTCCGGCCCATTAAGCTTACTTAACTCAAAAGTGGCTCCAAGATAATGTATCTGACTTCATTTCCACGAATCAGTGGCCAGCGTGTAGCCCAGACCTGAACCAATTGGATTACAAATTGTGGTCCGTGTTAGAGGGTATGACTTGTTCTACTCGACACCTAAATATCGAGTCTCTAAAGCGCGCTCATGTCCGAGCAGTGGATAAATTTCCTATGCATGTCTTGCGTGCTGCGATCGATGACTGACCGGATCGACTTCGCTTGTGTTGGAAAGCAATGGCCATTTCGAATAAGTTGTTCTACAATTTGTAGTTATTAAATGACTCAATAATAAAAACTAAAAAAATTAAAAAGTCATTTGTTGTTTTCATTTTATGATCAAAAAAACATGTATCTATACATACGAGAGTACCCCAACGGGCCGAAATCGGAGTGTTTCCAACAAGAGCGCTCAAAGAGCACTCTTTTCTGAGCTCTTTCTGTGTGAAGCCAGGAAAAGAAGAAGAAGAATAAGAAGAATGATCCTGCAACATTACGCTTTGGAAAGCCTTAGGAGCACAACAGAAGAACAACTAAATAGAACGGACGATATTACGAACGAACGACTGAACTACAACTGATCCTGCTACTCTATGCTTAGGTGCACAAACGGAGCACAGTATTGAGTGCTATACTTTCACTGTAGTTGGAAGCACCAATGAAGCAGTTGTGCTCCCTTCCCATGACATGTTATGTTAAAATTACAATGAATATGGGAATTTAGACGGAGCGCTTCGTATTGCAAAAGGAGCGCTCCTAAACCCCTTAAAGAGCGCTCCAAAGCCCGTTGGGTACTTAGTATTAAGATTAGGATTAGGAAAAGTATACGGAATGGATAAGGAGCAAGAACTAAGATAAGAATTATGATATCAATTTGAAACACGATTAAGACAATCATGAGGACAAGCTTTTGAAAAAATATTAGAGCAGGTACAGCCATGGACATATAAATAGCACAAAAATACATGTAGAGTGTTTCACATGAATTTAAATAAAAAACATAGAGGAAAACAAGAATTTATTTCATTGTATTTGAGTTTAAACATTAAAAACTTAAAACTTAAAGTAACTTTGTAATTACGAATTCAAAACTAGAAAATTAATAAAAAATCTGAAATTGCTCCTTATCTGAGGTGGACATAAAAATAGCACAATTTGGATTCTGGAAAAAAAGACATAGTAATTTATTTTTATTTTACAATGAGCTTACGAACATGCTTGCTAGTACTTGGTAATGTATCCCGAATTGTCCAAAACAGCCCGACATCTTCGTCCCATACTCTCCAAAAGCTTCCTAACCTTATCCTTCGGAATAGAGTACCAAGCCTTCTCAATTCCACTCCATAGCTTATATAAATTTCAAAAATTTTGGCTGCTTCACATCATTCCATAAATTTTCTATGGGATTGAGGTCTGGGCTTTGAGCCGGGCAATTCAAAATATTTACTTTTCCTGTTTTAGCCAATCAATCACACACTTTGCCGTGTGTTTTGGATCATTATCGAGCATAAAAGTCCACCTATTAGTTATGTTCTCAAATGCAAATGGTTTCATCTGGTAATTAAGAATATATAAATACATGTTTTTGTCCATTATTCCTGATACACGAAAAATTGGCCCAACGCCGTGCCAGGAAAAAACTCCCCAAACCATTGAACTCCCTCCTCTTTATGCTTTAATGATTTTTTTGTATACTTAGGATTCAACTCTTGGCGTTTGGGGCGCCGAACAAAAGTTTTTTCATCTGGTCCAACCCTATTAAATTTAGTTTCGTCAGTCCAGAGCACGTTCTTCCAAAATTGGTCATCTTTATTCACATGGGCACTTGCAAACGCTAAACGATCCTTTATTTTTTTTTTTTGCGCTTTTTGTTAAGAGCGGCTTTCTTCGGCTAATGCGTCCATAAGGATTAGCTTCATGTAGTCTGTTATATACTAGTTTTCTTGAAACATTAAGGTTATTTCTTCATTTATTTCCCTCATAATTTGCTTTGCTGACTTGAAATGCTTTGCTTACTTTTGCGAACTATAAGTCTATCAGTAGAAGCGGTGGTTTTATGCAGTCTAGGATTGCGCGGCTTATTCTCGAAATTATTTGATCCATTTAATTTAACCAGCTTGAGTGCATTATAGACCATTTTTCACGAAATTTTGAGAATATCCACGAGTTTAGATGTTTTTTTGCCTTTTCGACTTAGTTCGTGAATTATAGACCTTTTTTCCGGAGTGCAATGTTTGCCACGACCCATTTTATTTAGAATCGGCGAAATCAACTAAATACAACTCTAAAAGTATTACAAACACCCGATCTTGTTAACTTTTATTTACCAACTAACATGTGTGCTATTTATATGACCACAGCAGATCGTACATGCCTATACAGAAAGAGATGGCCTGAGCAAATAAAAGTAAGTAACGGTATATCTCTCTCGGAGTTTTAAACAACGTCACACTGGAGTCTCAAAAAATTATAACTACAGTTAATGAATGCATTATAAGGTTCAAACGAAACGTTTAAAAAACAAGTTGACATTTTTGCTATTTATGTGTCCATGGCTGTATAAGGACAAGAACCTAAGATTAATTTTAATGACAAGGATTAAAAATAAGATTTGACTAGATAAGGATAAGAAAAAGGGAAAATACAAAGGATTGGAGAAGGATTAGGACAAAGACTTGGACAAGAATTGAGACAAAAATGAAAGCAAGGATTTGGATAAGAATTATGAAAGTGATTAGAACAAGGATTTAGACGACTAAAAAGACAAGCATTTGGGCCAGGATTACGACAAGAAATAAATTAAGAGTTAGGGCAAGGTTTGAGATAGGGAAAAGGACAAAGACTATGAGAAGTATTTTAAAAAGGATTCGAACAAAGATGAAAACAAACATTAAGGCAAAGATTGGGACAATGATAATAAATAAGATTAGACTAGATGAGGACTCCGATTTGAAAAAAGATGACGAAAAAGATTTGGACAAGAATTAGGTCAAAGATTTGGATAACGATTTGGAGAAGGATTTGGACAAGAATTGGGACAATGATTAGAACAAGGATTGGGCCAAGCATTGTGACATGGATAAGGACAAGGATTTGGATAAGGATTGTGAGAGTAATTGGAACAAGGATTTGGATGTCTATTTAGACAAGAAATAAAGCAATAATTAGGATAAGGAATAAAATTATGATTAGGAAAAGAATAAAGTAAAGGATTAGGACAAGCTTTAAAATAAAGATAAGGACAAAGATACGAGTTGAAACAAAGGTAAGTACAAGCATTAAGACAAAAATTGAGACATAAATTTGGGGAAGGATAAAAATTCAGGATTAAGAAAAAGATTTGTGCAAGGATTAGTACAAGGACCATGAAAAGAATTTGGACAAGGATCAGAACAAGGATTTGGTAAAGGATGATGACAAGGATTAGGATGCGAAATTGGAAAATGAATAGAATAAGAACAAGGACTGAGGCAAAGATTAGAATATCGATAATGAATATGGTCAGGATAAATTAAGGGACGAAGATAAAAATATGGAAAAGATTAAGGACAAAGATAAAGATATGTTGACACGTTTGAATACCTACGTGTGATTTTTTTTTATTATCTAATCATCGTTGGGGTATGCAGGAAGCAACTTTTATTCAACCTGAAATGTCGACACAATCTGAGTATGCAGATGTTTGAAGAACCATCTATAGATCCAAAATCCATTGTTTTTAAAATCCTATGAGTTCGTTTAAGGGGGTAAATCGATTTTTTATAGTAAATAAAACGATTTTTTATCAGGGTGTCCCGCAACTGAGTGCAACTATTTACGGAGGTAAAAGGTGATGTCGAGTTGAACAAAAACTCGTATGGGAGGGTGGTGGAGTCTATTTTCACACTCTTAGGAGCTACAGGATTAATTTGTGTTTCACGATTTTGATTCACTGATTGTTTCTAGTAGAAAAACCAACTCACAGAAAACTTATTTTGAAAGAAAATTCGGTGTTTCCAAAAAACCTCCAAACTTTTCAGCAAAAAAATTTCCTCCTTTTGGGGATGAATTCAACAATTCTGATAGAACATTCAGCTTAGTTCGAAGTAAACTGAGAAAGATTTAACAGAATATAATTAGCATATCAAGCACAGTGGTGGCCATATATGTAATTAGATACATATGACCACCACTATTCTCATCTCCTTCCATTAGCAATAACGAAACTGTGTCGAAGTGTGAACTTCTAACACTACATAATTTAATGAATGACTAATAATAATAATGAATCTGGCTTGAATTGCCTACGGTCACGACATGGAACCATTGAAAATACATGCTTAACACTTTTCGACACTTTCCGGTCTAATTGTTTTTTCCGGCAACAATTAAGCACAGCGTGAATGTAAATCCTAAGCGATTTTTGTGTGACATTCGTATTGTCCCTCCTACATGGTGTCTTCCCAAAGTTATAATCTAGTAGCTAAGTTCGTTTTGGTTTTTTCTATTTTTTTACACACCATGTTTTTGAGCATTTGCTGACTCGACCCAGCACATTACACTCGATGAATCTCGGCATGAAATCAATTTGAACTCTTACCATGTTGGGAACATGTTCGTTTTTATGTTCTGACTGTGATTTTTTGCTAACCTGTTTTTTTCACCTTTTTTATTCTTTCTTTCTTTCTTTTCCAGGTGGACCTGAGGCACATCGATGAACAGAATGGTACAAATGTAGTCGAAGTTGGTGTTGATTTATCAGAATTTTACACATCCGTCGAATGGGATATTTTGGAAGTTCCTGCTGTTAGGTAAGTCAGTCCATACATACATACACACACACTCGTATTCATTTAGCATTACGCCCAAGTGCTCACGTTAACGTCCCGTCACGCTGCCACATGCATGGTCTTTATTACGATTCTTCCCCTCACCCCAATCGAATATGACAATAAAATCCTCAGAGATTAATTCACCCGCAATTGTCCTCCGCAGTCGTCGTAAGAGGTGTCGAGCGGAGCAACAATGGTATTTCGTATGTTCCTACCTTTAGGCACAACACGACGCTTTGCGTCTCGGTAGCAATTAGTAGTAGAAATAGTAGTTGTAGTAGCAGCAGCAGAGGCGGAGACAGCTGGTGCCGTTTAGCTCACTTTAAATTGACTTGGTCCTTGTAACAAGCACGACTTCTGTCATGGCCGCCAGGGCTTTTATTCTGATGCTTTTGTTCAGCACACAATCGGGCATGACAACAACAACAATAACAAAAACAATGTTCATTTCTACGTATATATGTATGTATGTCGCCTCATACGTATACGTATTTCCGTGCATGAGTGTGTGGATAGAGGGTGAGTGAGTGGGTGCGTTGGAGCGTGAAGCTTTGTATGCTTTTGTGAGTGACGTTGTGCTTTTGTCACCGAGTCGAGTCGAGTCATTCGTGTATTTAACTCACGTGGAAAAATGTCGACGTGGACGTGTTTCCGCTGCAGGCTGTTTGCTCATAAAACACTTTATGATTTAAATATTAATGTTGTTAATTTAAGCGTTCGCAGCATCAATTTTAATTTGCAAATTAAGAGCGGAACACTAAGAATGAAGTCATAAACTTAATCTGAGAGTAAACTTGACACCAACAAAGCGGCCATAAAACAACCAACAAAACAAAAAAAAAAATCGACGGGTGTTGAAATGTGAGCCATTAACAGAGTATTTAAATCAAAAAATATAAATGCACGTAACGGACGTGGCGTAAAAAGCGACCATGTCCTAGTAAACCAACGTATAAGACCATGATAAATGTCAATATTTCTGCGGCGGTTGGCAGGTAGGGGTACTTTTTTAACAAATTGCATGCATTCTGGCGTCTGTCAAATTTAAATTAACGAGAGATATTGCTTATGAGAATATAACTTGGAGAGACATTGATTATGAAGAGACATTCTCTGTAGTCTTAAATTATTGGAGAATTGGTACAAGAAAATTCTATTTTTATTACTTTTTCAGTTTATTGCTTTTCCATCAATATTTGTAGAATAAATAATTGAATGAGACGCCACAAAAGTTCTTCTTCAAACCATTATTTTTGCACACTTGAGTTAAAAAGGAATCAACTCATGCAACTTCTGAATAATTAAACTCAAAATTTGCTGCAGACAGAGATATTTCATAAACTTGTCTTAAGTTGGCTCTGCATAAATTAGTCTGAAGAGTAGGATGTATAATTAAGACATTTCTTACTCCTTGTTTTAATATTTAGTGTTAATATCTAATATTTAATTTACTTCAATTTATTAACTCGCTCAACTTAAGTTACAAAATACATTTCAAAGAATAAAACAAAAGAATAGTCAGAATATAAAAGAATGTCAAATAATGGCAATGATGCCAATTAGTTGTTAGCAGTAGAACAGTTGACAGGTGGTGAACGGGGCTGCCACAGTACTCCCCCTCTAGTAACAAGGTTACGATTGGTTCAGAAATCTCACACGATATTCCTTCTCGTACGTTCGTGGAACTTGTTTCGATTGCGAAGACTCTTTTAAACCAGTAGATAAGTCATCTTTGATGATAAAAGCGGGTTTTAATCTATCTGTTGATATCGCTACCTCTTTTCCGTTGATCTTCAAGGTGAAAACTCTGTCTGTAGGACGATTGATGACTTCGTATGGACCTGTATAAGGTGGTTCTAACGGCTGTCGGACGGCATCTGTTCTTAAAAGCACATGTGAACAGTCATACAAATTCTTACTTACTTACTTACTTAGGTGGCCATTGCAACCCGTCGTCGGGTTTCGGCCGACCTCATCAGCTCTCGCCAGGCGCCTCTGCTTCGCGCGCGCCTTCTCCAATTGTTTTCACCAAGCGCGGTTAGGGCTTCCTCGACCTGGTCAATCCATCGGAGGCATGGTCTTCCTCGTCGTCGTCGTCCTTCGGCTTTCGATTCGAACACCTTTTTCGCTGGAGCATCGTCATCCATACGATGGACATGACCCAGCCAGCGTAGTCGCTGGATTGCTATACGCTGAACTATATCAATGTCGTCGTAGAGCTCATACAGTTCGTGGTTCATTCGAATGCGATAGTCGTCGCCAACTCGAATCGGACCGAAGATTTTGCGAAGAACTTTTCTCTCGAACACCCCAAGAGCGGCTGCGTCTGCTTGCGAGACAACCCATGCCTCAGCGCCATAGAGAAGCACAGGTATGACGAGCGTCTTGTAGAGTGTTAGTTTCGTCGATCGAGAGAGGGCTCTACATCGTAATTGCTTACCAAGCCCATAGTAGCACCTATTAGCAATCATTATTCTTCGCTTTATCTCCAGGCTGACATCGTTGTTGCTGTTAACGGCGGTGCCAAGGTAGGTGAATTCCTTGACCACTTCAAAATTATATTTGCCTGTTGAAACGTGAGAGCCTAGACGCCGCGCTCCCCTGCCTGTAGGCAACATATACTTCGTCTTGCCCTCGTTTACCGCCAAACCCACTTTGGCTGATTCCTTTTCGATAGCGGTGAAAGCAGCGGTGACATCTCTCTTGGTTCTGCCGATTATATCAATATCATCAGCATACGCAAGGAGCTGAACACCTTTGTAGAAAATGGTGCCATTGCGATGCACACCGGCCTTTCGTAGGATCCCTTCCATGATGATATTGAAGAGATCACAGGATAATGGGTCGCCTTGTCTGAAACCTCGTTCGGTATTAAAGGTTTCGGAGAGGTCATTTCCTACCTTAACGGAGCTGCATGTGTTGCTCAACGTCATCCTGCAGAGTCTTATCAACTTTGCAGGTATACCAAACTCAGACATTGTTGCGTATAGGCAATCCCGCCTCGGGCTATCAAACGCAGCTTTGTAATCGACAAAGAGATGATGCGTGTCGATTTGGTTTTCGTGGGTTTTTTCCAGGATTTGGCGCAATGTAAAAATCTGGTCTATGGTGGACTTACCAGGTCGAAAGCCACACTGATAAGGTCCAATCAGTGTTTTCATTTGCGGCTTAAGTCTTTCACACAGTACGCTCGAGAGGACCTTATATGCGATGGAAATAAGACTGATACCTCGGTAGTTGGCGCATATTGTTGAGTCTCCTTTCTTAAGTATGGGGCAAAGCACGCTGAGATTCCAATCGTCGGGCATGCTTTCCGCTAGCCATATTTTGCTGATGAGTTGATGCATGCACCTTGTCAATTCATCGCCGCCGGCTTTAAACAATTCAGCTGGCAGGCCGTCAGCACCCGCTGCTTTGTTGTTTTTGAGCCGCTGAATAGCAGCTCGAACCTCGTCATGGCTAGGTGTCGGGACTTCTATTCCATCATCGTCAATTGGTTGTATTGAACTGCATTCTCCTTGGGCGGAATTGGTGGGATCGTCGCCCGTAAGTAGACTGGAAAAATGCTGTCTCCACAATCTCAGTGCGCACTGCGTATCTGTAACCAGATCTCCATTCTCATCTCTGCAAGTGGATGCTCCGGGCTTGAAACCTTGGGTTAGACGCTTAACCTGTTGATAAAATTTTCGTGCATCCTTCCTGCCCTGGTACACTTCAATTTCCTCACGCTCGCGCTTTTCTTGCTCTCTTTTCTTGCGTCTGAAAAGGCGTCTCTCTTCCTTCCTCTTTTCGCGGTATTTTTCTCGCACGGCTCGCGTTGCAGCTGACTGCAGCGTCTTTTTATATGCGGCGTTCTTAGCTGCTGTCGCTTCGCGACACTCCTGGTCGTACCATTGGTTCCGAGGTTGTGGGCGCCGGAAACCAAGCACTTCTTCAGCGGCAGTGCGCATGGAGTGGGAGATGTGCGCCCAAAGTCCACCGGCGTCATCGGGTCGAGAGGTTGGTTGGTTGAGCTTAACCGAGAGTTGAGCGGAGTAGGCCTCAGCTGTCCGTTGTGATTGCAGCTTAGCGACGTCTAGCTTTCGTTGTATTCCTGTGCGTATGTTCTTGGCATTGCATAGTCGCATGCGGATCTTGGCTGCAACAAGAAAGTGGTCCGAGTCAATGTTGACTCCTCGAAATGTACGCACGTCCAGAACACTAGAAGCGTGCCTTCCGTCGATCACAACATGATCAATTTGGTTTCGTGTTTTTTGATCCGGGGACAGCCAGGTAGCCTTGTGGATGTCGAGGTGTTGGAATCTGGTGCTACTAACTACCATGTTTCGGGCCGCGGCGAAGTCGATCAGCCTTAGACCGTTGTTCGTAGTGGTCTCGTGAAGACTGAACTGACCGACAGTGGAGCCAAAAATGCCTTCTTTTCCGACCTTCGCGTTAAAATCACCGAGAACTATTTTTACGTCGTGGGCCGGACAGCGGTCGTACACGTTCTCAAGGCTCGCGTAGAAAGCATCCTTGGCGGCATCGTCCTTTTCCTCCGTCGGGGCGTGCGCGCAAATTAAGGTTACGTAGAAAAATTTCGCCTTGATGCGTATCGTCGCCAACCTCTCGTTCACGGGTGTGAAACGGGAAACAAGGTGGCGTAGTTTTCGTCTCACGACGAAACCGCATCCGAATTCGCGCTTCTCCGCATGGCAGCTGTAGTAGATATCGCAGTCTGCTCGTTTAGAGCAGCCTTGCCCTTTCCATCGCATCTCCTGGATGGCGGTGATGTCAGCCTTTATTTTTTCGAGGGCTTCCGCCAGTTGGATAGATGCACCTTCTCTATATAGAGTTCGGACATTCCAGGTGCATATCCGTAAATCATTGTCCGTTTTTCGTTTGCGGTGGTCGTCAACGTGTTTGGGGTTATCATCCGAGGCTGTTTTAGTTTTCATTGGGCGGTGTTAATGTGGCGGGACCCAAACCCTGCGCACATTCCAAGTTTAAGGTCTAGGAGAGACCTCTCAAGTTTAATGTCTAGAGAGAGACAAAGGGGCTTTTGGGCAAGATGCTTTTAAGGCGGCACCGACTCGCCTTGTCAGTGCCAGTTGCGGGCTTTGTGGGTTTTTTGTTCAAGACGCAGCGCTGCCCAGCACTACGTCCTTCCACACCCTAGCTGGTCACCCGCTGCATTGTCCAGGACCGCTCATTAGTTAAAAAACCTATTCGCGGCTAACCTCCATATCTAGAGGCCGTCCACTATCCGCAACCTGTGACCTGTCCGGCGGCGTGCAGCTGGGCCTCCGCTGAATACCCTTATATTCACGGAACCGGAAATTCTTATAGGATGAAAATTCTCTTGCATGAGTGATGAGCAGCTGGAACTGGTCGTATTTTTTGCATATACCCTCGAAACTTGTCGAGGAAAACACTTGGGTCGATAGGCTTGTCCAAGTCTTCAAAAAACTCATTAGGCAATCTTATTGGGCTACCGTATAACATATCTGCTGTGGATGCCTGTAGATCTTCCTTAAAACATGTTCGAAGCCCGAGCAAAACTGTAGGCAAAAGCTCTGGCCATGGAGTTGCAGGATGGCACATCAACGCAGACTTGAAGGAACGATGCCAGCGTTCTACCATCCCATTCGATTGTGGGTGGTAGGCGGTGGTATGAATATGCTGACATCCAATCAGTTTTGCAAGCGCCTTAAAACATGCCGACTCGAACTGAGTGCCTTGATCCGTTGTCAGAGTCTTAGGACAACCAAATCTGGCAATCCAATTGGTCCAAAACGCCGTCGCGACAGTTTCAGCCGATATGTCCCTGAGCGGAACAGCTTCTGGCCAGCGTGAAAATCGATCAATCATTGTCAAGCAATACCGAAATCCGTTGACTAGTGGCATAATGACAATGTTGAGGTGAACATGGTCGAAACGGTTGTCTGGAATGTCGATTTTCTCAGGCAAAAATGTGTTATGTTTGTGTATTTTGGCACGCTGGCATGGCAAACAATTCTTTGCCCAAGAAGTCACATCTCCTCGCATCGAAGGCCAAACATACTTTTGGCGTAGATGTTGTAGCGTGGCTCTGCTACCTGGGTGTGATAAACCATGGACCACAGCAAAAATTTTGTAGCGTAGTTTTTTGGGCACGTAAGGACGCACATGCCCAGTAGAGACGTCACAGTAAATCGAGTTATCATCAAAATGAACAATTTGAAGCTTTAGTGACGTACTTCCTTGTAGCAGTGTTATAAGCTCCTCATCATCAGCTTGCGCGGCTGCAAGCTCTGGATAGCTTACGGCGGAAGGCATCGAAATAGCATTAAGGCGAGACAACGCGTCCGCCACGGTGTTGTCCGTTCCAGATACGTGCAAAATTGTGGTTGAAAATTGAGATATAAAATCTAAATGTCGAAGCTGGCGAGGTGTTGCTTTTTCGGGTTTCTGCTTGAAGGCATGTATTAGCGGCTTGTGATCTGTCTTAATTACAAAGGCTCGAGCCTCCAGCATGTGTTTAAAATAGCGTATGGCGTCGTAGATAGCTAGGAGCTCGCGATCATACGTGCTATAATGTTGCTCAGTATGACTTAGCTTACGTGAAAAAAATCCCAGTGGCTGCCAAACGTCATTGCAAAATTGCTCTAACGCTGCGCCAATTGCTGCGTCTGAAGCATCACACACTAAGGCTAGTTTCGCATCAGGTACAGGGTGTGCAAGTAATGTGGCTTCGGCTAAGCTGCGTTTACAATTTTCAAATGCCTGAATCGCTTCAGAAGTCCAGTTAACTTTGCGCTTGTCGTTTTTTCGCATGTTGCGAGTGTATTCATTAAGCTGCGCTTGTAGCTCTGAGGCGTGAGGAATACATCGGCGGTAGTAGTTGATGAAACCAAGAAATCTGCTGAGGTCACACACTGTGTCTGGCTGTTTGTAATTCGCTACGGCTGCTATGCGATCCAAGGGTGGTCGTAGTCCGTCGGCATTGATGACGTAGCCGAGAAATACTACTTCTTTTTTTCCAAGGTGACATTTATTGGCGTTAATCGTCAAACCATGTTGTTGTAAAATGGAGAAAACGGTGCGAAGATGTTCTTCATGTTCGTTTTCCGAGCTAGACATAATAAGAATATCGTCTATGTAAATGTAGACAAAATCTATACCTTTAAAAATGCTGTTCATAAAACGCTGAAAGGTTTGTGTAGCGTTTTTCAAACCAAAAGGCATGAACAAAAATTCAAAAAGTCCAAATGGTGTGCATACGGCCGTTTTTTCAATGTCGTCTTCAGCCATCGGAATTTGGTAATATGCACGGACTAGGTCGATTGTTGAAAAAATGCGTTTTCCATGAAGCTGTTCTGAGAAGTCGTGGATATGTGCAATAGGATAGCGATCGGGAACAGTGACCGCATTTAGCTTTCGGTAGTCACCGCATGCGCGCCATCCACCACTTTTCTTAGCAACCATATGCAATGGGCTGGCCCAAGGACTTTTTGATGACCGACAAATACCTTGATCAAGTAAAAAATTGAATTCAATTTTTGCGGTTGTGAACTTGTCGCCAGTAATACGTCGAGCACGATCAGCAATAGGGTTTCCCTTTGTATCAATGCGGTGTACAACATTGTGGCGTCGAGTATTGTCGCTGCTGTTGATTTTGCTAGTTGATTTAGTAATTTCTACAAACTCTGTTAATAGGCCTCTAAAATCATTAGCATTGTTGACTGTAGAAACAGCGAATTCGGTTGTATCTACTAAATTACCACCCGTGATCAGACCAGTGGCTGTATCGATAAGGCGGTGGTGCTTTAAGTCAATCAAAAGATTAAATTGTGTAAGAAAATCCGCACCAATTATTGCTGTGTGCGTGTCGGCCACAATGAATGACCAGTTAAATGCACGACGTAGCCCCAGATCCAGTTGAAGTATATGGTTACCAAAAGTCTGAATAATCGTTTGATTGGCTGCATACAGTTGTAAAGCATTGGGTTTGACCTTCATATTGACCATGTTGCGCGGTATGACAGATACCACTGAACCGGAATCAACGAGAAATCGAATGCGATTTCGGCGATCAAAAATGTGCAGTCGTGTCTCATGTAAGGTGTTGCAGGGTTGGTTTTTACTGGAGTTGGTTTTGTTGTTGTAGTGTTGGTTTTCGCTGGAGTTGGTTTTGTTGTTGCTGCCGCTGACCAGCGTGACTGACGACAGCAACCCTAGTTTGACGAATTTGAGTGAGCGCAATTGGGGCGACAATTGCGAGCTTTATCGCCAAATTTGGAATGAAAAAAACATAGCTTCGATTCAGAATTGTTAGCTGTTTCAAATGCGCGGCTCTTCGGGGATCGAGCTCTGGAAGAAGACCGCTGATTAGTACTTTGTTTTAGACATTTAAGCTCACCTTGAATTTTTTTCACAGACTCAGAAAGTGCTCTGAGAGTAGCCGAAATCTCCGTGAGGGACATGCTATCACTTGATACAGAATTAACTGTAGCAGATGACGCAATTGGCGTGTTGACCTGCGCCGTCAACATACAAATCGAGTTGGATTTAACTGCATCTAACATCTTGTCAGCGATAAGTGCAAGCTGATCAAGACTATCTTCTTTCCACACTGTGAGCATGGGACGAATGGAATCCGGCATCTGTCCTAAAAATAAGGTTCGGATGACTGCTGCACTGCCAGGGTCAGGAGCAAGACGTTTCATGTGCGATAGAATTTCGGACGGTTTCATCCCAGCAGTGCCTCCGCCTTGAAGCAAACGTCGCAGCTTGCTTTCCGCAGATTCAGAGAACTTGGTTAGCAGTCTTGACTTAAGCGTGTCATACCGATTTTGTTCCGGCGGATTTGTAACAAGATCTTCTACGCTGAGGATAACATCGTGCTCCAGGTGTATCGTGACCCAATCGAATTTGTCATTGTCTGATGTCACGTCACTTAGTCGGAATGATCGCTCCAATTGAGCAAACCAGAGTTGGGGGCTTTCTTTGTTGAAATGTGGAACATGCATGCGTTGCCAGTTTGCACGTGCATTCGGTTGAGCGTACACATTTTGAAGTGATTCGATGCTGTTCTGCACTGTTTGCAGTTGCTGCTTAACTTCATCATTTAAATGAGCCATGTTGCTATCAAAGAACTCCTCGTCGCTTGAATCTCGTACCACTCCTGAGCGTAACTCGTAACGGCCGTTTGACATAACCTCTTTTCAGAATGTTCGAGAATATTGCTGCGCTGTGTCGCTGCGCTAAGCTGCTGGCTCTGCTGCTGCGCCGGCCGATAAGCGTGTGTATGTGTGTTAGTGCAGAAAATGTAAGTTTGCACAATAAAATTGGCTTCAAATCTTAAGGAGCAAGATTTTAATCTTTTCAGCTTATTCTAGCTGTTGTCGGGGTCACCACTTTAGTGTTAATATCTAATATTTAATTTACTTCAATTTATTAACTCGCTCAACTTAAGTTACAAAATACATTTCAAAGAATAAAACAAAAGAATAGTCAGAATATAAAAGAATGTCAAATAATGGCAATGATGCCAATTAGTTGTTAGCAGTAGAACAGTTGACAGGTGGCGAACGGGGCTGCCACAAATATCTAGAGGGTGCGCCATCTTTTATGTCATACCGACAAACATTGAATAATTTTAATTTTGACATTTATCAGCTGATTGACTTGAGTAGAGAGTTTTTTGAAACGTCAATTCAGTTTAAATCGCTGAAGCGATTCCTTCACACTATATCAAAGCTATACAGCCTAAGATGCTCGAAAACGTGATGCAAAACGCAGCAAACAGGGTACATTTTGCTTTGGCCAATAGAGGCGACCCACAATGCATCGAATGACTATGAAAATAAGAAAAAAATATTGTTTTGAAAAAAAGGTATGCAGTATAAAACCATATTGTTCAGTTATATAAAATTTCAAAGATTTTTTTTTAATACGTAATAATAAATAAATGCGAGGCCTTTATATTACAGCTTTATATTTGAAGAAAATCAAAAATACGGTTAATGCCTTAATGAATTTAGCATGTTTTTTTTCAAAAAAACAGTGAAGTAGGTTATTTTAAATTTTATTTTGCTCATGGATTTTTTTTTTTTTTACGTAGAATACGTCATTCTCGGAGGTTAGTAGGGCGGTTGATAGCGTTTTTAGGTCACACTTTGAGCCTTTGGTGTGCCTAAAGTACTGATCGAACAATGTTGATGTTAGCACTTGTTGGTCTGCTTGATCCTCACAGGGAGAAAAATTCATGTTTGAACTCTCTAACTAATATAAATTTTACACAACTACATGAAATACACTCCACGAAATAAATATACGAACGCAGTAAAAAATTATATTTTTAAATAATGAGCGCACAGTTTTTTTAAATGAAAACATGAAAAGTTTCAGTAATTTGTTTATTATACAAAATTGGTTTAAAAACCGAAAATTTTATTTATTAAATAAAAAAAAGTAATTCAACGTATATTCTTAAAACGAAAGATTTATAAAAACGTTTCACGTCAACAATGTTATTTTAATAATGTACCCCGTTTTTGAGCAAATTAATAGCTTGTGTTTCCTCCAGAATTTACAATGACCATCGGAAGACGTTGACCATTGATTCAATCAATGTTTTTAAGGTTTGAACTTCAATCCTGGACTATTCTTCTTCTAAGGACAACTTAAGTTGATTCACTGTTGTATACTGCTTCCCATTTCGAAAAACTCTACGAGATAGAATGCCCCAAAGATTTTCAATGGGGTTTAGATCAGGACTACAGGCTGGCCACTCTAACACTCGTATGATATTTGATGAAAAGAAGTCTTTTGTGAACGAAGCGGTGTGGATAGCAGCGTTATCCTGCTGAAATATCCAGTCATTTCCTCCCATGAGTTTTCCATTTTGCGGTAAGACATCTTTAAGCAAATCCACGTACATTCTTGCAGTCATTTTTGTTGAAATTGTCTTTATTAGGGACTTTCCATGGTATCCAAAAGCCGCCCAAACCATAAGACTTCCTCCACCGAAGTTTCTAGCCATTCTTGTTTGTCGATTCTGTCGTTTATCATGCTAATGGAACTGGTAACCATCAGGTCCATCTAAGTTCCATTTTTTTTCATCAGAAAACACTACTCGCTGCCACTGATCATCCCATAACTGATGTTTTTCTGCAAAACGCAGTCTTGCAATTTTGTGACGAGGTAGAAGTCTTGGAACTAGGCATCTTTTAACATATTGCAAATGCTTGTTTTTGTGTAAAACTTGTTGGACACGATGTGTACTTACTTTTAAATTCAAATCGCGTCGGGTTTCCGCAGAACTAATGGAATGGTTAACTGCTAATCTTCTAATTTCTCGGTGGTCACGTGCAGAAAGCGTAGATTTTCTACCAGATCTCTTATTTTTACCATAGTTTGGTCCTAATTTCAAAACATTGTGAACTGCTGCAATGCTTCTTCCTATTTTACAAGCTATTTTCCGAATTGATAATCCAGAATCCCTATAGGCTCGTACCTTTCCATGTTCTTCTAAAGACAGCTCCGTACTCTTGGCATTATGAAAAATCTAATCAATTTGGCTTAAAAACAAAAAATCAAATGTCTAATTTATCTGTATCAACACATAAATTGAAAATAATACCTTTTCTTTTTGAACTGAAATTATCTTAACAAATTTCGTTTTAATTGTTCTTATAAATATTTCGTGCGACAAGTCAAGTTAATTGCCTGCTACTAACTAAATAAAAACAACAATAAATGGTCAGTTATTGGTTTACTGTTAGAACACATTGTTTGTTAATAATTATTAAGAAGCATTGTTGTTGTGAGTAAAAATACTTATTTTGAGAGCACTCTCTTAATGTTCGTATAAATATTGCGTGGAGTGTATAAAGCCAGCATTTGATGTTTCCGTTTGCTTTGCGCATGGTTCTTGTATCTGCTGCATATGAGTTGCATGAGTTTCATTCAATCAAATGGAACTGCGGAACTATATAGTTCCGGGACATGTTCTGCAACTCGATAGTACTCAATTTGTTCTTTTTAAGCACTTATAAGTTACATGCGAACGGATGAACAGAAAGACGGACATGGCTAATCCACTTAGGTGGTGATGGTGATCAAGAATATATATACTTTGCCATACCTACGCCTCTTTATGGGCCTTACAAATAGAGTGACAAAATTAATATGCCCTAATGTGTTTTTGTATTGGAGCCCATGTAAGGAGTGGTCAGAGGATGTTTCCGTTTGCTTTGCGCATGGTTCTTGTATCTGCTGCATATGAGTTGCATGAGTTTCATTCAATCAAATGGAACTGTGGAACTATATAGTTCCGGGACATGTTCTGCAACTCGAGAGTACCCAATTTGTTCTTTTTAAGCACTTATAAGTTACATACGAACGGATGAACAGAAAGACGGACATGGCTAATCCACTTAGGTGGTGATGGTGATCAAGAATATATATACTTTGCCATACCTACGCCTCTTTATATATTTAGAAAAAAATATTTCTTTTGCAGAAGTAATGGGGGTCGGTCATGCATATTAACCCTCTCCGGCAATCCCTTAAAGGTCATCTGTACAGGTGTATGGAATAAATATACAAAAATCATAAAATTTGTATGGGATTTTATGATCCCCCATACAAAATGGATTTTTTTTAAAAAATATGTCATCAAAAGCGAATTGAATAATTCTACGTCTTGTTTTACGACATAGTCGAAAATGCTGTATCTTTTTTTTTTGTTTTTGTTTTTTTAGTAATTCTTCTTTTCTGTACCTTCAAAACACACCTCAAAACTAAAAAATTTTTAAATTTCGATAAATTCTAACAAAACAAGAATTTCTTGATTTTGAGGAAACTTCTTTGTAATTTTATTTGAAATATTAACTTTGGATTTTTAAAATATTATCTGCACTTTTTCAAAAACTAGAAACTTATGAAGATTTCAAAAAGTTATTTTTTTAAAAAAATGGTAAATTTTGTAAAATTTAAAAAATAAAAAAATATAAAAACTTAACAAAGTTCGAAAAGAAATTCAAAAAAAAATTTTTAATTTTGTCGAAACTTACTTATAATTTTATTTGAAGTATTATATTTCGATTTCCAAAATATCATCTACACTTTTTCGTAAACAGAAAAGTAATGAAGGTTTCAAATAGTGAGTTATTGAAAAAAATGGTAAATTTTTTATGGAAAATTTTGGCAAATGATTTTATCTTTAAAGTTTTTTTTTTAATTTGGATGTATGCATACATTATTTTTTTAACATTTGCATACATTTATTCCTTTACTTTATTTTTATATTAAACATTTTCTTATTAAAAAACAATAAAATATGCCTGAAAGTAGAGTTGTTAATTAATTAAAGTGAACAATTTTTGAGAAAAAAAATGTACCTTCCATACAAAACCATGTAAAAACTAATATAGGTCCTAGGTAGGATCCCAAATAATACCCCAAATAAACATTCCTAGAACCTATAAGCAGCAAATAAACATAATTTCCTAAGAATTTATTTTTAGTTATATTTACATGTAGCCGGTTTGCAAAATTTCTTTCATTAAGTCAAGTGTAGACTATCTTCTCCGTGTAATTATTGTATAACTGTAATATATTACCGTTATTTTGTTAATATTTGCGTTTTGGCATTGGGAGTCATTTGCTCAATTGTGTTACAGAGCTTGATGTGCATTGTAAAAAAAAAAGGTAAAATAAACAGTTTATATCTGTGACATCTTGGAAATATTTACAGCTCAATCCTTGAAAGATAAAATTAATATGCAATGCTTAATATTTGCTCAACATGGAAAGTAATTTCTTTTAGGTAAAATGCGGAAGTTAAATCATTTCGTAAGAAATTCGGTTATCAAAAAACTAAATGTAGGCCTGTCATATCGTCTTGTAGCGTCATCTGTGGGTGTTTCATACGGCTCTGTGAAGATCATTGCTAATAACAATGATATAGAGGCTCCCAAGCAGAGTGCTGGCCGAACAAGCATTTTAAACGACCTTGATTGGAGAGCAATAAGCCGTTTAATTATCACAGAAATAGCAAAATTGGGCACTGACGTTCAAAAGCAGCTCAAAAAACTTGGAGAAAGAAGTTTCAAGAATGACTGTCAATCGAGAGCTAAGAAAAATGGGATATAAGGCACGGCAAAAGATCAAGAAAATCCTACTAGTAGCACGTCACAGAAAATTCCTGCTAGCGTTTGCAAAATCTCATGTAAATTGCTCTTTGGAGCAGTGATTTGAACTCAGGCGGAATCTGACGTATGTGGAAAATGCCATACAAAAGGATAACTGATCGCGATGTTATTTCTTTATTTAAAAATTTTACATTTTGCGGAGGAAAAATTTTATTTTGGGGTTGTCTTACCAAAAATGGTGTCGAAAAATTAATTTTTGATTGAAGGCAAAATGACGGCTAATATCTACATCAATATATTACAGCAAGGATATTTTCCTTCTTTCAAAAAGTTGGGATTCAATGCTAAGAATTGTACATTGATTCAAGACAACGATCACAAACAAATGGCTAAAGATACCAAGGCGTTCTTAAAAACTAATAATATCAATACCACAGAGTGGCCGCCACAAAGCCCTGATCTCAATTCAATTGGGAATCTTTGGTTTTAATTGAAGAAGAGGGTCTATGACTATCTGAATCCGGCAGCACACAAAGAGGAGCTTTTTCACGATGCCAAGAAGTTTCGAACGCTATTACACCCAAAGAATATGAAGACTTAGTCAACAGTACACCAGCAAGAATACAACAAATAACTACTGCCAACGATGGTTATACCCAATACTAGAAGATCTCAAAATTTTTAGTGAGCTCATTGTGTGCATTGAGCAAAATTGAGCAAATTGAGCAAATGGCTTGTACTAAAATATTTAAAAATTTTGAAGATTAATGTAATATAATTTTTTACTTTTGTTTTTAAATAAATGTTCAAATAATTTATTTAACAAAGCCTGCAAAAAAATATTGAATTTTAAAGAAGAAAACATGTATTATGCATTTAAGCGTTTTTGCTAGATTATTTGCTCAATTGTATTACATACTGTAGGTCCAAGGGAGGTACCCATAGGATTTTACCGTCTTTTATTCTATTTGCCTAGCCTTTTTACCGAGTCTTGTTAACACTGCAGTAGTCGGGCGGATTACATATGTAATCCAGTCATGCAAAATTATGAATTTCACAATTGTCTGCAATCGATATTCATTGATTTTGCGTACTATAAAAATTATGTTTATGTTGTTTTTTTAAATAAATATAATATAAAATAAAATAATAATAAAAATTAAAACAAATAACTAAGCATTTTCAAATTGCCATCTCTTATTTTAAACTTTAAAAAACGGATTACATATGTAATCCGCGCGACCACTCTCGTCACATTTAGGTACGCGATTACTGCAGGGTTAAGATAAGTCAATTTTTGTATGTACCTACCAGAGCTGTAAAAGAATGCAATCATTTGTGATTTTAAACCATGTAATTTATATTCAAAATGAATGCATTCATTTTTTTCAAATCATTGAACGTGATTTGAAATTTCAAGTCCCAACTTGCATTTCAAGTCATGCAAATGAATGCAATCAGCATTCATGGAGTCCAAATCAATGATTTGAAAAAATGAATGCAAAAAAAATGCAAATGAATGAATTTTTTTCAGTGTAAGTACCTGTGATACAAAATCATGTAAAAAATAATATGGGTCCAAGGGAGGTACTCTTAGGGTCTTACCGATTTCTACCATTGTTAGTACTCATCTATTATCTCATTTGTTTAGTTTTATGACCGAGTTGTTTGAAAATCGGACAACTTTTATATGTATCTATCATACAAAATCATGTAAAAACTTAATATAGGTCTAAGGGAGGCACCCCTAGGGACTCACCGATTTTAACTATGATTGCTAGACATACAAAATTTCATTTTTATTGGAGCACTCCTTCTATTTCATTCCACTTTTGTTTCCACAATAACACTGTGCGGTCACTTCATTGAAGTTGTATTCAAAAACTAGTCTAAATAAATCGTAAAGGCGGCCGTGGCACAGTGGGTAGAGTGCGTGGCCCATACGCCAGAGAACCCTGGTTCAATTTCCATCTGTCACATAATGTTTTTTTAACTGAATTAATTTTTCTGTTCGGTCATCACCTCTCTGCAGACAATGGCAAGCCTCAGATAGTAAATAATGCCATGTAAAGCTTCTTGAGAACATTCACATTAGTCGTTAGAAGTTGGCATAAAACTAGTAGGTCCAGTTATCGATCAATTGTGTACAAACATTTAATAACACACACAACATAACTTGATTATAAGCAGTTCGGTCAAAGTCCTTTCAAGGGCTGAAATGGCCAGTTTAAATTGTAAAGAACTAAATTAAATAAAAATACCTTATATATGGAACTCGATAAAGGAGAATAGGGTTACTTTTGAACAAAAAAAGAATCGAAGATTAAGAAAAACTATTCGAGAAGAAAATAAAATAGACGACTGCTTTTTCGAAGGAAATAATTTCAAGTGAAAATTTTATTCGGAATTTTCAATGAATATGAATATTGACAAGTAAAGCAAAACATCTGAAACAAATTATTTCAATACTCCCACTATTTGTTCAGAATGTTTGATTAACATAAATTACATGATAATACAAATACAAATCAAACAATACAAATGTTTAAAGTTGTTTTTCAATCTTAACAATGTTCATTAAATTTAAAAGATTTTGAAAACGACCTTTAGGAAGTGCTTTTGTTAATATATCAGCAAGCTGCTCGTCGCTTGTAACATAGTATTTGTATTTGTATTTGTATTTGTATTTATTGGACTTAAGAATTAGTACAGTAAGATCAATAAAGTTCTTTTAGCGTACAACAATTTAAAAACATAATTTAAAGACATAATAGTCAACAAGACTTAAGTTGTGCACTGGATGCTGCAATATATTCTGATTCAGTTGTTGACAAAGCCACCGACTTTTGCCTCTCGGAACACCAGCTTATCAATGACGATCCGTGCAAAAACACATGCCCTGAAGTCGATCGCCTGGTCTGCATGTCCACTCCGTAGTCCGCATCAGTATAACCAACACGTTCCATTATCTTTTGACTGCTTAAAAGAATACCGCTGCAAATGGTTGATTTTATGTATCTTAAAATTCGCTTTACAGCATTAACATGCACCAATGTTGGTTTTTTAAGAAATCGACTAACGACTCCCACTGCGAAACAAATGTCTGGCCTTGTTGAAACTGCTAAGTACATCAAACTCCCTACTGCTTCACGATATGGAAATTTTACCTCTTCTGAGTCCGAAAAATTGCTCAAGATTTGATTTGAGTCACCAGGTGTTGACACGCCACTACAATCTTCCATGCCAAATCGTTGGAGCACCTTGTTTGCATAGGGTGTCTGTACAAGATAAATTGACCCATCCTTCAATCTGCTGATCTCTAATCTAAGAAAACATTCAGCATTAAAGAACTTAATTTCAAACTCTTTGCGAAGATATGCTATTACAGGTTGAATTGCAATATCTGATGCAGCTGCAATGAGACCATCATCTACATAGATTGCCATAATAATCTTTGTCTCCTCATTGCACACGAAAACGCATGGATCTGACTTACACTGCACAAAATTAAATCTTCGAATGAATGTTGTGAACTTCTTATTCCAACAACGCGATGCTTGCTTTAGTCCATACAGACTCTTTAAAAGCTTGCATACCTTGCCGCTCCCATCATCGAAACCAACGGGTTGCCTCATGAAGACATCTTCATTCAACTCACCATACAAAAATGCTGTCTTTACATCAAACTGCCTTAGCACCATATTATCTGTAGCTGCTATAGAAAGAATGGTCCGTACTGATGTAAATCGCACTACAGGTCTGAAGGTTTCGTAGTAATTCACTCCATATTCTTGCGTGAATCCTCTGGCAACAAGGCGTGCTTTGTATCTCTCAACATTTCCATCTGTTCGATATTTTATCTTAAAAATCCATTTATTATCTATTACCTTATGATCTGAAGGCTTCTCCACCAAAACCCAAGTTTTATTTATTTGAAGTGAATGCATTTCGTCATCCATTGCAGCTATCCAATGATCCTTCTCAACCGATGCAATTGTTTCCTCATATGTTCTTGGCTCTTCCATCGTACCTAACATAGCAATTGGATTTATATCTGCCAGCTCACCACGCTTTTGCTGCCTTGTACGAAAACGATCAGGAACGATATTATTTGCATCTAAATTGCACCAACTATCAGACTTCTTCTTTTGTGAAACCCTCACACATTGTTTTGGCGATCCCTCTGCATCTTGAAAATCTTCATCTTCTAAGATTTCCTCTGGAGTTATGGATTCTTTCTGCTTGTCCTGAGCCACAAAATCATCTACTGGAACTGTTGCGATATCATCTGACTGCTCGATGAACTTTACATCGCGTGCTACCTCAATTTTGCCCTTGGCTAAATTCCAGACGCGAAAACCTTTTACATTTTCGTCATACCCTACAAATAAACATTTATCCGCCTTCTGATCTAGTTTCTGACGCTTTTGTTTCGGAACGTGTACAAAAACTTCAGCTCCAAATGGTTGCAAATGTGTGAACATAGGCTTTTTACCGCACCACAGTTCATATGGGGTTTTGTTTGCAACTGTGCTCGTTCCAGTTCGATTAAGTATAAAAACTGCTGCATTGACTGCCCAGAAATTAAGGTAAATACCACGTGCATGAATCATTGTCCTTGCTGATGCCACAATTGTTCTCATTTCGCTTTCTGCTGAACCATTCTGCTCGGGACTGTACGGGACAGTTTTCTGATGTCGGATTCCTTCGCTCTCAAACAACTTTTGTATATCTTTGTTGATAAACTCTGTTCCATTATCCGATCGAAAAATCGTTACTGCATGACCATATGCATTTTTACTCAACTTCAGAAAAAATTTTACCCTCTCAATGACATCGGACTTTTGCTTAATGCAATATATGAAGCGGAAATGTGAATAATCATCTTTCAAAAGTAAGAAATACCTTGAGCCTCCGATTGAAGTCACTTGCATTGGCCCGCATACATCAGCGTGTATTATTTGACCGCACTTCGTCGACTTTTCTTCGCTTGTAGGAAAACTGCTACGATGGTGTTTTCCATACAAACAAGCTTCACATGTAAACTGCTCATCTATATATGTCACATCGTTCGCTTTTAAAAAATTTCTAAAGTGAGCTAGGTTTTGATGAGCTAACTTTTCGTGCCACACCCTAAGAGTCATCTTTTTCTGATTCATCGCAACGTTAGCTTTATTTCTTCGAACCACTTCAATTTTCATTATTGTAAGACTTCCACAACGTACTCCCACTATCATCGGAAATTCATCGTCAATACGCTTTAAAATAGTAGTAGAGCTTGTCCCCTCAATCTTAAGACCTTGATCGAGAGCATGATTTTGGGAGAACAAATTGTTTTGAAGCTCTGGAACATATACAACATCCAAAAGATGTCCGTTTTGCCACTTTTTACCATCGAAAACTCGAATATCGATTGTTCCGACTCCAGTACCCATCATCATACATTTAGCAATCTTAATTGGCTTTTCTTTAACTTGAAAATCCCTAAACCAATCACGTCAATTTGTCATGTGATGGCTTGCACCAGAATCCAGAATCCAACTCGCGTTTGTCATCTGAATTTCAATGGCATCACAATTGAAAGCATGATTTTTTTCTTTGTTGCTTGCAGTTTTTCGCGACTTAGGACAATCCCGTTTCCAGTGGCCGGAATTGCCACAGCCAAAGCAATTGCCACAGCCAGAGCAATTGCCCTTTTTAGCAAACTTTTGCAGCTGCTTACCTTCGTTGTTGACTTTGCGTTGCTCGTTGGTTTTTTTCGCCACTAAAGTTTCCACAGGTTCTGTAACACCACGCGCTGTAAAACGGTCTTCTTCGATCATCAATCTGGCTCTTAAATTATCCAACGTTCTTTCACTTTTTGCAGCTGACTCCCATGCACTACTAAATGCGCCATATTCGGCTGGTAACGACATTATTACCTTTGTAATAGCCATTTCTTCAGAAATATTTTCCTTTAAAGCTCTTAGACGCTCGACAAGCTCTTCCAGCCGAGCAATAAACATCACCATGTTCTCTGCGACGTCTTTTGTGAATGAGAAAAACCTCTGGTACAACAAAAGAAGGCTTGTTTCGTTTTTCTTCTCAAATACGGAATGCAACTTGTCCCACATTGCCTTGGCCGTCTCGCAACTCTGAATGTGTGTAATTTGCGTAGCTCCAACAGTGGTCCCAATTATATCCTGCGCCTTTGCATCACTCCGCTTCCATTCCTTTAACTTTACCTCATAGTCCTGTGCAGCGACATTACCTGGACGAAGCTCATCCCCTGTAACCACGTTGTATACATCTGCAGCTATGAGCGTGATCTTGACTTGAAATTTCCACGATGACCATTGACCCTCGTTCTGCAGTTTCTCAATTTTAGCATAATGCCCCATTTTCTTCTCTTTAATAAGTGAATCTTTTCTCTTAATTAATATGTTATGGCGTTGCTGGGCCTATAACCTTTTGAACAAAAAAAGAATCGAAGATTAAGAAAAACTATTCGAAAAGAAAATAAAATAGACGACTGCTTTTTCGAAGGAAATAATTTCAAGTGAAAATTTTATTCGGAATTTTCAATGAATATGAATATTGACAAGTAAAGCGAAACATCTGAAACAAATTACAGGTAGACCTCGCTTAACACGGGGGTTACGTTCCCGTATAATACCGTGTTAAACGAAACCGTATTAAGTGAAACAAGAAACCAGTAGAAAAAGTAGGGTTCCGTTCCAGGATATCAAAAAATACACCAAAAGCCGTTTTTTTTTACTCTTTATTAATTTTAATTGTAGTTATAACTTAAAAAATAAACAAAAATTGATTTTCAATCAAAAGTTTACTTGTTTGTATATTCATTCGTTGTATGAATTCATAATGTTTGTCGGTAAAAGAGGTCTGCTTCTACTCCAGCAAAATATGTTATACCATTTAGCAGTAGATGGCGTTCAAATTTCGACTTAGAACTAAAAAATATCAGTTAAAATATGAAGGTTTTTTTTTTTAATACATGTATGTTTTTTAATGCACACACAACAAGTGCAAATATTTTTTGACTTAAAAAAAAAAAAAAAAAAATTTCCGGAACCCTGTTAGAACGAGGCCATTTAGCGTGTTAAACGAAAAATGATCACAAAACGTAAACCGTGTTAAAGCGAGGCCGTGTTATAAGAAGCACGTGTTAAGCGAGGTCTACCTGTATTTCAATAGTTACTTAAGCGAGAAATAAAATAAAATCTGAATTTATAATCAAATATTTATTGCAAGCACTTAAACATCAAGTTTACTTATTAAGCTATTATCGAAGACCAGTTTTAAAGGCTTTAGTAATCAACTTTGGAAGTTATAACAGTTAAAAAAGAAACTGATTTGACTCTCATTGCACCGACTTGGGGGCAATGGTGGTCACCCTGTGGTTAATCGGAGTCAGACAATTCAACAGATATCGCAAACGTAACCTTCAGCTGAGTCCCACCCGGTACAGTCCGCGTGAGCTAATGATCGCCACGAAGTACATCTGTACCACAGATCATTGTCTCTTTCAAAATCGTTGCATATTAGACATCTGTTCTCCGCATCTTCTCCGTCTTCTTCTACATTATCCTGGCATAAGTGGTTAGTACCAATATCTGACACTGAAGTATCGTTAATTCTTAAAGTATCTGCCGCTTTTCCTTTTTAGGGTTCTCCTTCTGTACTTTAGTCTTCTTTCCCTGGCCTTTACCTTTTGTAAAGTAACCTGACTCTCATTTCCCACAACTGCACTAACGAGAAAAAAAAATTGAAATAAAAAAACGTATAAAATACTGACACAACCTAAAGTACACTGCTCAATATTTAAAACATCTAACTTAATACGTGTAAAAGTTTTGATCGAATTTTGGAAAAAATATCCACACTAATCGTTTATTTCACTTCGACGAAAAAATACATCAGCGAGTCACAAAACGAAACACTCTTGTTTCTCTGCAGCGCGGGCGGCTTATATGCGTGAGTCGTTTAAAACAATGTCTGGGGGCTCAGAGTGGGGTGGAGATGTAGTTTACGCTACGCTCGAGTGTACAGTTTTGTGTATATGTGGGTGACTCTCATTACCTGGTGACTCCCATTGCCCTATTATCCCCTATTTTTAAGTTATTCAATATTTGTAGACCGACATAAGAGATGGCGCAACCTGTGTAGCACCGGTCACGTTGAGATTTTTCATCCTTTCTGACAGTATTGACAGCTTTGCACTTAAAAATAACTTATAAGCTTTTATAAACATAGTTTGTCACTTGCTCCTCGATACTTCTTTGTGTCCCAGTTTTTTTAGGCTTTGATGTTGATAGACAGCTAATTAGACGATACACAGCATTTTCGAGTTTGTTGTTGTTGTTGATACTCTTGCTTATAAGGCAAGTCGTTGCTTTTGTTTTGACGATAACCTCTGACTCTGAAAGAACTCTGCTGTGGTTGAGAAAAACCGAATGAAATGCTAAGTTTTACTGTTTTGCAATCATTGACATTCACAACAGCTAGCCAGTCAAACATTGTGTCAAAAATGTAAGTGTCAAAAGTGCCAAGACCTGATTCCCTTTTTTGCCATTACATAGTGAGTAAGAATTATTCCATGCAAGAAATTTGGAGTTTGTTTTTTTAGCTGCTTCCTCCGTAGTCAAAGAATTACTCTTTACTGCCGTGTCATAACTTTTATCATAACTCCTTTACTTATTGAGTAACAATTTCAAACAATGCTCATGCATTTTGAAAATCCTTTTTTCAACTTTTTTGAAAACCTAACGGTAAAAGCGGTAAAACGTAATGTTGTCACGTCAAAACAAATCTCTCACAACATAAAATGAGTTTTAAATTAAAAAAGTCTTTTATTAAAAACAAAAAAAATAAAAATGATAGAGCAACCTTTTAACAAACTGTTTCATTAAAAATGAAAATTTTAAATAATGAGAAAAAACCAAATTTCATTTTCATGACATGAAGAAAACCTTCAACTGACATACTCATAACTTTCCATGAAGGAATGAAGGATATTATTTACTTGGTACAAATATTTTATGACTCGTCATTACTATTTATATGTTACGTACTGAATAGTCATGAATCATATGTTTCTTATCTTGAATAACATCTGAGTTCTATTAACTTAATTGGTTGGTTTATTTATTTATTTATTTTTTTACAAATAAATAAATAAATATATGATTTAATGAGCTTTACTCGACCAAATCCAAAGAGTTTTGGGAGCCGATAATTTAATCAATGTAACAAAAGCGCTCCCGCAGAGTCCTTGAGGCTATACTTAATAGTTAATAAATATTATTTGCAACCTATAATTCTATTTATAATGTTTACTCTATACAAATACAAATGCACACATACACATATGCGCACATATTAACGCCATTGTAATATATACAATATTGAGTTGGCCCAACCAATGGCTAATAAATTGCTCACAATGGCCCCATGAAAGTGATTTACTTAATTCTCTTTAGCATTCAAGTAGTTCAAGGATTCCTTCCAATGGCTCAGTCTAAGCTGCTTATGGTAAATACCAGAAGGTCATTAGATTTTCTTGCATGCTCCTAGCCTTAGGGTAGAAAAAAAAATATTACTGCAAAAAAGTTTTAATTTCTTAGTGAAAAGTTCTTTTAGGTTTGCTCTCAAGTAGACGAACACCGGCGAATGCAGAAAATTAATTAGAAATCAAGTAGCGAGCAGAACACAGATACACTTCAACTTAGCGATGCTGCAGTCAAGTGCGCCGCGACAGATGCCAAACAATGTCGACAACTCCAACGTGCTACTTGGCCAGTTAAGTCAAGGATCTGGTTATTGATTTTATGCTGCTTAAGAAGTTTTTAATGGTGACCACACTGGAAAAGCAGGCAGGATAACGTATAACGCACAACATGCAGGAAAAAAAACATGTTGTCACGTACCTGTGAAAACGTGGGTTTGATTAACATAGCGGACCAAAAACTAATTTGTTTTCGTCAACTTTTGCTTGACTTTTGAATTTTTAATGCCCTTGAGGATTTTCCTTGATAGCCTGTCAGGCCAAAACTAAAGAATTTTCTATACTTTGTCAATTTATGTAAATGACAATGGGCCAGCCAGGTGCAAGAGCGAAAAGAAAGAAAGAAAGGGACACAGGCTGTCAGTTTGGTTGAGTTTTGGTCTGATTGATTAACTATTTCTGTCAGACTTTGGCCTTGAAGTTATGCATCAGTCGAAGATAAAAGCTTTTCATTTTTTCCAACATGAATTGTGTTAGGAATAAATATTTTTGTTATTATGTGTTGAGCAGCACAAAAAAAAAATTTTTTTTTTTGTTTTTGTTCTCTAAGAGATCTCAAGAGCGAAATAAAGGTGCGTAAATGACTACTCGAAAAGAAGGTCAAACTTTGAAAGCTATTTCTCCTTTGATTAAAGTTTAATTTCAAACAAATTTTAATAATTTTTCTCTGTTCATCAGTTTTCAAAACATCTTGGAGTTTAAGAGATTTCTGAGAGCTCTTGATTTGAATTAAATTCTAGTTTTATATAATCTACGTGAAAACGGATTATTAGAGATTCAGACTCTTGGCTTTCTGTTTGTTAAAATTACTTGTGTGGTTAATGACAAACATTTTATCCTAATGGACGACCAGAACATTTGGCGTCCTTTGTGCTCATACTTCCCTAATGAAAAAAAAAGTCAGAAAACCTCTTGTTTCAATCGTTCTTATGGTGAGGAGCCCCATAATTTTAAACCAGCGATGGTTTGGTTTGGTTTGCGTCTTGATTTTTCACAAGAGAAATAAATGTTTATTCAAGACGTTTACAAAAATCTCTGATATCGACTACAATCGATGGCCTTGAAGAAAAAAGGCCGGAGTGCCTCGAATCGTGTCTTTTAAAGTGATTTCTGAGCACGACAATGCTCGAAAGTAAGTCGCAAAACCGATAAAAAAAT
Source organism: Pherbina coryleti (assembly GCA_943735915.1). Classification (NCBI taxonomy): domain Eukaryota; kingdom Metazoa; phylum Arthropoda; class Insecta; order Diptera; family Sciomyzidae; genus Pherbina; species Pherbina coryleti. Next base: position 53,847,046 of record OX030951.1, read on the forward strand.
ACTGAATTACATTAAAATAGGAATTCCTACCCCACCCGCCATATTCGCAAGATACTATTGCTAATTTCTTAGAAGGTATTGCTCCTGCTGGTTATCACTTATTTCGGTCGGCGACTTATAGCATGTCTGGACAGAAACTCACTTATTACAAAGATTGTAAAAACTGTGTTGTTTTGAGGATTGCATCGAAAGATGCATCTAAAGATGAGGTGTTCTGCTGACGTTATATTCATGTTCTGAATAATATCGGAAAGGTTGGAAGAGGTAGCAGCTATCGATGGACAATATGTACTTTGAATGATCATTTTTTCGATTCAGTTAAGAAAAAAAAAGAGTTAATTGTGTCGTAGACACACCCGTAGGTTTTGACGTGACGGTGTTTCTTTATACTCCTATTTCATACCCTATAACTCTTGTTTTAACTCTTGTTTTAATCCATGACCAAATTCTTGACTTAATCAAATATACCGAATCCCTTTCCTAGTTTTGAAAGGCGTGTCTTAGATGTGTCCTAATTTTTATCCTAATCAATACCTTAATTCATGTCATAGTCCTTCTCCGGTTTCATAGTTCGGTTTCATTGCGTTATTTTGTTGTGTGTGAGCAGTGTTGGTTGCCACGAAAAAAAATGTTGAAATCATAACTAACTAGATTTTCGTTGTTGTTGATGTTGATGTTGATGTTGATGTTGGTGTTGATGTTGATGTTGATGTTGGTGTTGATGTTGATGTTGATGTTGATGTTGATGTTGATGTTGATGTTGATGTTGATGTTGATGTTGATGTTGATGTTGATGTTGATGTTGATGTTGATGTTGATGTTGATGTTGATGTTGATGTTGATGTTGATGTTGATGTTGATGTTGATGTTGATGTTGATGTTGATGTTGATGTTGATGTTGATGTTGATGTTGATGTTGATGTTGATGTTGATGTTGATGTTGATGTTGATGTTGATGATGATGTTGATGTTGATGTTGATGTTGATGTTGATGTTGATGTTGATGTTGATGTTGATGTTGATGTTGATGTTGATGTTGATGTTGATGTTGATGTTGATGTTGATGTTGATGTTGATGTTGATGTTGATGTTGATGTTGATGTTGATGTTGATGTTGATGTTGATGTTGATGTTGATGTTGATGTTGATGTTGATGTTGATGTTGATGTTGATGTTGATGTTGATGTTGATGTTGATGTTGATGTTGATGTTGATGTTGATGTTGATGTTGATGTTGATGTTGATGTTGATGTTGATGTTGATGTTGATGTTGATGATGATGTTGATGTTGATGTTGATGTTGATGTTGATGTTGATGATGATGTTGATGTTGATGTTGATGTTGATGTTGATGTTGATGTTGATGTTGATGTTGATGTTGATGTTGATGTTGATGTTGATGTTGATGTTGATGTTGATGTTGATGTTGATGTTGATGTTGATGTTGATGTTGATGTTGATGATGATGTTGATGTTGATGTTGATGTTGATGTTGATGTTGATGTTGATGTTGATGTTGATGTTGATGTTGATGTTGATGTTGATGTTGATGTTGATGTTGATGTTGATGTTGATGTTGATGTTGATGTTGATGTTGATGTTGATGTTGATGTTGATGTTGATGTTGATGTTGATGTTGATGTTGATGTTGATGTTGATGTTGATGTTGATGTTGATGTTGATGTTGATGTTGATGTTGATGTTGATGATGATGTTGATGTTGATGTTGATGTTGATGTTGATGTTGATGTTGATGTTGATGTTGATGTTGATGTTGATGTTGATGTTGATGTTGATGTTGATGTTGATGTTGATGTTGATGTTGATGTTGATGTTGATGTTGATGTTGATGTTGATGTTGATGTTGATGTTGATGTTGATGTTGATGTTGATGTTGATGTTGATGTTGATGTTGATGTTGATGTTGATGTTGATGTTGATGTTGATGATGATGTTGATGTTGATGTTGATGTTGATGTTGATGTTGATGTTGATGTTGATGTTGATGTTGATGTTGATGTTGATGTTGATGTTGATGTTGATGTTGATGTTGATGTTGATGTTGATGTTGATGTTGATGTTGATGTTGATGTTGATGTTGATGTTGATGTTGATGTTGATGTTGATGTTGATGTTGATGTTGATGTTGATGTTGATGTTGATGTTGATGTTGATGTTGATGTTGATGTTGATGTTGATGTTGATGTTGATGTTGGTGTTGATGTTGATGTTGATGTTGGTGTTGATGTTGATGTTGATGTTGATGTTGATGTTGATGTTGATGTTGATGTTGATGTTGATGTTGATGTTGATGTTGATGTTGATGTTGATGTTGATGTTGATGTTGATGTTGATGTTGATGTTGATGTTGATGTTGATGTTGATGTTGATGTTGATGTTGATGTTGATGTTGATGTTGATGTTGATGTTGATGTTGATGTTGATGTTGATGTTGATGTTGATGTTGATGTTGATGTTGATGTTGATGTTGATGTTGATGTTGATGTTGATGTTGATGTTGATGTTGATGTTGATGTTGATGTTGATGTTGATGTTGATGTTGATGTTGATGTTGATGTTGATGTTGATGTTGATGATGATGTTGATGTTGATGTTGATGTTGATGTTGATGTTGATGATGATGTTGATGTTGATGTTGATGTTGATGTTGATGTTGATGTTGATGTTGATGTTGATGTTGATGTTGATGTTGATGTTGATGTTGATGTTGATGTTGATGTTGATGTTGATGTTGATGTTGATGTTGATGTTGATGTTGATGTTGATGTTGATGTTGATGTTGATGTTGATGTTGATGTTGATGTTGATGTTGATGTTGATGTTGATGTTGATGTTGATGTTGATGTTGATGTTGATGTTGATGTTGATGTTGATGTTGATGTTGATGTTGATGTTGATGTTGATGTTGATGTTGATGTTGATGTTGATGTTGATGTTGATGTTGATGTTGATGTTGATGTTGATGTTGATATAGATGTAGATGTAGATGTTGATGTAGATGTTGATGTTGATGTTGATTGTGATGTTAATGTTGTTGTTGTTGTTGATTGTGATTTTAATGTTGTTGTTGTTGTTGTTGTTGTTGGTGTTGTTGCTTTTGTTTTCGCTTTTTTTTATTTACTGCTGTGCTTTTCCTTTTCCATAACTGTATGCAATTATGTAAGTCCAGCAAAAGTGTTGCATATGCGTCACATTAGACGGTTCCCTGAGTGGCCTCATGATGGAGCTAATTTTTTTTTTTATTATTATTATTTGCCCGAAAACCTCACCTCATTACCGTTCCTTAAAATTTACCGTTACGCCAGTAGTCATGGAGTTAAAATTCCATGCTACGTTTTTTCATGGTTGTAGCATTTTTACTGCATTATGTGGTTGTCATTCTGAAATCATGAAGATAAGAATTTTTTTATTTTAGTTGTGAGGCGTAATAACACATCTATGCTGCCGTAAAACAAAGTTTATTATAGCACGTCTCCTGAGTGAGTAATAATTCCATGCAACGATATTACATTTCTGTTACATATGCTGCTATCTTCACGACTTGTCGACGTCAGAATTTTTTTTTTTTATTTTTATCGTAAAGCCAAGTATAAATCCTTCATTTTCCTTTTTAACCATTTATCGTAGCTTATATACTTAATGAGTAAAAATTCAATGCAACGCCGTTGTATGAATGTTGCATTGTCGATCTTTGATAGGCTCTCTCTCTCTCAGTGTCTCCATGGCGTCAGAAATTGTTGTCTTATTTTGTTGTGAGGGCTTAGAAAAGGCCTTTATTGATGTATCATATTTGTAATCGTGGCACTTCTACTCAGCAAGTAATAATTTCATGTAACAAATTTTCAGTTGCGTTGCTTAAGTAGCTCCCACCGCATCCCAATGACGTTTTAAATTTTTTTTTTTTTTTTTTATAATGAAGTTAAAGAATTAGCTTTTACGGTCGTACCAGTTTCAATTTTACGGTCGTTTTAGGTCGAGTAAGAATTCAATGCAACGCCGATGAATTTTGAAAAAATACCTTTTTCAACTTTTTGGTAATCAGCGCGGTAAAACGTAACTTCGTCACGTCAAAAAACACGATATTTTTCATGAAGAAATCCTATGAATATAATCCAACATCCAATAGTATCGCTCGTTTGAATTCCCTTGTTCGGTATGAGAAGCATCACACCGTAGTAGATTCGAAACAATCAGAAAGGTTGCAGAGCAGCTCAAATTTTTAATTATATTCTCTAGCCTTAGGAAATCACTATTTTTTTAAACAGTCTTCAATTTCTTTTTACCAAACGGCACCCACGCAAAATGTTTAGGAAAAATACAAAAGTTTTTTTCGAAGCTTAAGGTCCAATTTTAATAGACGAATGTAAGGTAATGCAATGTTCTGAAGTGCCATTGCAACATGACGGATTGTAAGAAAACGTTATAGGAATCGCAAATCATCACCAGCTTCAGCGCACACAATAAACGCAGCCTTATGCCATGTCTACACAGAACGTTTAATTTGAGTTTCCAGTACAAAGTTGAGTTTTGCCACTGAACGCAAAATAAACTCTTGAGTTCTCCAGTACAATTTTGCAGGATGAAACTCAACTAAACTCAACTTTTTTTCTATGTTTATCAAAACTCAATTTGAGAAATCCTTAAAAGTATGCTAATGTTCTTATAAAAAGGTACATTCAGATGCAACTTGTACAATTTTGTGGTGAGAAATGTAAAAAAGATACAGTAGTTTCGACTATGTCGTAACACAAGACGTAGAATTAGTCAATTCGCTTTTGATGACATCTTTTTTAAAAACTATTTAGCAAAATATTTATTCCATACACCTGAGCATATGACCTTTAAAAGAGTGCCGGAGAGGATTAATATGTATGACCGACCCCCATTACTTTTGCAAAAGGAACATTTTTGCCTTTGACACTAATTCCCTCCGACCACTCCTTAGGGGGCTCCCTTACAAATATTATGGTTTTTGTATATTTATTCCATACACCTGAGCATATGACCTTTAAGAGAGTGCCGGAAAGGGTTCATAGGTATGACTGACCTCCATTACTTTATAAAAGGAATATATTTGCCTTTGACACCTGTTCCCTCCGACCACTCCTTAGGGGGGCTCCCATACAAATTTTATGGTTTTTGTTTATTTATTCCATACACCTGAGCATATGACCTTTAAAAGAGTGCCGGAGAGGATTAATATGTATGACCGACCCCCATTACTTTTGCAAAAGGAACATTTTTGCCTTTGACACTAATTCCCTCCGACCACTCCTTAGGGGGCTCCCTTACAAGTATTATGGTTTTTGTATATTTATTCCATACACCTGAGCATATGACCTTTAAAAGAGTGCCGGAGAGGGTTAATATGTATTACCGACCTCCATTATTTTTGCAAAAGGAACATTTTTTCCTTTGACACTATTCTCTCCGACCACTCCTTAGTGGGGCTCCCATAAAAAAAAATTTTATGGTGTTGTCGATAAAACCGGAAACTGTCGATAAAACCGGAAACTGTCGATAAATAGGTAGCAAGTCGCATTGAGGATCAAGCAGACCAACAAGTGCTAACATCAACATTGTACGATCAGTACTTTAGGCACACCAAAGGCTCAAATTGTGATATAAATACCGACACCTGATCACTATCAACCACCCTACTTACCTCCGAGAATGACGTATTCTACGTCAAAAAAAATGTTCTAAAATTGTGCAATTTACTATTTGCAATGTTAACAAAAAATCGAACAAAAGAACTTAGGCAAGTGTAGAAGATGCGGTCTTCATATTAGTATGGGCCGATAAAAATTCCAAATTGCGCTGCGCAAGAAAGAACTTGCATGTGTACGGAAAAGGCTTTGTCCTCAAGTGGAATTGATGTGATGGTGGATGTGCCGAAAAAATATGAAAACACAAAATTAAACAAAGAAATGCCACACTAAACACAATTCTGCCTACGCATCTCTGTGTGAACATAAAAATACTTAACTTAAAAATAAACTCAAACTTAACTCTCTGTGTAGACATGGCATTAGCTTAGACTACTTCCCTTATATTTCCGGTTCATAGGCACTTTTCTTTTTCATCTGCTCTCATTTTCTCAGTTGCCACAGCGAACAAAATCAGTAATAATTATCCAAGAAACTTAATTTTCTACAAAAATATGACATTACCTCTAGGCTTTAAGTAAAAACTTTGCTGATCACCTATGCCGCAAGACAGAAATCTACCAAAATAATTACAAGCTACGTAGATAATTTTCGACACTCGCCGATTATAGCCAGCAAACCACAGATGTGAACATTATTTAACTTTGACTTGCAGACGTGCGGTCTGATAGCGTCAAGTGCGCGACGTGCCATAGACAACGCATCCATTGTGTTTGTGTGTGTGTGCATCACAGGACAAAATCCGTGTAAACATTTTTCATTGAATTGGATGTGGTTTTATTGAATGTGATAAATGTGTGTTGAGTGTCACAATAAAATATTTTATGTCTTCACGCGCCTTCCTTATACGCTACAATGACATTCTACAGTCATCTTGACAAAGCTTGGGAAACTCCAAAGAATCTACAATTCAGAGATTTAAGATGCCTTGTTTGCAATTTGTTCGTTTTGTTTATTGTACATCCATTACAGAGGATCAATAATATTTCACTGTCAGATTAGTACATAAATCAAGGTTTGACATGTGCGGAGTTTTTTTTTTTTTGTTCTGATGAGTTTTGTCTAGTTTCCCGACTTTTGGCTATTAGGAGCGTGACTAGTCAACATGCCAAGTTTAGTTATGGCTACAAAAAGCTAGGAAAGCAGGGGGGTTGAAAATAAATAATTTGCTTTTTCTCCCAAATATGAGTGAACACGACACTGTTGTATAGCTTCTCCACTTCTTTTCGTGTAAACTCTTCTCAAGCAGTTTAACTCAATCAACAACACTTTATGCGATTGAAGCCGCCTCTAATAATCTTGTGACACACAGATTTGGTCACTTCAAAACTTTGGAAACAACAACTTAACGTCATCTACGTTTCAGTTATTTTCAGCTTAAAAGCTTTTGACCTGCTTCTTCAACGTTCCTCGGCGTCCTCTACTTGTTTTAGCTGAAAGCACTTAAGTAAAGTCTTTCTCCGCTTGAGATGTAGCCCTGAATTCCAGGCAGACTCGAAGAAAACTTTGTGCGCTCTAGTCCACAATAATGATGAATGATGACCTGACAAACGGAATGGAAAGCGAAACAGTGCGTGTAAGACTTTGAAATTAATTAAGTATGAAGTGGAGTAAAGATGGAATGAAGTCGAGAAGCATAGAACGCAAAAACATGAATAAGCTACCGCCTAAGCGAAGGTGCTAAAGGCAATTAGTTGATCGATGAGGCAACCTAAAAACGACCTTGTGAGCTACCTCAGCTTAACCCTTCAGCTCCTTGAATGTCAGCAGCTTTAAGCTCATGCTTCATAGCTTCTGGCGTTCGCCTCGCTTTATTAGGACTATGTGAAAAATTGTCTTGTGCACGTGACACACAGTGAAAGCAGTGTTAGACGTGTGAGAGCAACAGAGAGAGGGAGACGGAAATTGCGTGACGGTTATATTCGTCTTTAGTGCAGCGTTCGTGGAGCATACGTAGCGCAAGAAAATCGGATAAACTGACAATAAACTCCGCCTATGAGAGTGACACAAAGAACACACACACGCACACAGCATAGCTTGAAAACTTACAACTTAAAATTTCCGCCCTAGAATGACAGCTACATGAATTGCAAGAGGAAACAGCAAGCACACACACATACACAGACGCTAATATACTTATAAGAATACATGCCATGCATGCGAGCATGTCCCGCAGCTGAGCAGAAGCAATTCCCATCACGTTCTGCAATTTTCTCATGTTGTAATTCCATCTAATATGACGCATATTTTTATATATTTTATATTCTTTATTCCAACTTATGGCAAAAGTAACTCAAACAAAATAACGTATGAATAAATGAATTGGAATTGAGAACAGAGCAAAAAATAAACAAAGAAAAAAGGCAGAACACAAAGAAAAAATCATTTTAGACCAAAAAATCAGACACATGCATATAAGAGCTTTTTTTATATTTTGATGTTTCTCTGTGTCGGCGTCTGTAAGCTATGTGGATTATGTTTGAGGACACGTTTATGTTTTAACCAGACATGACCTTGAACAAAACGTAGCAAAAAGAAAGCCTAAATTATGAAAACAAATAGTAAAAGTGATGATCTCAGCTGATCTTCTTTTTTGCTTCATTAAACGTTGTTTGTTATTTTAAGAAATTGTTTTAACACTGCCTCCAGGGACATTTTTTCTAGTGTTGCAAGTGGGAGCGGCAGGTTGTAATTGCAGCACATTAGTTGCTTTAATTTGCTTATATATAAAGTTAATGAGGAGCGAAAAGCTTTTGTATGATTAGACCCTTCTTACCTAATAAAATAAATAAAACTAAAGGAATTTTGGAGTTTATTGAAAGAGTACTTAAATTATTTAAAAAAGATGCCATAGTATATGTCTTAAACGGAATCCTACTTGTGGCACCTAAGTTCAATTTGTGGTAGTATAGAATTTATTAAAAGTTTTGATTGTGATGATGTCAAAAAGCGTTTTTTACTTTTTTATTTCAACAACGTTGAAACCAACAGCAGGAGGAGTCATACAAATTTTAAAAACCAAACCTCGGTATATTTAAGACAGTATCATCAAGAGTGGCTTAGCAATTTAAAATATATTGTGCACTCTTGATATATGTTCTTTACGTTAAAATAAAAAATTAAGAGATCTTGATATAACTCTTCGTTTTTTTTAATAAATAAATCGTATACCTCTTGTTGATGCGCTCTTTATAAATTAAATGTTACTCATACGCCACGATGTACATCTAAAAAGCATTATGACTTATTTAGAAGTTTTCTCTATAATACATACGATTTTTTTTTTTCTTTAAATGAGAGCCATTATTAATAAGAAAATTTTAAATGTTTTTATATTTATATAAAAATGAAAAGTTGAGCTTATCTGTGAAAAATAACAGCTGAAAAATGGTCGCTTCTGTGGTGTGTGTTCGCTCTTTGAGCAAAAAACTCCTCCAACCGTTAAGCAGCTCGTATCTGTGACACGTTGAAGATGAAATAATTGTTATAGAATCATACAAAAAGCTTATTGTGTCATTCTCCGTCGCTACCCGTCACTCTGTCAACCTCGATGAATTTTTATATCTAGGTATGTGACCGATGTCGTTTTGCGCCTACGGATCTGTAGAAAGGCTTACATGAGGATGAAGATGTGGAGTGGATATTAAAATATAATATCTGTGAATGCAGTTGATGTGGATGTGGATGTTATAAGATTAGTAAAAAACTAAAATAATATGATTATTTTCTTAATTTTTGTTATTTCTTGAGGACGAAATACGTTTAATGAGTAGAGTAGCACAATAAGGTAGGAAATGCAGCTAATGACGACACAACAATTCCTAACAGCTAGTTTTAGTCATAATACTTATCAAGGTAGGCTTATATTAAAGAAAAACATGAGCTAGATGTCAAGTCAGCTATTGATTTTGAGTTTTGCTAATTGTTGTCGTTTCACGTTTGTGGCACTTAGAGTTTTGTTGTTGTAAATTTCACATTTGTGTAGCCATTTTAAAATGAGTCTACCTTGTTATTCTATCATGGTTTTAGTACAAGTTGGTGTAATTTTTCAACTATCTAACAGATGCCAGTCAAAAAATATATACTAACTGAAAAATCGAATAAAAACTAACAGGATAATCCATTTAATTGAATCAACTCCTTATTAATCTTACAAGTAACACAAATACAATTATTTAATGTATTAATAAATGAGCCGATGCGCTCTTAAAGTGAAAAAAGATTCATTTCTTCGATAGATCAGGTACATTTTTCTTCACTTCGCAACTCAGTGTAAAAAATCTGCGTAGTAGTCACCATTGATGGTTCTATCTTTATGGAAATAATCAGTGAAGAAAATTAATTTCGAATTAAAAAAAAAAAAAACGGTCACCATGACTTTTTCTATTCATTAGAGTTCTTCTATTCAAGCTGGAAACCGCTTTAGTCCGCTGTTTTGATAATTGGCTCTTTTCAGGAGTATAATGATGGATTCAAGTTTTGTCAACAGTTATAAATTGATGGAAAAATTCGCTTGTGCGAATTCAGTTCCAAAAACTGATCAATCAAGCGTTAGCAAATGCTGCACTCACCTAGTAAAAAGCATTTCTTGCACAAATGTTGTTGTGATGATGTTGTTGTAAAGTTTGTAAACACGTTCAGTTGACATTCAAGTAGACTTCCTTATTTACTCTTAATCTATGGTCCAATCAAGGGACGTCAAATTGCACGATCGCGCCGTTCATTCAACTGGTCCAGAACGTAACAAAATTCTCTCACCAAAAGTCTCTTTCAGCAAATTAATTGTTTCGGGGGCTGTATGGCTGATTGCTCCGTGTGGCAATCAAGTGTGGCAACGTTTGGTAGTAAGCAGCTTTCAATCATTTCGCAATAACGTGGTCCATTGATCATCACTTTGTCTTCGACCTCGTTTTTGATCAAAAACTTAAAACCGATGATGCCTTCTGAGTGCAATCCGTATCAATCTTTGAGGCGTTGCGAATGTAATGAAATCTCCAGTGTCTCGCGTGGCTGTTCATCGCACAAAGTTCGGCAACTGTGTTTGTGTACGTATTCATTAAGCCAGAAATAAGCCTCGTCTGAAAATAAAATTTTTTATCAAAATCTGGGTAATTTCAGAGCTTCTCCAATGCCCAATATGTGAACACACTCGGATGGTCTTGATGCTTTGAAATTTCAGAAATATAAATAGCAGCCCTCTTATCACACAAACATCAAACTAGCCCGATATGGTTGGACTGGAATAGTTGCAAATCATCGGCATAAGCATACATAGTCACGTTTGTGCAGCCAACTTAAGATATCATTGACGAACATGGTACAAGTACAAAGGATAGGACCAATTATTATAGGATAGGATAGGATAGGACTTTATTGTGAACACAGACGTCAGTTATCCCTATTAGAAAAACTACAGCGAATTAAAAAATACCTTGGATATGTTTTTTCATTATTAGGCCAGAAATATAAATAGCAACCCTCGTCTCGCACAAATCTCCAATATGGTTGGACAAGTACAGTTGCTAATCATAAGCATATAAGCAGGCATGGTCAAGTAAAGGGCTTTCCATTAAGGACTTGACAACTTTTTTTTTTAATAAAAGGCAAACCATTTCAGGTATTTCAAAAACTTTATTGTCGGCTTAAAGTACAATCAAAATTTTTATGAATGGGACTCGACTTCGTTCATATGGCCACCCCGGGCACGTATGCAGCGGTCGATTCGTTAGACCCAATTTTCGATGACCAGCCACACATATCGGCCGAAACGGCCGCTATTGCGCTTTCAATATTGGCTCTGAGCTCTTCCAACATCGTCGGCTTGTTGGCTTAGACCAATGACTTCACGTAGCCCCAAAGAAAATAGTCTAGAGGCGTTAAATCGTACGAACGAGGTGGCCAATCGACTGGCCCATTTTTTGAGATAACACGCTCATTAAACTTACTCTACAATAAATCGATTGTAACGTGTGCTGTGTGACTTGTGGCACCGTCCTGTTGGAACCACATATCGTCCAAGTCCATATCTTCCAATTCAGACCAAAAATAATCGGTAATCATGGCGCGCTATCGATGGCCATTAACAGTAACGTTACGATCGTTATCGTCGACGAAAAAATATGGTGCAGTGACGCCGTCGGCATGCAAACCGCACCAAACAGTTATTTTTCGTGGATGAAGTGGTGATTCATGAAGCACATGTGGAGGTTCACCCGACCAATAACTCATATTTTGCTTATTGACGAACCCATTGAGCCAAAAATGAGCTTTGTCACTGAAGATGATTTTGCTATGAAATTCATCATCTTGGCGCATTTTTTCCAGAGCCCAATCGGAGAACGTAGGTCGCTTCAAATGGTCCATCGGCTTCAATTCTTGAGTCAGCTTGATCTTGTATGGATGTAGACCTTACGTAAAATTCACCATAAAGTGGTCTTGGCGATGCCGCATTCTTGCGAACTCGTAGAATTAACTGTTTTGTATCGTTTGCTAAGGATGCCTGAACGGCAGCGATATTTTCGACACTTCGACCAACCCGTTGTCTCACTGGTACGGCAACATCACACAACGAATATGTAGACTCAAATTTTTGCACTAAACTTGTTATTGTCTGTCTACTAGTGCGAGAATCACGACCAAAAATTGCAGTCAACGCTCTTAAAGTTGCGATCACCGCCTCCGAATTTCGGTAGTAAATTTTTATAATTCGCAGACTTTGTTCGTTTGTGTACTTTACCATGATGAAAATATTGAGTTTAATGAATAAATTGACTGTGACAGTTCCATGCTTAGTGAAAGGGTGCATTCAGAAATTTAATTCAAAGCTGTCAAGTCTCTATTGGAAAATCCAGTAGTATATATACTAAAGATATCATGGTAAAAAGGATAATCAGGATATCATCGTAAAAGATAAAAATAATAAGACGCAGAACTGACTTTATCCATAAAGTCGTTTCATAAAGTTAACTATAGTGCCCATAGTTATGGATATTGTGGCACTAAAACTTTTTTTTTCATTTTCCTTGTGAGGTCAAGGAATCATTTTTGTTGCCATAAAATAAAATTTTTGTTACCATTTTCACTCTGCGATTAATAACTCCATGCAACAATATTTCATTTTTTGTTGCTTAAGCAGCTACCAGGTAAGGCGAAGTATAAATTCTTCATTTCTATTTTATAGCATTTACCGTGCAACGTACAGGGTGGGCCAAATACAAGTTTTTTTTTAAAAATACAGTAAAATTAACAAAATTACATTTTTTCCATGAATTATAGCTTTATTAGTAAAAGCAAACATTCCCATAAATTATGGAACACAACGTCGTTCAAGTGGCTGCCTCGGCTGGCTTCGCAGTAGCACATCCTGTCACTCCAATTTTCCAAGACGGGCTGTATGGTTTTGTTGATGGTTTTGGGCTGTAGCTCACGGATTGCTTGAATGATATTGGCCTTAAGTGCTTCAATCGTTTCCGGATTGTTGGCATAACATTGATCCTTCACGGTTCCCCACAAAAAAAAGTCCAAAGGGGTCATTTAACAGCTCCGAGGCGGCCAATTGACATCGCCAAGACGGCTGATAACACGATTTGGAAATTTGGTGCACAAAAGATCGATTGCGGCATGGGCTATATGGCATGGCGTGCCATCCTGCATGAATCAGAGGTCATCCAAACTCATGTCTCCAATTTCAGCAAAAAAAGTCGGCCAACATGGCTTTGTAACGCCCACATTTGACCGAAACGTTGTTCCCAGCCTCATTTTTGAAGAAAAATGAGCCAATGATGCCACCACTGTCATACTCTGTGGATGCATCGGCTTCTCGACAATAACGTGCGGGTTTTCCGAGCCACAAATGCGGCAATTTTGTTTATTAACGTAGCCGCCGAGATGAAAATGCGCCTCGTCAGAAAAGATGACTTTTCGCCCAAATCATCTTCTTTTCATATAACGCACGGTTTGGGCTACATGGCACTCACTTTGGAAATAACTTTCCAATATTTCCCAACGTTGTTCAAGCATAATGCGACTAATTTCTTTCCGCAGAGGTATGATATTGACTTTATGTTAAGATTTCGAGCGGAAAACAGCTGTCAGTGTGAAAATAGCCTATGATTTAAAAAAAGACCACTAGATGGCCCATCATGCCGATGCATGATTGATGGATTTCCCATTTTATAGCGGCTCTCTTGGCGGGCCTCATTACATTATGAATTCTATGTCTATTTTCGTCATATAGGCTAAGAACTAGCCTTTACCGGCTTGTAAGATTTTTTACCGTAGTACCTAAACATAGACAACTATAATGCTATGTAACAAATTTGAAGTTTTGTTGCTGAGTCAGCTTCATGCGCGTCCCAATAACGTCTTTAATTTTTATTTTTATTTTTTTTTTTTTTTTCATAAAGCCAAAGTATTAACCTCTACTGTCCTGTCATTTCTTCTATCATAGGACCTATGTTGAATAACAAAGCCATGCAACACCTATGAAGTTTGACAAAATACCTTTTTCAACCTTTTTGGAAACCTGCGCGTTAAAACGTTACGTTATGACGACAAAAAATCGTTACTCGTTAACAAATAAGCAAAATCTTTTACTCCAAGTGTCCCAAATTTCATTAAAATCCGATTAATGATTCAAAAGTTTCATGCGTTCATTGAAAAGGGCTGCAGTGCAGATGGAAGATAAACTGAGCGTTTATAAATCTATTCCATTTTGCACTATTTCTTTGACCTACCTACTCTATAAGACTTAAAGGTCATTAAACCCACATCACTTTAAGGTGCTTAGCATTAATTTTATGATTACTTAACTTCTAATACTAATGTATTTTTTTTTTTATTTTTAGCCTGATAACAATATTAACCAAATTGTTTATTTCTTTCAATTTCAGAAATGAAAAGTTTTATACCTGCTGCGACGAACCTTACTTAGATATAACCTTTAATATAACCATGCGTCGTAAAACGCTTTTCTATACAGTGAACCTTATCATTCCCTGTATGGGAATAAGTTTTCTGACTATCCTGGTGTTCTATCTGCCATCGGACAGTGGCGAGAAGGTCAGAGTAAGATGTGATGATCACTCAATGATGTGAAAAAAATTACCCAACGTATTTGTAGCTACTTACTTTGTAGTGCTTTTTGCTTTTATTTTATTTAATATTTTTTTTTTTGTGTTTTTTATGTTTTTTCTTCCGCTTTTTATCGCCTTTTGTATCTTTTGAGATAAACTAATTTTTTCTGTATTTTCCTTCCATCCACTCGCAGGTCTCATTAAGTATATCCATTTTGCTGTCGTTGACTGTGTTCTTCTTGCTACTGGCGGAAATCATTCCCCCCACATCATTAGTTGTGCCGCTGTTAGGAAAATTTGTGCTCTTTACGATGATTCTCGACACATTCAGGTGAGTTGAAGTTAAGTTAAGTTAAAATCAGCATAATGATGATGCAACTAAAGAGAGAGCGGGGAGAAAAAAATAAAAAGGAACGAAGCATAAATTTAGTTAAGAGCTTCTTTTTTTTGTTTTGTCTTATGCTCGACAAATGGTTTATGCTAAGAATTTTAGGCCATATTCAGCGTTACCTGTGGTGTGAGAAATTAAGAACAATGAGGTTATGTAAAATTTTAAGGCAGGTCATAAACACAATTTAAAGTTTATAATTGGAAAAAACGAACATTTAACTGAATTTTTAAAAACCATTCAACTGATTTAATGAAAAAAAATAATTTATTCTGTGTCTTCTGCAGTATATGCGTCACGGTGGTGGTACTCAACATACACTTTCGTTCGCCCCAAACTCACACCATGGCGCCGTGGGTGCGCACTGTGTTCATCAATCAATTGCCAAAGGTACTGGTGATGCGACGACCACTTTACCCCATCAGCGAAATGATGTAAGCCCGCTATACAATCGTTTTGACGTCCACTCTTTTCATGTTTTGCTCTTTTTTCGCACCTAGCAAATCTTCGCGTCGCCTGATGGTTCGCACATGTAATGGTCTGGAGCTTAGAGATCAAATACCACCGCTGCCACCACCTGTAGCCTTGTCCAAGTATGACTTTTCCATTTTTTTTTTCACTTCGTTCCATACACTCGGTGTTTCTCTTTTACTAGATTACATCACAGTCCAAAAACAACCTCGCGAAGCACTTCGCCACATCTGCAGCACAGAGTACAAAGCTTCAACATCATGGACGATGCGATCAGTATCAGCGGGATGGGTGCCGTAGGTGCATCTACCATCACAGGCCACTTGTCGACCATGTATCCATCGATGATATCCACAGTTAACCAGCAGACATCGACGACGTCATCGTTGATCGATACACAGCATCACAGCCAGTATCAGCAGACCGGCGGCTCTCTGCTGGATCATCCACTAACGCCTTCTAGGTTTCGTTCAACTTCCTGTCAAACGAACGGCATTGGAAGCGCCACACCGGTCAATAGTGCGAGTGGTGGTCCCCTATATCAAATGGGTCAGATGTCGTCGTCCACATCGACACTGCATCAGCAGCACTCACACTCGCACCCTCAACATCTGTACCGCCAACAGTCTACGTCTTCGGCGAACTTTTCGCCGGTACCACTGCATCCGCATCAGCAGCATCAATCGACGACAACCAGTGATTTGCTATGCAACAACATGAACATGATCAAGTCTACAACGACTGTCAACTCGACAGCAACGGCCTCCACGCTGGCTGACTCCTGCTGCAGCGGTATTCAACAGCTGCATCAAGGGCCCGGGTCGGGTGCTGCTTGTCAATCGTCGGAGTTTGTTCCGATGCGTGTGCGGAATCCGGCTCAAGAGCTACCCGCCTGCCAGCAAGAGGGCGGTCCACACTGCTGCTCTGGCCGCGTGGCCAGTAGTGTGCGGCATCGCTGGCACACTTGCCCCGAGCTGCATAAAGCCATGGACGGCGTAACGTATATAGCTGATCAGACGCGCAAGGAAGAGGAGAGCACCAGGGTGAGTAGTTGGAAAAATAGCATTTTCTAGCTTATTTCAAGCTTATCTTTATCTAAGGTGACCACCTTTTTCCAATGCACTAAATAAATTTCAAGCCCACTTTAATATTAGTCTTAATAAAACATAATTAATTCTGGAAATCTTTATGTTGGGTAGAAGCCTGATGCCACATTGACACATTGTACCTAGTGACTCCACGTCCACTTTCAATTTCCACATTAACTATTTTTTTACAACTTACTTCAAAAACCAGGTCAAAAATCGTCATCAATTTTGTCGAATTTTCGTCAAATCAGTTGGAAGGCCTGACTAAAATAGACGATGTGCTTCGAAACGAGTGGAGAGGAAAATGTTCGCTTGAATGCATTTCTATGTTGTAACCCAAAATGAACAAAAGTAAACCATCGAAACTAATTGAAACAGTTTTGACAAGATGTACAAAATAAAAATAAAATTTTCAAAACAGACGTAACGAGTGCAAACAAAACATATATTTTAAAAAAATAAAAATTTAAATGTGATTCTGAAATAATGAGGGTATTCATTATGAGGCGTATTTAATCTTATATTGTGTATTTGAGATAAATTTTACATTTACTCTAAATATCTCACATTTGAAAACACAAAACAAATTGAGTTCAAACATAATACTTTATCACATACAGAACAAAAAATCATATTTTATTCGAGTTAATATGGATGCATTTGAAAAACACGTATATTTTTCCAAGAAAAATATTTTCATAATATAAGCTCACTGAAAGAAATTTTATATATTTTTGATTAAAACAAACATATACGAAAAACACACACACACACCCCATATTGTGGATACCTGAGTATTACACACACACACCTCATATTGGGGATACCTTTAATGTTAAATTTATCTTATAACTATTGGCATCATCCAACAATAACTTCCTTTTTAAATCTTTGCTACGAATAACTCTAAATTCATTAAATTTTTTGAATAAAGAACATACAGACTACGTTTTTCAAAAATTAATTTCCATTATTTCATTTTTAAAGTTTCCATAAAAAATGTATAAAAAATACAGCCCTCGATTTTCGAGCTTTTTAACAGGGCTGCGGAGTCGGTTCGAAAAATCACGAGTCCGACTCCGACTCCGCCAAGTATTGAAGCACCGACTCCGACTTCGACTCCGGCTCTTCCTCCGACCATAAAATTAAAAATCATTTATTTTTTTTTTCATGCATAGAATTTGTATGTATGTATCTTTTAAATGAGGAAGTTAAAAATATGAGGAAAGTAATTCAAATTCATTTAAATTTAAATAAATACTGCTATATCGGGCAGTGTCAATGAAGATCGCGATATGTCATTTTTGGTGTAACAAATTTCAGCTGTGACATTTATTTTCCGCAACTTCAATAAATTTGGGTGACCCCAAAACTCCTCTTTGGTACACGGTGCATAGTAAAAAGTGTCCTATAAGCATAGTGCATAGTAAAGGAACTTATTTCTTTGGTGTTTCCTCAATAGGAAGGTCTATGCCAACAAACCACGAACGATTCCGAAGCTGAAACAAGAAATCCAACTGGCCATTGCAGCATTTGATCCAGAATTATACCGGAATGTCATGAAAAATTTCATGAAAGGGCAAGGTCGAGGCGGCCATTTGAGCTATATTTTATTTGATCAAAAACCTTTATGTCTGTACTTTATAATTCAATAAAAACTCACAGAAATTGCATATTTCTTCATATTCAAATAACTCCGTAGAGATAAATTTAAGGATATATTTCACTGAAAAAAGATGTGGTAATATTTTTTTTCCTAAACCACCTCGTACTGGAAAGAAATCGCCTACAAAAAATTCAGCACAATCGGTCCAGTAGTTTTAGAATCTATAGCAGTCAGCCACACATTGCTTTCTTTATATATTTAGATGGGCGGTAAGAGAGTGCGTTGCAACATTTCTATATAATACCCAACAGAAAAGTGGACCAAATTTGAAATTGTTCTTAACTAGTTCCAAAAGGGACCAGTACTAGTTCCACTACAATAATCTTTAACATTGAACGAACTGACGCTTTTTGCGGGTTGATGTCATAGGAAAAGACAATTGTCCCCAGAAACACTCCTTTTTCCCTATATTTGAACTAGTTGCATTAGGAACATTTTTAAACTGGTTGCTTTCGCAGTAGCCTTAAAGTGGTTCTTTTTTAACTAGTTTTAAAGTGAACATATCAAAAGTGTAAGAATTTAGTGCAATGGAAAGGTCCTAAAGATCTCATTTGTACCATCTTTTCCATCCACAATCCAGAAAACATTTTGTCTATAAACATTTTTTTTATTATTTTTTCTTGTGCGCAGCAAATTTTAAAAAGTAGCCAGAACGCGTTTATTTTTGTCAGCAATACTTTTTAAAACAAAAGCAAAGATAACTGTTCTACACTGAACGCCTTTTGTACTTTTTCAGAGCTACTGCGAACTGCGCTAGAAATTAACTAGTTCACTTTTTCAACTGACTCCAAAATAACTGCTGGGATAGTAACAACCACTTGGGCCCAAAACACCTACATACATACAAATTTTAACTATCAAAACATGTACAACTCAGGAATTATAATGATTGCTATTCTGAAGAGTGGGCGTAGATATAATTCGACCAAGATAATTTTTATTACAGTTTCCGACAGTAACCGTACGAACTAAATAACCAGATTTTAGTCTAAAACGATCCAAACTGTCCGAAATATAGCGTTTTTATTAATTTGTGGGCTGGTAAAAGGGGGAGTGGCAACATTTTTTTTATAAAAACACGACCCTACTCAAATGTAATATTGAGCAAAAATTCGGTGTTGTGTCAAGGAATCAGTGAAGAACTTTCGGAGATTTGAGATTTTGTACAAACATACATTTACGTTTTTATTTATATAGATTAAAATAAAATGTCACTGACTTTTGGGGCACTCTAGACAACCTAAAACATTTTTTTACTATAGCATGCATTTTGGCACAGGTGGTCACCTTATCTTTAATTTTATCACTTATTTACCATTCCAAACATATAATCCAAGAACCCACCAAAAAAAAACGAAAGTTCACGTCTTCAATTTTCTTTTTCATTTCTCTAACATCCTACCGTATATATGAGTCCTTTGTCCGGGCTGAACTATGTGCGTTGTCGTTTCGCTTTGTATTGGTGGCTGGTTGTTTATTATCGAATGCCTTTGGGTCACATTATTAAATGCCATTCGATTTACATGTGTTCGGTAAGGTTCTATTTGCATTGTTCTGCTCTACTCTGTTCTATTCTGCGCTTTTCTATTCTACGCTGTTATGTTCTATGAAACGCTTCGAGACGCACAAAACCAGGTCTCAGCAATTTTGTAACATAAATCAAATCAATATCCTTACCTCTCATATGAGGTTACCAACAATGTTTGTACGAATATTGTTGCGATTTCGTAAATTGGCGAATTTGCCGAAAGGTAGGTGGTTAACGTGCCAATCGAACAAACGGCCAATAAATGTACACAAAGTGTTCGTAAAAAATACAAATACGTGAAAAATTCCGGGATTATTTTGGTTTTTTTTTTTTTTTTGTGTAAAAGAATAAAATCAAAGGGCGTGTCGTCCTTAAACTGACCTTACACTTGGTTAGTTAAATCAGGCTGGTTTATGGAAATATATTTTTTGTTTACTAGGACTCAAGTGTGTGTTAAACTTTAGGCTTTTAAACGTTTCGTGAAGAAATTCACGATTCATTGCTTCTCGTATCCTTCAAACAGGCTTCAATCAATGTTTTTTTGATTTTTTTGCATAAATGTTTTCCATTCAGATTGGATTTCATGGCACGCATAGGTTCCCATCAACCGCCCTTGCTGACATGGTCTACGCTAGACATGGGTAGTGCGACGCTGCGTAGCATATTGAGTTGAAGCACTGAGCTGCGTTACTGCGCTGGTACGCTTGTTTCAATAATAGAAACGCAATAGCGCAATTTATACAAACTGCTGCTTGCTCGTTCTTCTTTTTTCTCATTGCAACGTGTTTGGTTTCGAAATGGAAGCAAACTAGATTCCACCTCTAACCTTCCAACTTGCTTTGCAGTGCAGTAACATGCGTGTATCGGCCTATTCGGTCGAAACAACTTTGAACGTATTAAAATTGGGCAAATTGTACGTTTTGTTGATTCGGAAGTGCCTGTGAAGATTTTTCTACGCCAAGTATTAGTTAAGTCTGCATGAGTAGGTTTTTGTTAAGAATTTTATCGAGGTTGTTGAATTTGACGAGTGGAAAGAAAAAAGGTTGTATTGAATATTTTACCACCAATGGATTGAAAAAATATGAAGTCTTCGGGAATAATCTGGTAAAGTTTTACTTGGTGCGATATGATCCTTTGAAACGGCTAACAGAAGCTATTTATTGCACTACATTTACCCGTATTTGGACCTCAGAACAAGTAAGTCGTGAAATGTTTCATATATTAATGAAATAGTCATAGGAAATACATAGTTTTATACAGACTCCAAACGGCTAATGTGCATGTTCTCAAGAAGCTTTACCTGGCATTATTTACTCTTTGAGGTTTGCCATTGTCTGCAGAGAGATGACGGCCGAACATAAAAATTAATTCGATTGAAAAAACTTTCTATGTCAGATGGAATTGAACCAGGGTTCTCTGGCGTATGGGTCACGCACTCTACTCACTGCACCACAGCCTTTACAGTATAACTTATAATTGAACATAAATAAGCCCACAACAGCTATGCTAGATTACAGGCAAACGACACGAAAACCCAAGTCAAGGAAAAACTTTATGTATGTATTCGACAAAAAGCTTTAAAAGCTTGAAATTGAAAGCAAGTTCCAATTAAATCAAGTATTCAAATAATTCAATGAAGCTTAAGGGTATTAGGACTTTTTGGGGTTCTGTGGATCCCTTGGACAAAAATTGATAATTGACCCCTATTACAGTTGGATAATGTTTAAAACTCGTAAAAAACATTATTGGGTGGCAACCCTGGGGTAATAATTTACATAAATTTGAAATTCTGACTACGGATGCGTATTCAGCAACCCATTTTTACCTCGTATTGTTCCAGCACCGAATTCATAAAAATAAAAATAAACGTAGGAGGCAACCCTATCCGCTATCTTGAATTTTACAATTCTCAGATCAGATTCGAAATCAGCGATCCCCTAAAACTGTTGGATAATGCTTAAAACTCGTAACAAAATATATTATTAGGTGGCAACCCTATGTTAAAAATGTGCATACATTTTGAAATTCTGACTACGGATTCGTATTCACCAACCCATTTTTTTATAAAAATATTTATTTTCATAAAAATAACAAAATTTGGTGGCAACCCTAATCACCACCTTCAATTTTAAAATTCTGACATCAGATTCAAAATCAGCGACCCCTATAACAGTTGGACAATGTTTAAAAGTCTTAAAAAAAACATATAAATAGGTGGCAACCCTATAGTAAAAAAATTACGTCATTTTGAAATTTTGACAACGGATCCGGATTCAGTGACCCATTTTTACATAGTGTTCGCCCCAGTACCGTATTCATAAAAATAAAAATAAATGTAGGAGGCAGCCCAATCCGCTATCTTGAATTTTAAATTCTGACATTAAATTCGGATCAGCAACCTCCTAAAACTGTTAGATTATGCTAAAAACTAGTAAAAAATATATAGTTAGGTGGCAACTCTTTGATAAAAATTTACATAAAACTTGAAATTTTGACTACGGATTCGTATTCAGCAACCTATATTTACCTAGTGTTCGCCCCAGCGCCGAATTCGTAAAATTAAAAAAAAAATTAGATGGCAGCCATAATGGCCCTGGTGGCATTCTTCAATTTTAAAATGATGACATCAGATTTCTTCATTTTTATTTTTAGCGTTTGATTGGAGTAAATGTGGCTTAATTTAAAATTTTCGTAGATCAAGCAAAATATATGTTTAATATAAGAATATTATTTCTCTCAGTGTATGCTATTAAATCATTGTACAAAACTGAGCAAAATCTGTACGTACAAGTCTTATAGCGATTACAAACTTTTCAAGCCGGTATTCTCAAAATGCTTTACATTAGCATTATTTGCTTTCTGAGGCTAGCTATTGCTTGCAGAGAGCAGACGAAAGCACAGAAAAATATTTTCTATTTGAAAAAGTTTTTGGCTCATTTGGGGATTGAACTCCAACTCTCTTAATTCAAAGATATTGAACGATATTGACACACATACACACGACACTGTTTAACACAGTGTTGCAGTTAAACGACAAATGTTTAAAGATGTTTTTTAAATTAAAGAATAAATGTGAAATTTTATATCATTTCGAGCAACAAGTTACAGTGATTAACACCACTTCAGTCAGAAAGCATAAAAACAGCATGATAAACACACGTGTAAGAAATAAATACGATAGGAGTGACAAATGTTTCTTTTTCCTGACGTACGGTGGACATTAAACGTCAAACAAATGAAATATTAAATGCACACACGCGCGTTCTTTTTACGTTTTGCTTTCTTACAGATGATGACTACTAAGACAACTTTTGCTTCCAAAATAATTGTGTTTGTTGTTCGAAAAACAGGATGGATAATGTGTCAAATATCTCATAAACTTAGATAATAATTTCAGTGTTGAGTTGTCCTAGTTTTTTGTGCCATGCAGTGGCGTTCCTAGGGGGGGGGGGGGGGGGGTGCGGTCCGCCCCGGGTACCACCATTTTAGGGGTGACACCATTTCGTTTTTTTTGTTTTATTTCTCAAACAGAAAGAAAAAGGTACAAATACATTACGTTAAAAAATTTGTGTCCCATTTTGTCGCATTGAAATTATTTCAACAATTTGTGTATCAGTAGCTTCATGCGAAAGGAGTTTTCCAAAGCTAAAATTAATTAAGACTTATTTAAGGTCTTCCATGGGAAAACGAGCTTGCAAGTAATATGGTCAATTGCATACAAAATCCTGCTCTGAGAGTAAAATAGCAAAGTTAACGCCGGAAAAAATAAAGCTAGATAAGGAACGAAATGAAGAATATAAACGAAAGCAAAAATAATGGTACCTATGTATGACTTCGACCTCATTTTTACTTTTTGTGTTTACTTACTGATATCGCCCATTTCACATTGAAGTGATCAGATGCACTGACCATCTCCGATTTCTCTCAAATATTTTTTTTGCATTGGTTTATTGATTTGAAAACCAAATTTGAAGTTATAAATTTTTAGAATAATTGTTCGCGGCCAAAATAGGGTCTATTTTGAGACAACATAGCTCAATCAACTTAAGACCGCTATAACCGGTAATATAGTATCATTGGAAAAGTTATTTCATCTATTTTGAGGAAAAGTACAAAATTTTTGAAAATATTGCCATAAGTTGACTCATTCTTAATTTGTTTAAGTTCAATACCATACCAGCAACACGAGCTATAATTTTTTTTTTTTGTTTATAATTTTAATTTTTTTACGTTTTTTCGTTAGGTTATACCTTTCTAATGATATAAAATGAAGATGTGGTTTTAACGGGTTTAGAAGTTATATTGTAAATCGTGAAGTCTTAATAAATTTTCAATACAAATTCAACTAGCTATTGAATTTTTTAATTTTTAATAAAAATAAAGAAAAAAAAATTGGATGAACATTTTATGCATAGCTGCATTATATACATACTTTATATTTACTTTTTTTTTGTAAAAGAATAAACCTGTTTTTTGTTAAGCTCCCAATTTGATTTAAATTATTTGGTTAAGCGCAACAAAATGAATTGAACGTCACAAAATGTATTGAACGTCACTCTGATGTTTTTTCTGAAATGGCTTATTATTTAACAGTTTTTTATTTTTTATTGCTGCAGGTCTACTACTTTGAAAATAACTTCTATGTTGATGTCTTTTTGGAGAAAAATTTTAATTTTTTCCCGTTAAAATTGTAAAATATGTAGGGATTTTTGGTAAAAATTATTATTTCTGTAACTGAAATGGCGATTTTTGTAAAATCTAATTTAACTGATTAAATAACTTAACTGAATTATATACATACTTTATATTTACTTTTTTTTGTAAAAGAATAAACCTGTTTTTTGTTAAGCTCCCAATTTGATTTAAATTATTTGGTTAAGCGCAACAAAATGAATTGAACGTCACAAAATGTATTGAACGTCACTCTGATGTTTTTTCTGAAATGGCTTATTATTTAACAGTTTTTTATTTTTTATTGCTGCAGGTCTACTACTTTGAAAATAACTTCTATGTTGATGTCTTTTTGGAGAAAAATTTTAATTTTTCCCGTTAAAATTGTAAAATATGCAGGGATTTTTGGTAAAAAATTATTAATTCTGTAACTGAAATGGCGATTTTTGTAAAATCTAATTTAACTGATTAAATAACTTAATAAACATCACAGTAAGCTTTAATTTACAACATTTTTAAAATTTTTAGTGATTTTTCTCGTATATCTGCTGTGTGACGTTCAATAAGAAATTCGTACAAAAACCATAGAAAAAATGATTTTTTGCAGGGCCTAAAAACAACTTCGAATTCTCCATTAACTTTCACTTAATTTCAACGGGAAAATTTAAAAATCATTAAAAACAAAACATGAAAACCTCTTTGTGTACGTTTTTTTTTGCAAATGACCCAATATTGATTTCGATAAGGTTATTTCAAATTTTGGAGCTCTTAAAGTAAGAAAAGGTAGTTTTTAAGACAACGCCATTAATAAGATTTCTTTGTTTAACCTTATACCTACATATACAAAAATGTACCTGAAAATGTAATGTTTTTGTTCCGTCAGTTCTTAAGACTGCGAAGTTTATAAGTTTTCTTTTTTACCTTATGCCTACATATCTAAATATGTAGACACCTGAAAATGTAATATTTTTGATGTTCTTTACAAATTCTTATTGTTTGTTCAATAAAAACACTTAACCTCATCGAATTGGTTTCTTTTTGCATTTAGAAATTTTTTTATAGGGGTGACACCATGAGTATCCGCCCCGGGTGTCACCAAGCCTAGGAACGCCACTGGTGCCATGAAAAACTGTAAAATGCACTAGAATATGTGAAGGTTGATTTTGATGGTGATCTGCCCTAAGCAGTATCCAATAAGCCCAATTGAGCCTTTTTGATGCAATTAGTTTTAGTTTCTGTATGCTCAAGAGTATGACGTATTCAAGAGAAGGTTGTATTCCACTTCAAAGTATAACTTCTACAACATTTGGGAATACGAGTTGGTAATTTTCTTCCTCGATACTAATTCCAAGACTCATCCTCTGACCCTAAAAGTAGCATCGGAAGGATTTACTACGATTTGATCCGTTATTTTAAATTTTAATTTTGAGTTTTTGAAAAACAATCTACTGGAGTTAAGGAAATTATATTTAGGAAACACGAGGTTCAAATTTGTACTAGATCTGCAAAACTTTAATTTTTCGAAGAGATATATAGGACTGCGTATGTAGATGATCCGATGAAGGAAAATACAATATCTAGCTTCTAGGTAACTTGGTATGTCACGACCTAGTATTTTTTTACAAAAGACAGAGATATGCTCGAACTTATTAAGCTCGTATATATAGCGAGCTGCATTATTAAAAGCGACAAGGAGCTTAGGTAGGGACCGGAGATCTACAATGAGTATTAATGAAATTTGTATACTTAAGTCATGAGCCATGACTATCGGTGCAAGTATGTGCTCATACCAATTCATCAAAATACTTTGACTCATTCCCACTAAAACCAAAAAATATTCATAGTACTCTTACACGCATTTGTGTTGGCAAATTATTACTCTATTGGTTATGGGTTAATAATCTGATGTAATTCACTAAGGGTTCGCATTTGCTCAATCATGAACTGCTCATTTCTGCTCTTTTTGATTCATTTTATGATGAGTTTATATGAGTAAAGAAGAAAGTTCTCATTTTCATTTTCGTAAAGAACTTAGCAGATTTTTTTTTTTTGTTCATGAAGTGAAGAAGAGCAAAACAGTTGGTGAAGAAGAATATTTTTTTCTTCATTTGAAGAAAGTGTTGTTACTCACCTCTTCATCATTGCTTCACTTGTCGCTCATTGAGTCCTTATTTATTCATGAATTGGTGACGAGGTGGTGAGGCAAGAGATGATACTCTCGTTCGTTTCGTATTATTTTGTTGTTTCTCAGTCATTCTGCTCAACATATATACCCAGCAGTTATTTTGGAGTCAATTGAAAAAGTGAACTAGTTCAGTTCTAGCGCAGTTCGCAGTAGCTCTGAAAAAGTACAAAAGGCGTTCAGTGTGGAACAGTTATCTTTGCTTTTGTTTTCAAAAGTATTGCTGACAAAAATAAACGCGTTCTGGCTACTTTTTAAAATTTGCTGCGCACAAGAAAAAATAATAAAAAAAAATGTTTATAGACAAAATGTTTTCTGGATTGTGGATGGAAAAGATGGCACAAATGAGATCTTTATGACCTTTCCATTGCACTAAATTCTTACACTTTTGATATGTTCACTTTAAAACTAGTTAAAAAAGAACCACTTTCAGGCTACTGCGAAAGCGACCAGTTTAAAAATGTTCCTAATGCAACTAGTTCAAATATAGGGAAAAAGGAGTGTTTCTGGGGACAATTGT
This sequence comes from Pherbina coryleti, assembly GCA_943735915.1. Taxonomy (NCBI): domain Eukaryota; kingdom Metazoa; phylum Arthropoda; class Insecta; order Diptera; family Sciomyzidae; genus Pherbina; species Pherbina coryleti. Next base: position 53,874,324 of record OX030951.1, read on the forward strand.
CTTTTTCTATGACATCAACCCGCAAAAAGCGTCAGTTCGTTCAATGTTAAAGGGTATTGTAGTGGAACTAGTACTGGTCCTTTTTGGAACTAGCTCAGAACTATTTCAAATTTGGTCCACTTTTCTGCTGGGTACATACAAAACATGGCATAATAATACAAGGTAGCATTGATAGCTGCTTATTTTCTCTTCTACAAGAAAATATCTCCAGTCAAAAATAGCTGTTTGTGAAAATGCATCTGCAGCTGCTGTAGTTGTTATTCTTTTCACTTCAACTTTATCAACATTGCTTGTGTTTTCAAGGGCCGATTGTGAGCGCTGTCTTTTTGAGTATATTTTTTGACAGGAGATGGTTTCCCAAGCAACTATCAATGCTACCTTGTAATTATTATACCATGCACACAAAATATTCAACACATTTCTTTGCCTTGCTTCCATTCAAAATAGCATGCAAATGTCGTGTAGATACAACAGAGAGTTTCTTAAAAGACGGACCGCAGATTTTGAAAATCGGAAATTTAAAGCCAATTTTTTATAAAGAATAGAGTAGCTGGAGGAGAAAAGCTTCAAAAGCTTCGGAGAAATGCAGCAAAAAGAGCAATGTTAGATCGGTATCATGATACAATTCTACAGGTAGGTTTGACAACAGGCTATTTTCTCACGAGATCGTTCATGGATTGTCAAATTCGGCTGTTTTTCTTTTTTTTGTTTGCTTTGTTTTGTATGATTTTTGACAATTCATGTTCGATTGAAAACTGTCACACCTATCTGATTTATTATACCATGGATCGGTATTATCAAAAGGTACTCCTACGTCATCTAGTATTTTAACTACAGCAGTGGAACAGCTATGCCCAGGCCGAAAACCAGACTGTAGATTAGACATGATACATATCTGCTCCGCCATTAGTGATTCACATATTTTACATACCGAGGATAATATAGTTATTGGACGAAACTCACATGGGTTGCAGGCATTAAGTTTTTTTGCTGTAGGAATAATAGATGCCACGTTTCAAACCTCAGGATAGCACAAGGAGGTAAAGCAGTGATTTATTATAACGACAAGTGGACTAAAAATATGCAGTAAAATGAGCTTAAGAAACCTAATGGTGATTCCATCTTACCCAGATTTCGCATTCGATTTTATTTTCTTTATTTTTACAGCATGAAACCGAAAAGCATTCGGAGACTCTGAATTACAATCGTTGTCATTATCTTCGGTGGAATGAGCTTCATTCGATGCAGAGTTAGTGACAAAATAATCATTCAAAATAATCGTTACATTATTTTTTTTTTGTTTTTTTTTTTTTTTTTTTTTTTGTGGGGTGCTGTTAAAGATCAATACTATGCAAATAACTCAAAATCGATCAAGACTCTTAATGCAAATATAGTTCCAGAGTTTCGTGAGATAGATTAGAAAATTGTGCTGAGAGGATACGCTACTGCGACGATAGCTGAGGCAACCACATGATAAAATCGTGCTTCGATAAAATGTTTATTCTCTCTTATACACTGAGAGAAAAAATCAAGCTCTCCATGCTTAAATCAAGCAAATAGGCTATCAGTTTACACTCAAGCGTTAATTTATAAATCAAGCATTAATTGGCTAGAATTGAGCAAATTTAAAACACATGATATTAAGAAAAAAATGTTTAATTCAAGAAACATTTGCTTAAAACTCAAGAATTTTTTCTAGATTCAAGTCTTATATTTGCTTGAAGTGAGAAAAAATTTGCTGAAAATGAGAATTATTTGTTTGACTACAGACATTTATTTTCTTAAATTGAGAATTATTTCTTTAATAAATGATTTACTTGATTCAAGTAAACAATTTTCTTAATACTAAAATGACATTAGAAACTTAATTTTCTTATTAAGAGCAAAATATGCTTGATTCAAGTACACAATTTGCTGAAAACGAGAATATTTTGCCTAAATTTAAGAGATTTGTTTTCATAGAATTGAGAACAATTTGCTTGATTCCGCAAAGATGTGAGAATGTAGGATAACCAATCATAAAAAAACTACTCGATTATACAAGGTGGCTCAAAGTTAATCATCCAATTTTGTTTTTGAATAACATTTTTTAAAATAAAAAATAAATAAATAACTGGCCATTTCAGCCCTTGAAAGGACTTTGACCTAGCTTCTTATGATCAATTGTGTTGTGCGTGTTATTAAGTTTGTACACAATTGACCGAGAACCGGACCTACATGCTTAACGCCGACTCCGAACGGCTATGAACGGAAAGTTCTCGTTCTCAAGAAGCTTTTCATGGCATTTTTTATTACTCTCTGAGGTTTGCCATTGTCTGCAGAGAGGTGGCGGCCGTACAGAAAAAATTATTTTAATTCAAATAATTTTCTGTCGCTGCTGGGGTTCGAACCTGGGTTTCCATAGTTCTTTGACATAGCGGCCACGCACTTTAACCAACTACGCCACGGATGCCACTAACTAAATAAAAAAAACAATTATTTTGAGCGGTGGAAATCTTTTCTAAGATTTTTATAATTTTGTCTGTTAAGTGGAAAAGATGATATACGTCAATTGGTGTTTGACGGCGTGTGTTGACGGCGATTTACCCATTTTACCCGCATTTTCCATGACTTTTCGCAAGATTTCAGGTGATTACTATTCGCATTCCTCTCGAATATTCTCCTTAAGGTCTGCAATTACCTGAGGCTTGTTGGCTTAAGCACGCGACTTCAAGTAGCCCCAAAGAAAGAAGACTGGGATGGTTAAATCGGGCGATATTGCTGGCCATGCCAAATCGCCAAAACGGGAGATTGCGCGACCAGGAAACGCTTCCTTCACAATATCCATTAATTATTCCACACTCTTGCGGAGTATAATGCTCCATTGCTTGTCTGTTTGTAGTTTGCAGCTGTCTAGTTCACAAATTTCGAATATAATTGACGCACGACGCCATTTAAAAAAACAATCATAACATCTTCCGATGGGGTGATTAATTTTGTGCCACCTTGTACTAAATATATCTTGTAGACGCTTACATGTTTGCAAATAAAGTAACAGATAAGGCACTGCGCCTTCGAAACATGCCATAGTTTGTCAAACCGCACCATCTTAAACATGTTGTGAATTATAAGCATGCCAATATAAGTTGAAGTGAGAAAAATTTGCTTGGTTCTAGTAAACACTTTGCTGAAAACTAAAATAATTCTCTGCGCTTGCTTAAACTAAGAAACTATTTTCTTGATTCAAGCCTTGTTCCAGGTTCTAGAATGAAGTATTTTATTCTCGTTTCAAACCATCATTTATTTTACTCAATTTTAGAAATAAATTCTTAATTTTAGTTTTTAATGCTCGATTTGAAGAAATGAGGTTTATTTTTAAATTTTCTCAGATCAAACCAAAATGTTTGCTTAATATAAAAATATTATTTCTCTCCGTGTAAATAGTTTACCCATAGAAAATGAGTTTTGTTCCTTTTATTCAATACTGAAAGAGATACTTGTATATGGACCAACCCTTTAGAGGTTTAAACAAATCTTTATTGGATTCTTAATAATTAATTAGCCCCCGGTAAAGTGAAATTTCTCGTTAAGAACATATTGATGTCGTGTCATTATGTCGCATCTAATATTTCCTGACTTCTTGAAGTCATGTCGTCATGTCGCTGTTGGCAATGGTGTTCCAAGCAAAGAATTATATTTAATTGATTGCGTATATGTCCTTTGTAGAACTGTGTTTTTAACACAAAGAGACTTCACTGGGCTTTACATGAAAAGAAAAAATGCTGAGAACTTAAAAAGGTAAAGTAGAGAACTGCAATTTTTTAAGCTCCTTTTTTTCTTATTCAACAACACTCGCATTTGGAAATTTTAAAAGTTGACCACCGAAGACAACATTAAGTAGTTCTGAGTTCCTACTCGTAAAGCCAGTCGTTAATCCAATTCAAAAGTAGTACCGATGAACCAAATTAACCCTTAATGCAAATTAACCCAGCTTTTTTATGAAGATAAGTCCGGGAGAAATCTACAGTTAATATATTAAAAGAGCTCAACGGCAGCGATAAAATCTAAGTAGCCATATTAAAGTCTGTTTTAGTTGTTTGGCAACTAAGAATTGCTTAGGGTGGGCCAACTTTATTGAAAAATTCAAGGCTTGAAGAAATTTTTTAACTCTATCGTTGAGTGATGAAAGATTTTTGAAAATAAAAATAGCAACATTTTGTTCAAAGCAAAAAAGCTTCCAGTGCTAAAATATTCTATGCTGCAAAAAGCAAACACTACATGACCCACCCTTATACACAAGGAAATCTTGAGCACTTTACGTTTAGTTTTCGTGCCAATGCAGTAAATGTCCAATCGACAAAATAACCTTAAACATAAAATGTTAGCTTTCCGAAAAGGAAAACTCAATGAAAACTATTGAAACCTTTGAAAGTCTCTAAAAAAACATGAGTGGGCACTTCAAGGGTGCTGCAGCCTTTCTGTGCCGAATTGATGTGAAGGTCCTCTAGTGCGTTTGTATTCGAGGAGAACAATAAAAAACAAAAAAAAAACAAAAATTATATGAATACAACGACTCGTTTTTTTGTTGCTCTCGCTTAACTCGCTCAATCACCATCACGACCACCAACCACCTACAACAGCCTCAATCTGACTTCGACATGTCGTTTGCCCTCCTCCATCTACTATACGCGTATATATATGTAAATTTTTTTTTGTTTTTGTTTTTTTCTTTCAGTGTTTTCTATTATTTCGTTTGTATCTTAGCGTTTATTGTGTGTGCTGCTTTTATTGCTTTCTTCTTTGTTTTCTCCTTTCTTCTTTTCTTTTTCCATCTAGGTCAAAGAGGATTGGAAATATGTTGCGATGGTACTGGATCGTTTATTCTTATGGATATTTACAATTGCTGTTGTTGTTGGAACAGCTGGAATCATACTGCAAGCACCTACGCTGTACGATACACGCGTGCCCATCGATATCAAACTGTCCGAAATTGCATCGACCACAGCGAAGCCGAACATTGCCAAACCTGTGTTATAAATCCACAAAACAAAGCACACGCACTCACACTCACACACACATACTCACATATAGACACATATTCCCACACATATATCTTCCAACTAATTATTTTATACATTTTCAGTACAAAAATATTTAAATTTGTTGTTATCGTTATTGTTATCCATAGAAACCATCATCCTACAAATGCAATTACCTCATACTGGCAACTACATCACTTACTAGCCCCAAACTAATTCCAACTCTAGGCTGATTTGTTGGCAAAAATATACACCACACATTCCGGCATCCGGTACTCAATTTGAATAATATAACTGTTATGAGTTTTATTTAGCTTAGAGCCTGTTTTCAAAATGTTCCGGAATTACTTATTAACATAGGTACATTTATATGTATGTACGGGCATGTTTGTTTGTACTTAACATACTTTTTTTCATAAATTATTGCTAACCTACTGACAAACGGAAAGCTGAATTGGATTTTTATTTCATTTATTTTTCATTTCATTCTAAGATATTGTCCAAAAAGATTTGTTTCCTAGACAAACATTTAAAATGGGTGACTTTTTTAATGGTGAACTTCATTGAGCAAACATATCGATATTGTACGTATATTTGTATGTAAATATATACCATGATATCGGTACTGTTGGCGACACTTCTGACGAATCCATCTGATTTTTGGAAACATTTAAATAATAATAACCTGTCAAAATTCCATAACAATCTGTTATGTTGACACAATCGAGTCAAAATTTCCAAACAATCGTTTAAGGGCCAACTATAATGGGCACATTCTGGCATATGGTAATGCCAATAAGTGAGCGGAAAGTTAGCTGGCTGCTGTCAACATCAAATGTTAATAATTGTCATACATTAACTTTGAGAAGCTTCACAAAATAATTTTTTTTCTGCTTTTTTTATGATTTATTTATAAAGAAATAATAAAAATTCTCAAGAGCAGTTTTTTAGGCCTTACGAATATAGACAAAAATCTCCGTAACGATTGAAGGCCAAACCAAATCATGATTAAGAGCCGGAAAAGAATCAAAGCAATTGTTGACCGACGATCCTCTTATATCAATCACAATCACTGAGAAAGCTTCCAGAATAAGAGCCCGAACAGAACCAAAGCGGTTGTCGGATTTGCCGTGCAACAAAACACATGAACTTGTATGCCAAAAATGAAATCGCCGTAGAAATCCGCGACGGAAAAACGCCAGAATAGAATTTATTTTATTTTTTCTCCGACGGCTGTCGGATCTCTCTTTCAGTGACGTTAGTGATGCCATATGTTTGCTAAGGATTGTGTTTAGCGTTATTTTTTTAGTTTGTACCATGAGCCGACGTTCGTTTTGTGTGTCCATTAGCCCGCACACAATAACTGCAACCTGCATCCGACGACAATCCAACAACTTGTCGTCAGAGAGAAATATTGCAGTGCTCTCGACGACCTGAATTTACTGAACGCAACAGCAACAATAATAATTGTTGAATAATTTCTTTACTCTCTTTGACAATTGGCGTTTGTCGTTGGTTGTAGTCGTTGTGTTCGGGCTATATGTTGCATTCATATACAAAATTTCATATTTTGTTTTGAACTTGTACCATACACACACCGAAAAGTAAGAGCCCGAACAGAACCAAAGCGGCAGTCGGTTGTCGTGTGCGCTGTGCAACAAAATACATGAAAATCTATGCAGCCGCATAAAATTAAATGGCCACAGAAATCCACGACGGAAAAACGCCAGAATAGAATGAATTCTATTTTTTCTCTGACGGTTGGCGGATATTTTTTGAGTGGCGTAAGTATTGCCATATTTTAGCTAAGAATTGGCTGTGTTCAGTGTTATTTTCTTAGTTTTTACTAAATGTGTGTTGCATTCTACCATTTCAAACACCGAAAAGCAACGTTGATTCGACAACCACTCCTATTCTGGACGTGTTCTCAGCGGATTTCTCCAAGAGAGGTCCGCCAACCGACAGCCGCTTTGGTTCTGTTCGGGCTCTTAATTTTCGTAATGCACATGATACGAGGGCAATTTGACAAGCTAATGACTTGTTGAATTTCTCGCATACTAGAGCGTTCAAGATTCTGCCGGCTTAAAACAGAAAACATCTCATTTTTACCAAAATTAGTTTTTATTCTTCTACAAAGTCCGCTTTCAGCTCGATACACTTATTGTAACGATTTTCCAACATTGCGATCCCCTTTTAATAGTTAGATGTCTCAAGATCTTCGAAATACGTTTCAGTGTCCAATTCGACCTGTTCATTCGCCGCAAATATCCTTCACTGGATACACTTTTTTAAATTTGAGAACAGATAATAGTTGCTGGGGACCAAATCTGTAGAATATGGGGGATGAGGAAGCAGTTCGAAGCATTTGTGAGCTGGAACATTGTCTTGCAAAAAGATGATTTTTTTTTCTTCGATACATGGGGCCGCTTGTTTGCGATTTCGTTCTCCAATCGGTCCAATAATTTACAGTAATGGTCGCTGTTAATTGTTTTTCCTTTTCTCAAATGTTCGATGAACAAAATGCCACTTGAATCCCAAAAAGCAGACACCAACACCTTTTCGGCGGTTGGTTTAGTCTTCACTCGCTTTGGTGGACTTCCACTGGGACAATCCTATATTTTACGGTTGAATACGACGGAGCAGATTCACCATAATATTTAACGAGCTTTTCTCTTGTTTCTTTCGCACTTTTGTTACGCAAAAAGTAATGTTTGTAATGTCAAAGCATGAAATTCTTCTTTATCCATTTTTATAACAAAACCAAAAGTTGATAATTTAGAGCACAGTAACGACACTCTTCATTGACAGATCGATCTGGCATTTATTGGGTGTTCATGTCAAGGTTGCCACCCGTCAAAAATGTCATGCATTTGAAGAGTGGTGGTGCCGTCACTTGCAGGCCGACAGCATCTTGAACGCCCTGTTAGTAAGACCCCTTTTACATTGGTCAAGACTTGAAAGCAATTTTTTTGACGTTCCCTTTGGAACCCAAAAAAATTGACGGTACAAGCGTATAGTCAATTTTCTCCCATTTCTTCTCAGCCAATTCACCGGAATTAGCCTACAAGCTCGAAAAATTGCTTTCAATTCTTGACCAATGTAAAAGGGGTCTAACTTTATATGCAACACTAGTCCTATTAACTACCATCTATTGATGGCACTACTGTCAAAAATAATATATACAAGATTATGCCATGCATATCTCTGCCTACGTCATGATCGACTCATTGTCAAAATCAGCTGTTTTTCACTGATCAAAACATAAACAAACAGAACTGTAACTGAAAAATAAATCGCACAGAAATATTTCACACTATGTGTCGCCACTTCTAGCAAGAACAGAAAATCAGTGGGGAAAACCAGAGAAAATGTATTTTCCTATCTACGTCACAAAAGACCAAACGTCTTGCGCAGAACAGTGCAACTTTTTTGCATCTGTTGGCGTACTCTAATTTCTATTATTTTTGGATTACTGTCATATTTGAACAAGCTGCATCATTTAGTTTGTGTTTGACAGGCAACCTTGTGAATTTCAACGAAAATGGAAAAAATTGAATTTCGTGTACTCGTCAAGCATTATTTCAAACGTCAAGCGTAATAAAACCATCACCGAAACCGAGGAAAGGCTAAATAAATACTATGTAGACTGCCCCATCAATTTCAATGCTTAAGAAGTGGTCTACTGAATACCATTGTGGGTCCTACCAGCACAAGTGAAGCTGAACGTTCAGGTCGCTCAAAAGAGATCGTCACATCAGAAATCATCGATAAAAACCATGGAATGATTTTCGAAGATCGAAGAATGAAAGTGCTTGAGGTGGCTAAGGCTGTAGACATTCTAACTGAGAGGGTACATCACATTTTACATAAATATTTGGATATGAAAAAGCTAACCGCGAGAAGGTTCAGCGATTGCTCACACTCGACCATAAACGCAGCCATTGACGCCATTTTGGCAGCTTCGGCAATCGAGTAGATAGCCTGCTCAACTGTGACTATTTCCAAACCAAAAAAAATGGCTCGGCGGTAAAAAATTTGGATCGAATGAAGAGGTCTTACTGAAACAAATGCCTATTTGAGGACCTTGATAAAACCTATTACTTGAAAGAAATTAAAAAATTGTTAAGAACGCTCGACAAAATAGATTTAGAAAGAGACTTGAGATGAGTTGAGAAATAAAACGCTTTTTTGCCGAAAATTATACCTCTCTTTCAAAAGGTCACTGACTTATCAAATTGCCCTCGCATCAGACAGTAAAAAAAAAAACACTTAAGCACAATAAATAAATTTCTAAGCCTTACGTCAAATGGGTTCTGCTTCAAAAAAAATTTTTTGTTTTCTTTAGTAAATATTATTCTGAATAATTTTTATACTGCAATATATAGTCTCTCTAGCTACTGGAGTGGGTATCTTAATTTTTTATTAAAAGTGTACTATATCGTGGACATACCCGTAGGTTTTGACGTGATAGCGTATCTTTATCCTTGTCTTTATACTAGCGTGTATTCCTTCCTTTGTTCCCAAACTTGTCCTAATTCTTATCCTTATTTTTATATTAAAAAAAAAAATAAATAACTGGCCATTTCAGCCCTTGAAAGGACTTTGACCTGGCTTCTTATGATCAATTGTGTTATTTTTATATTAGTCCTAATAATTATCCTACTTCTTCTTGAAACTACATGTTTTAATTCATGTTCAATTCCTTTCCTTGTCCTTGTTCGAATACCTTTGCTAATCATCCTTGACCGACTTATATTCCTAATCTTTGCCCGAAATCTTGTCCTTTGTGTGCCAAAATCCTTCTTTTATTCTTTGTACAAATCCTTGACCTTATCCTTTCCCCTATCTCCTCCTGCTCCTTATTCTATTGTTTTAAGTGTGTCTTAACCTTTGTCCTAATCGTTGTCCATATCCTTCTCAGTCCTTTTCTCTATCATTGTCTGAATTCTTGTCCTAATTCTTGTCTAATTTCATGCTCTAATCTTTATCCAAATCTTTATCCTACTCCTTTTTTTATTCCTGGTCTTAACCTATGTTCAAATCTTTGCTCTCATTCTTTAACTTTTGCTTTTCCTTATCCTTGTCCCAATGCTGGTCCTTATTTTAATTAAAATTTACTCTTTTTTTATTATTTTATTTTATTTTTCTTTTACTTTTGCACTTGGTGCATAACAATTACTTTAGGGGTTTCCTAAGAGACCACATGACGTCTTAATTTACATTTTGTATCTTTATCATGTGAATGAAAACCTTAACTTTTCTGTCGTTTCAAAAAATTTACCGTAGCGTCAATAGTCACGGAGTTATAATTCCATGCAACGTTTTTGCAATTTTACTGTATTAAGCGGTTGTCTCCTTGGTGTCACGTCTCCAAAAAAAATTTTTTCATTTTCGTTATGAGATCAAAGAACGATTTTTTGCTGTCGTTAAAAAAAATTGTTCTTAGCACTTCTACTCTGCGCGTATTAACTCCATGCAACAATATTGCATTTTTGTTGCATAAGTTGCTACCTGGGCGATCTAACGATGACATAAATAATTTATTATTTTTGTCGTTAGTCCAAGTACATATCCTTCTGTTGCATTTTATAACATTATCCGTAGCTCATATGCTCAATGAGTAATAATTCTATGCACCGCTGTTGCATGATTGCTGCATTTTCAGTATTGGAGAGACTCTTTACGCGGCCTCAGGATTTCTTCTTTTTAATTTTTTTTTTTTATTTGTCATAAGGGCTAAGAACCAGTCTTTACTGCTCTATAATATTTTTTACCAGTGCATCCTATCATAACAAGATATAATTCAATGTAACAAATTTGCTGTTTCGTTGCTTAACCAGCTCCCTCTTCGTCTCGTTAACATTGTTAATTTTTTTTCCATAAAATCCAAGGATTAACCTTTACAGTCATACCATCACTTTTGTTAAACCACCTATATTCAGTGAGAAATAATTCCATGCAACGCCGATGCATTTAAAAAAATGCCTTTTTCAATTTTTTTGGAAACCTGCGCAATAAAACGTAGTGTTTTCATGTCAAAAACAATTTTAACCTCTAGTGGACGTTTGTGAATTTTTCCATTTTGTTGTTGATAAAGTTTAAGTCAAAATGTTTAATTTTTTTTATAAGCAGCGAATCACCACATTTCACAGTTCAATTGCTATTTATTGTTTTGAATACCATTCTGCAAGATCAGCAGGTCCATTCAAGGAAAACTTCAGATTACAACCAAACCACACAGTTCACTTTGTCACAGTAATAAATTAAGCTAAAGTCTAAGCCAATAATAAGGAAGTTCACAGTTTCATGTATTGTACTCATAGTTATAACGTATTCCTGAATTTGTGAACACCTCGCATTCTGACCTGTTGTCTTGAACGTTAATGCACAAATCTACAAACTATACTCTCCAGACTATTGGAACTTTGACAGCAAAATCGAATAGAAACAAACCTATTTTAAAGATTAGAAAGAAACATTAAAACGAAGAACTATCGAAAGTTTGCTATTCAAACACAAATAAAAAAAACGTTGTACAAGCAACCACGTGAAATACTATATTAACTGTGAACACCCCAAATATATAGTAGTTATAAATAAAAAAAAAACTTCAGCAATATAGAAAATAATCCCGAAATGGTTTTTATTATGAAACCGCATTTAGCAATAACTTTATTGAATGTCTTTCTTTGTGAAAACAATGAGTTAAAGAACAACTGCCAGAATTAAAACAAAAAAAAAATAAAAAAAAAACTAATTAAAACTTAAATTTAATTAAAAAGAAGTAATTTTTATTTTAAAAAGAAAACTTAAACACAAAAAAAAAACCTTTTTGATGACAAACACGTAGAAAATTATATTTACAAATACAGCACAAATACATATAAATATATACATACATTATATATATAAATAGAATATATATTTAAATATAGGTGAATTAATATAAATATATATAATTAAGCTAGAATTAAGAACTTGAGAAAAAATTGTGTGAAAATTAATAAAATTAAAAAAAAACAATATTGATAAAATTAGAATTAGAAGCATGCAATGTAATTGTTAGCCTTAATTCTGTAAGCTTACGTTCGTTCGTTCGTTTCCATGAACGTACGGTATGTATGAATGTATTAAAAGGAGTTTCACATTCACACTTTGTTTCAATAACTCGTGTATAACGGTTACATTTTTCATCACTACTAGTATAACAACCATGTTAAAATGTACTCTTGTCCTACTGAAAAGATGTTAATCAAGAACAATCCGATAAAAAATAATTGAAAACTATAAATTGCTACTAAAAGGAAAGAAGCTGTGCTCCAGCAAAAGCGATTTTCGACTTCACGCAAGATTAGAAAGGGTAATTTCCCCAGTTATACCATTAGATACACAAGTATTTCTTAGGCTTTTGTAGAAAAAAAGTGCTAAGACTGTTATAGGAGGTTTGCTACATATATTTCGGGAATAAATATAAAGGCCTAATTTTTTTTCTATATTGTTTTTCGAAGTATTATTCTTTATGATTAATATATTTTTGCATGCCCTCGAATCATTTGTTATAACCATTATTCCATTCCGCTTGAGACACCACCAAAACGAAATTTTTTAACGCATCAACGGATTCTTCTGTCATCAAAAATCGTTGTTCATGCAGTTTGTCCTTGATGTGCGGGAACAAAAAGAAGTCATTGAGTACCAAGTCAGGACTTTATGGCGGATGACCCATTAATTCGATGTTTTGAGAGCTCGAAAGCGTCTTTCTTTGAGCTGTTGTGTGGGAGCGCGCATTGTCATGTGAAGAATAATTCTTCGGCTCTTGTTTGTTTTTCCTATTTTACGGAATACTTCAAGCAAATAAATGGTTGTATACCATTCCGAAGTCCGTGTCGCAAGTGGTACTGTGGCCCCCCCATGACCATTTACTTCGTAGTGCTACGAGCTGAAACAACTTTAGTAAGATTTGGTTAATTTTGAAAGACCCTTTCTGTCGACTGTAGTTTAGCTAAAAAAAAGTTCATTGCGTGGAAATTTTCAAAAAGTACAGGAACAGGTTTTCACAAAAAGTTGAAACTTTTGAAGAAACGTCAAAAATACCTACAAAAGAAAATAAGTTGTTTTCACTGGTATTGTTATTTTATTGTATAAAACACTGCTTAATAAACTTTCTATCCTTTCAAAGCACACGCAATTAAAAAAAACGTTTATCGCCAGTCAGTGGCGGATTTACATACGGGCTGACAGGGCTTTAATCTCCTCCCCCCTTGGAGATTTTTTTTGTTTTTTTTGTATGGGAAAAATGAAAACAAGTCTAAAAAGTCTCAGAACCACCCCCCCCCCCCCTTGGCATTCAAAACTGTAGTTTCAGTCCCCCCCTTTGGCGAATCCTAGATCCACCACTGTCGCCAGTTCACCACAAACGAACTTCGTTTGTCGTTCTTGAAATCTTTATTTGCAAACGTTTCAACAGTTGTCATAATTATGGTCAGTTGCGAGAAACGCGTCATTTATACGCGAATGATTTTTAAATTGCAGCAATTGGAATTTTTTTTTCCCAACTGAAAACTTCCTTTCTTTTCCCCTTCGTTATATACACACAAGGCTTATAATTCAGAGTTACTTTATGGACAAACTGTTCTATATAAGCAAATTGGTAATTTGCTGATTAAGCAGGTGGAGATAGCAACAAAGGTGCGATGAGTACAATCCATAAGAAGACGGGCGAACATAGGGGGAAACACAATTAATATAATAAATAATAATGACCGAAATAGCTTGCGGTATATATAAAATGTAAGATATATTTTTAAGTTGTCAACTGAATATTCATTTGTGGCAAATACAACTCGCAAACGAAGTTTAGTTGACGAATTTTACAGTTGCGGTGAACGAAAAATTTCTATGCGTGTATCTGGCAATTAATTTACACTTTATTTATTTAATTTTTTATCAGCTAGCATTGGCTGACGCAACATGAGCTGTCAAAATATGGCGCTTGCTAATTGTTGCGAATTTTGCTCCGCCAAATTTGTGTAGCAGAAAATTGCAGCTATTAGCAGGGATGGCAAATTCCTTTTCGCTCTCTTTGTAAATTTTTTTTGGATACGGGAACAGGGAAAAGCAGAAAATCCTACGAATTCACACGAATTTTGAAGTACGGGAACAGACCTTATATGTCACCAGTTACGATTTTAGTCTTTTGAAGTCTTTTGATGCACCTATTTCTAATCTATATCTATTTCTTGAGCGTTTCTTTGCATCAATAAGAAGAACGAGCTTTTTTTGAGCGATTTTCAAATTATATGGATTCGAACAACGTGAACAAATCTTTTGTCACAACTATGTGTTCATGTAAAATGTTATGTATGCTGGTGGAAGTAATGCCCAGGGATGCCTCAATCTCACGGTATTGAGATCAAGCATCATTTCACGCACAGCACCAATATTTTGTGGCATAACAACAGATCTTGGACGCCCTTCACAAAATTCGTCAGTGAGCGAAGTACAGCCCCGCTTGAATTCTGTGTACCACCGACATACAAAGTTTTTTGATGGTGCTTCATCACCAACAGTCGAATTGAGTTCATCGATGCACTCTTGTGCATCTCTTGTTAAGATAATTCACGTCGAAAATTATAAAAAATAATCGCACAATTCACATTTCACATTTTAATTCCATTTCTTTTTTTTTTTTTTTATGTAATCAAATCAATAAGCGAACGTACACCAAAACGCTGTTAATACGTATAAGCTTAAAACTTTCCAACTTTTCAATAGAAACAACAGCTTGAGTGGAATGACATTAACGTTGCCGAATCCCGAAGTATAAGTAGCAGTCTACGTACTCAACCTTACATCAAGTCCATGAGCAGATTTTTGTTATTTTTATTAGCTTTCAAATTCGTCTTTGTAGGTTTCAATACATTTGTCAGTTTATAAACCTCTAGACTTATTTCTGATTTCAAACTGCCGAATGGCGGCCGTGGCCGAGTATCAAACCCAGCTTTATCACCAAATGAAGTTGATGTTGTAGGTCAATGGCACCTGTAAAAGAATTGTAGTACTCATTAATACCTTTTCAACGATATATTGCATATATTGAAGACCGAACAAAAAATACACAGTTACGTTTAAAAAACGATTTAACTTTTACAGGACGGTTTTTACAGGGTGCAGGAAAAAAAAATGTATAGCAATGATACACTCTCGAGGTCAGCTTTCATATTAGGAACGGACTTTATCAACTTTATTTTTTTGAATGGAGACCGACCCGACCTCTATTATGCAGCCACATAATCTAATGTACCCAATTGTAAACAGCTGCAAACACAGAAGCAGATGTGCCATGAACATCATTTAACATAGCTTTATATCTCTTTCAGTGTTTATAATCTTAAATACTTTCTTACTTATCTGGCGCTTACAACCGTGGATTGGTCTTGGCCTCGTCTGAGAATTTGAGCCAGGCATTTCTGTTTTGCGCTTGCTGGCGCCAGTTGGAAGTACTTATCGTCGGCAGGTTATCCAATACTTGATCCTTCCAACGAAGATGTGGGCGTCCTCTTCTGCGTTGACCACCATCGGGCACCGAATTGAATATTTTTTTTTTTTCGCTAGAGCATCGTTTTCCATTCGCTCACCATACAGCTCGTGGTTCCATCGAATTTGGTGCTTGCCATTGATGCAGATTGAACCAAAGATCTTAAAAAGGAACTTTCTCTCGACAGCTCTCAAAAGCTCTTTCCATCAGAGGGCTTTCTTGACGTCTTTTTAATATATAAGGTAAACGGGGAGGATTCCAGTTTTTGCGGTTTAGCTTTCATCACAAATATTGTTGACATCATGGTTTCCAAAATTATTTAGGACCGAAAAATGTTGCACGCGTGCACACAGAGAATTAAAACCACTATCGCAATCGAATTGGAGCCCTACCGAATTAGTCGATTGCTGATAACTTTTTAAAAAGTAATAACCACAACTACCTTGTATCCAATAGCCTTGACTGTGGCATTGAAGCACTGCGCTTATAGTGTTATAAACGAACACTTTAATCCTTTCAACCTCCATTCAGTCAACTGAACGAATTTGTTAATCGCTTTGACCTAAACTCAATTCTGTGAACGGAGAAGTTAGTCATTTTAACCTACATTCAATTGTATTAATGGACCTGTTATCCGTTTTGACTTCCCTGTTATCCGTTTTGACTTAAATTCGGTTCAATGAACGGAGCCATTAATGGTTTCGACCTACATATGATTATTGGTTGATCAAAACACATTGATGCCGCATAATGAATAGAGGTGGGTAATAGCACAATTTTTGGTGTGCTGACTCACTAGCACATGTGCTCCCTTATGTGTCAGCACACTGTGCTAGCACAATTGTGTCACAGTTGAAAAAAGCACTTCGCAGTCGAATATTCGTCCCATAAGAAATACATGCAAATCAGCTGCGACCGCAGCAACAGCATTTGTCTCATTTACTCTTTCGTGTTTACGTTAAAAGACAAAGTGTTGCTCCACACGCGTGTGTACTAGCACACATGCTCACTACTGAGTGTCACACCATGCATAATAGACACTTTAAGCGCAAAAGTGCTGCTCTTCAGCGTGTGCTGTTGTCACTACGTGAGTCAACGTAATGTGCTAGCACACATGACACACTACAGAGAGTCAGCACTGTGCCATAGCACAGCACTGAGTTACCCACCTCTAATAAGGAACACCTGAGACATGTGCGCAGCTGTTGCTTCCGTTGGTCTATTAGAAAACTTATCTGATTATTCCAGAATTCGTTCCTCCCTGAAGATTTAGTTTATTGTTATTATATTCTTATTATTTAGTTATTATTTATCTTATTAATGATTAATAATTATAATATTCGCACGACAAACAAAAAACACGACCAAGCACGTTGCACAACTGTGAAAAATGAAATATAACGCCTTGCGTTTAAAGTCGGCTTACTTCATGTTCATGAACGTAATCGACAAGTCGGATGGTTTGACCAACTTCCAGTTGCAAAATTGAATATTGAGACTGACGCAACTAAAGGGTGCAATTGATTTATTAAAATCCGAAATTCGTTTGCAACAATAAAATAATGCTATTGATATACATAACTTACAATGTGTTTGTTATTTTGTTCGCTTGTCTGCAATGGCTTCAATTAGTTACTTCAGACAAATTATGTTTCTTATAATGGCAAGAGCAGTTGAAAAAAATAAAATTGCGTGGTTCAAGCAACTTAGGTGTCATATTTTCATTTCAACTGAAATGAAGGGTCTGCAAAGGAACGATCATTCGCGCTAAATAAAAATCAATGGCACTTATATCATTACAGTTACATTGACCAAATGTCAGTCATAGCCATTTTCTTCAGATTACGGCAAATAATATTCATTTCCCGCAACCTTACGCCTATAAAATAATTTTCTGAGTGTACAAAGGATGTATAAACAAGAGTTGTAGGGTTGCAAAGGCATATTATTAACAGCTGTTCGCTAGGCAGTTTTAAAAGATATTGTGTCCCTTAGATAATCTCCATACATAAAATAAAATAAACTGGCCATTTCAGTCCATAAAAGGACTTTGACCGAGCTTCTTATGATCAAATTGTGTTGTGCGTATTAATCAATGTTTGTACACAATTCATCGAGAACTGGATCTACTAGTTTTATGCCGACTCCGAACGGCTAATGTACATGTTCTCAAGAAGCTTTACATGGCATTATTACTCTCTGAGGTTTGCCATTGTCTGCAGAGAGATGACGACCGAACAGAAAAATTAATACAATCGAAAAAACGTTCTGTATCAGATGAAATTGAACCAGAGTTCTTTGGCGTATGGGTCACGAACTCTACACAATGCGCCACGGCCGCCACGCCATAATCTCCATGTATCTACTTTAAAATACACTAAAAATTCAAACACACAACTATTCGTTTTATTCCAAAAACAAATCTTACACTTCTTGTTAGGAATAATATCCTATACATAATTCCATTATGGGCGCTGTTACGCTATACCACAAATACACGAAATAACACAACAAAGTGTGAACGACCCTTATTGCTAGTCTAGCAGTGTACAGAGTTTCAAACCTAAATATAGTAATTTTAAATTATTTTAATATTTAAGTTTTATTAAAGTCGAGAATTGAACTCTCAAAAAAGACATATTTTCAGAACTAATTCCATGGCCACGAACTTGGATATTCATAACTATTTTAACGTTTCTAAAATTAAAAAAAAAAAAATATGGAAAAATTTTATTTAAATACTTCAAATCATCAACCAAACATAAACTGTAGAAAACAAATAATCTTGTAAAAATCTGTTCTGTGGACGAGACGGAACAAAGAAAAAAAAAGCAATGAGTTCTAAAGCCAAAAAAAAAAAAAAAACAAAAAAAAACCAAAAAGGATCAACTATAATTAATGTTAACATTACCATAACATAGACACTTAAGGCACTTTGCGTTAGATCAATGTTTGTAACTTAAATATGAATTAAGTCATCACATTGACGCATTAGATAATTTTTCAAATGTTTGTATGTAATTAAGAAAACTATGATTAGAACCCTGCATAACTCTCGAGACATAGAAAAAAAAATTAAACTAGCAGTAAGTAGTTCAACCAATTGAGAAAAAAAAAACATATTCCTCACCATGCCTGATAACTTTAGGGAAGATGTATTGTTATAGAGGATATAAAATGTATTCAATGGCCAAGTCAACGCCATATTTACATTTTTGGGTCTCGATTAAACACTATTCGGTTGGAACCTTCACGTTTAGCACCAAAAATAAAATGCAAATATTTTGAATATTGCCAAAGTTGAGACCCTCAGTAAGTGGTCATTAAGAAAGCAGAGCATTTCTTAGTATTTCATAAACTCCACTAAAGAATTTTTTCCAACTTAGCATAGAAACAAGGAGAACAAGACCAAAAGTAAAAACAAAAACAGTTGTTCCAGTATTTCTTAAAACTAAACTTTTGTCTTAAAATCTTCAACGAGCATAAATTTTCATCAACTTATACAAGGGTTATAAATATTAAGAAAAAAAGCGACGGATTCTTATGTGATAGAGGATGAAATTATAAAGAAAAAAACAAATAAAAAAAACATTTAACAGCAAAAGAAAACATATTAAGATAAAAGCAATTGTTAACATTTAAAATTAAAAAAAAAAAAAAAAAATAAAATAGTTTAAAAAAAAACTAAATAAATCGACTTGCTAACGAACGATAACCTTTTATATTGTTGCTGCTAGCTGGCAACTCTTACATTTACTTTTGTGTATGTAAGGATATCGAAAAACCAAAAACCTAAAAACCCAAAACCAAAGCTTAGTAGGTACTTAAATTAAGAAACCGGTCTTCAACTAACCTACATATATGCAAAGGAAAAATATTTAAGCACTTTAATCTAAGCATGATGAGCAAAGTCAAGAAGTTATATCATTAGCGGAAAATAAGCAGATAAACATAATCGGTCATTAAGTCAGCCACACACACACACACACACACTTTCACACCCACACAAGGTTTTCGTTGTATAAAATACACCTAAGTTAATTAAGCAAAACTCATGAGCACTCACACACACACTCATTATCTCTTAAACATACTCACCAACACTCAACTCACTCACTCACTCACTCATTAACTCACACAATTTAGTCAGTACCTAAGAAGATTCTGTAAAATTTATACTTAAATTGAATTCGATTCAAATAATAAAATTATTACAAGAGATCAACTTGATTGTAAGAGATTCACAAATAATTATGTATAATTTTTAATAAAACACAAAACAATTAGAAATAATTTTATGTAAAAATAAAAAAAAAATATGTAAACGTTTAAAGATGAGAAAACAAAGATATAAGTGATTGTTTAATATATAAAAGTTATGCAAATTAATAAAAATTCAAATTGAAAATGATGAACATTTAATTACAAATAAAACCTGAGAAGATTTTCTGACATGCGGTTGTTTCATTCTTTTTCTGTCACGTTTCAGAGAAGCGGTGAAAACTAGGGAAATTCTACTTAGTACACTAAGGGAAATCAAAATCAAATGTTTTCCTTACAACTCGTATTTTTCCCGTATTTGAATTTTATTTATACCACACATTTTTAACACACATATTCCATACAAGCAAGCAGCAACATCATCGCACACGTACACACATATTCCGACAAGCAGCAACAGCATCGCACTCTGTTCCTCCAGTTTATTTCTTGCAGTTGCAACCTTAGTTCTTATAATTCTCATTTAGTTATTGTTGCAAGGGAAATATAGCCGCATGTTTGGCCAAGATTCTTTGTGAGTGCGATTGATGATCGCAAAATAAACTTTTGTAGGGTTTGAGTGACAACCTGACATTTTCTCAAAAATGTCTTGCACCGGTTGTCATTTGCCTGCATATTTTTGTTATTTTATTTTTCAATTTTTGTTTCTCTAGTTTGTACTATTTTGACATTTGTTGCCATAACAACTGTCAAAATAGTTTAAATTAGAGAACAAAAAAGAAAATAAAATATACTAACAAATGGCATTTGATGTACGCATCTCGTGGGAAATATTCTAATACATTTGTTTTTAATTTCAATATTTTTATATAAATTTTCCTTAAATGCGATATTTTTATTTTCAAATAGTAAATATTGGAAAGATATTTAAATATATTCGTGCATAATTTTAATTTATTTTTTGTTTTTTATTTTATTTTAAATATTTTAATATTTTATTTAATTAAAAAGTATTTAAATAAATTTTAAATATTTACGTGGTAGATTTAAACAAATGCGTTATTGGTGCAAAAATGACTCGCTTTTTGGATAAATCAAAAAAGTTTTTGGATAAATTTAATATTTTTTTCCCTTAGTGTACTCTCATATGTTTTGATACACGACTGAACGTGCTCACTGTGAGTGACCTACTGAACACACTCGCTTCGTTTTGACGCCTATTTGACATTTAGCGTTTATGCTTCTTTTTCGCAAAAAAGGTTCGGCGGTAGCATGATACAATTACCAGGTAGTATTAATCGCTACTTTTACTCGTTGCTTTGGGCATATAGTGTCAAATAGCAGTATTGCAATCACAGCAAGAAGTAAAAGGGGATATTGTTGTTTTTTATACTTACACCAATCATTTTAAATATTTAGAAGGAATTAATGACGAAATTAAAGCTCTGTTTAGGTTTTGCTTTTTTTATATTTAATACAAATATAATGAAATGATTAAATTGAAGTATTCATCTTTATTTTATTAAGACTCCCTCATGTAAACCTTAAAAATTATTTGAAGACTGCATCAACAATGACAACAAAAGCCAACAACACCAATAATTTGTTAGAAAAGTTAGTATATAGTTGTACACAGTTGTATAATGTAAAAGTATGTACAACTGTGTTGACAGTGCCTGCCATAGCGCAAAAGTTTTTAGATGTATGTTTGTATGTATGTATCACGCTTGAAACAAATTCGTTCTTGATGTAAGCAACATGATATCGGGATTCTATTGTTTTACGCTTTACCAAAAAGTGATCAACCCGCTAAAAAAAGTTTTCATTTCAAATATATGAAAAATTGTTACAAAAATTGCGCTATTTTCATTTGCAATAATACAATAAGCAACATTGTTTGCACCTACTCGCTATATTTTGACACTATATGCCCATAATGACAGTTTTTCCACAGCTGATTTTCAGCGAATAATACTACCTGGTAATTGTATCATGGGCGGTAGTTGTTTATAATCATGCAATGATATAATCGTTTATAAACATATAACACATGGTCCAATAAGTCCCGAGACTAAGTAATAAAAAACGTTGTTTTGCAAATATTCTTCTTTATTCATCAACATAGGTTCCTTCAAGAGCATTACATTCATTCCACCGCTTTTCTAACTTTTCAATATCGGTTTTGTAGATCGATTTGCGCTTCGCCTCAAAATAGGCTTTAATTTCAGCCATCACCTCATCATTGGAGCCAAATCTTTTGCCGGTAAGCATTTTTTTGAGGTCAGCAAAGAGTCAGTAGTCGTAGGGAGCAAAATCTGGTGAATACGGTGGATGAGGAAGCAATTTGAAGCCCAATTCGTGGATTTTCGCCATCGTTTTCATCGATTTGTGACACGGTGCATTGTCTTAGGGAAAAAGAATTTTTTTCTTCTTCAAATGGGGCCGATTTTTCGCGATTTAATCCTTCAAACGATCCAACCACGCTATATAATAATCGCTGTTGTTTTTCCCTTTTCGAGATAGTCGATGAACAAAATTCCATGCGCATCCCAAAATACAGATACGATAACTTTTCCAGCCGACTGTTGTGTTTTTGGTCGCTTTGGCTTGCTTTCATCGGTTGCTCTCCACTCAGCTGACGACCGTTTCATCTATTGTCACATACCAACGCAAAAATTCATGTTAATTCTTTGTATACAGTGTCAAACAGCTCTCCGAATCATCGACCCGTTGTTGTTTTTGGTTCGATGTGAGAAAACGCGGCACCCATATTGAAAGCAGCTTTCTCATCGACAAATTTTCCTGTAATATTGTTCCCACATTGCCTTTCGATATCTTCAGAACCTCAGCTAGCTCGCGCACCTTCACTTTACGGTCGGCCAGTACCATTTTTTGTACTTTTTTATGTTTTGTGGAACAATTTGGGCATCCTGAACGTTCAGCATCATTTGTGTCCTTACGACCAATTTTAAACTCAGCATTCCATCGGCAAATGATTCCCTTTGACGGAGCAGAGTCCGAATAACACTTTCGAAGGCATTACTCAGCTTGGACGGTATTTTTTCACATCAAAAAACAGTGAGATATAAACACACGGAATTGCTTTGAATCCATTATCTTGAAAATATCAACAGTAGCATCACTTAAATCACTGCAACTTCTGAACTAAACGTTAGATAAAGGTTGGAACTATCGAAATATTATACCCATATTTCATTAGAGGTAGTTAGTCTCGGGACATATTGGACCATGTGTTAGTCGTGTTGTTATATTTTGTGCGTCTAAAAAAAAATGTGGCATGGATAAAGACGATATCTTTCGGACCTTGCGACCACTGCTTGCGTCACGCAATTTTGTGTATCATACTGGGAAACTGTTTGAGGCTACTGGTGGAATAATCGAACGTCCAAAATCCAGCCATCCGCGTGTTGTAAGAACACCACGAGCCATAAGGGCGGTGAAGTTTCGAATCAAGCTAAAACCGCTGCGAAAGTAGAAAATCTTGTCGTAATAAATAAATAAATAAATAACTGGCCATTTCAGCCCTTGAAAGGACTTTGACCTAGCTTCTTATGATCCATTGTGTTGTGCATGTTATTAAGTTTGTACGCAATTGACCGAGAACCGGACCTACACTTTTAACGCCGACTTCAAACGGCGATGAACGGAATGTTCTTGTTCTCAAGAAGCTTTAAATGTCATTCTGATTACTCTCTGAGGTTTGCCATTGTTTGCAGAGAGGTTAATTATTTTAATTCAAATAACTTTCTGTCGCTGCTGGGGTTCGAACCTGGGTCTCCAGGTTCGTTGACATAGCGGCCACGCTCTTTAACCAACTACGCCACGGACGCCACAGTCTTGTCGTGGGAGGTAAATATCTCGGCCCAATTGATCTCTCGCATTCTTAAATACGACTTGAGGCTCAGAGCATACAAAAGACACACCGGGCACCTTCCCACGGTTACGTTAAAGGAACAACGTAAGCGAAAATCGAAAGCGTTACTTCTCAAGCACGCGGATAATGCTCACAGACGAATTCTGTTCACTAACGAAAAAATTATCATCGTAGAGAAATCGTTCAATAAACAGAATGATAGAGTGTATGCTCTGTCATTACGAAATGTAGCAGAACTCGTTCCGGAAGTTCATAAAGGTCACCAACCAGCTTCTGTAATGGTTTGATGGGGAGTCGCCTATGATAAGGTCACCAAGCTTTATTTTTGTAAAAAATAAGTCAAAACTTCAGCGAAAGTGTATGAATTCGATGTTTTGGAATTGGTTGTGTAGCCTGTTAACACCTTCTAACACGACATTATTCCAAAATGGACCGTGGATCTCTCAACAAGATTCTGCTCCGACCCATAAGGCTATATTGACTCAAGAGTGGCTAAAAAAAACAATTAGGGTATTTACAAGGTGTGCTATCATGTCATATTATCATATTGTAATAAAATTTTATACTAGTTTAAAAATGTCGTTGTTGCCTTCCATATAAAAATAGTACTAAAATATTACAACCCTAAAAGCTATGTTTATTGAGTGTCGTATTCAATAACGTCCAAAATATGCTTTTTGCACAAACCGGCTATTATTTTGTCTTTTTCGCTTTCTTTTGGCATTGTCATAACAAATATTTATTTTAATTTGTTTTGCATCAGTTGATTGAGAGTTGAAATAGCACAATAAGTTATGATAGGTTGTTCACACTAGTTGTAAATTTTTATGTTTTCAACTTAAGACATTTGACTTTATTAGACCTTGTGAATACCCTAAATGTACCTGACTTCATTTCCACGGATCATTGCCCAGCGGGTAGCCCAGATCTGAACCCATTGGATTTCAAATTATGATACGTGTTAGAGGGTATGGCTTGCTCTATGCTCTACTCGACACCCATATATCGAGTCTCTAAAGCCCGCTCTTGTCCGAGCAGTGGAGAAATTTCCTATGCATGTGCGAAGTGCGATCGATGACTGGTCGTATTGACTTCACTCGTGCTGGAAAGCAAATGATAACCATTTCGAATAAGTTGTTCTACAATTTGTAGCTATTGAATGACTCAAAACATAACAGAATTAATTTTTAAAAAATCTTTTGTTGTTTTAATTTTATGATAAAAAAACCATGTACAAAACATATGAGAGTACTAAGTACTATAAACTTTTTGTAAAGAAGTTTATGCCTCCTTCGGATAATTTTTTTTCATATTGTACTTTGCTCCTTTTTTTTAAACCTTTCTTATTTATTTACTTAGTAGGCACTTACATCACAAACGTAAGTCGGTTTTGGCCTCATCTAAGAATTTGCGCCAAGCTTATTTCTCGTGAACTTACTGACAGCATTTGGAAATTCGAAAAGTGGTCAGGTTATCAAATACCTGGTCCTTCTAACGGAGATTTAGATGTCCTCTTCAAATACAGTGTTGTGCATATCAAAAGCAACCAAACTTTTTTTCCATGTTTTACTAAAATACTTTTTTGGCATTTTTTTTTTTACAATCATTAAAACACATATTGTTAAAAAATAACTCAAAGGATTTTATTACTTTGGCTTTTAAATTTTTTTATAAAAAATAAAGTACAATGTAGAAATTATGCTGGACACAACTAAAGAAACTTAAACTAAAGAATTTTAAATCGATTGAAAATACAGATTATTATTATTTATATATATACCGAATTCATTTTTGGTAAAATAACCTTTATTTTGAATAATCGCAACACATCTGACTGGCATTGAAGCTTTATCGTTTTCAATAATAGTTTTTGGTATGCTTCGCCACTGCTGTTACTGCCTTTACTAGTGCAGCTTTATTAGAAAACCTTTGCCCATCGACTCGTCACTTAAGGATCATAGATTTTCTATTGGGTTCAGATTAGGCGAATGGGCTGTCCAATCCAATACCTGAATCACTTTTGCTCAAATCCACTCCTTAGCTACCTTTGCTGTGTGCTTAGGATCTTTGTTTTGCTGAAATACCCACATGGTTGGCATTTCTCGCTCAGAAAAGGGCAACATGACTCTCTCTAAAATCTCTTTATACATAAATATATCGGTCTATTGTTTGGGTAATTTCATGAACTGGATCTTGTCCAAATCCAGAAAAATAAGCCCAGATTATGGCCAAGCCACCTCCATTAAAAATATAACCGACATTGCATTTACGAAGCAAAAACTATTTGATCAAGTAAGTTGCTTTTGTTATGCATAGTCCACTGCTCTCATTGCTGAAGCACCGTTATAATTTAATTTCTTTTGATGATATATTAAGCGCAATACATGATTAAGTAAAACTAACTTTTAATATTTTGAGGAAAGAAGTAAGACAATAAAAAAATATGAACATGATTGCTACTCAAATTTTGGTTGTTTTTAAATGCACATCACTGTACTTTTTCATTAGAGAGTCGTTTTTTATCCATTAAGCATGGTCTAACCAGCAGCATCGTCGGCCAAATCGCAAAATCGGGAGATTACGCGATCAGGAAACGCAACCTTCACAATATCCATTAATTTGTCCACGCTCTTGCAGCTGTCTAGTTGACAAATGTCAAATATGATTGGCGTACGACGCCATCTGCCGAAATTATAACATCTTCCGATAGGGTGAATCATTTTGTGTGTCGATATTGGTGTTAGCTCGTAGCTCCATTGAATTTGGTTCTCGCTATTGAGATTGAACCATAGATCTGACGAAAGTACTTCCCTCGAAGGTATCGAAGGAAACAAGTATTTTCATCGGAGCGGCTCAGCGTCCAGGTTTGTTCTACATATAATAGAACGGGCATGATAAGTGACTTACATAGCGAGAGAGTGCTCTACTTCTCACTTGTCCTCTCAGCCCAAAGTAGCACCTGTTTTTAAGAGGTATCTTTCGTTAAATCTCAATGCTGAAATCGTTGGAAGAGATTATTCTGGATGCCACGTATACGAGGTCCTTAACAACATCGAAGGAGGTGATATCAACAGTGTCATGGTTTTCACGACGCAGGGACTAATGTTAACACAAGATACCTTCTGATAAAAAAATATCCGAAACGATTCAATATTTCATCAGTATTCATTTAATTTCCTTCAAACTAATCTACATTGCAAGCAATACACATATTCTAACGCTTCCTCCAATCTTGAAAACATTTTTCTTGGTCTGATTTTGGAATCTACTTCAGCTCCTTCTGCAACTTCTTCTTTATCGCCTAAATCGTCTCAAAACGCTGTCCGCGAAATGGTAACTTAAGTCGTGGGATGATGGATGTGTGAGCTTGTGCGTTGTCGTGGTGAAGAATCCACGAGTTTTTCTCCACAATTCTAATAATTCTCCGCATGATGATTTCTTAGAAACACAAATTTCAGAGAAACTCTTTGCTCAACTAAATTCGACATTGCATAATTATCGCCGATGACAACAAACACTGACTTCTTTACTTCTCGTCAAATGGCGCTCAAATAGATATTTGAGCACCAGATGACAGATATACAAAACCCAAAACAAACAAGATTTTGACAAATCTCAAGCGTGGTTTCTTTGAAGGGAAATTCTGGTTATTTTTGATCAGAAGGTATTTCGTCGTATCTGCGTTCACTGAAAGACCTATTCAACTCGACTCTCTATCTAGTCTGGAGAATGTAGCACTGACTACCCAGGCATAATGGGCGATGGTATCAGTATCATCACCATACGCCAACAGCAAAACATTCTTGTAGAGTATCGTTCCACTACCACACGACCAACAGCTGGAACAATTTTCTCCAGCATTAGGATGAAAAAGTCTCACGATAAGGAATCACTTGTCTAAAACCTCGTTTGGTATCGAAAAGAGGAGAGGTCTAATCCATTTTAAGCTGTTTTGCTGGTGTTGCTCAGTAGCTTTAGTTGTTTTTCAAATTCAGACATGGCGGAGTATAGATGATTCTCTATTGGACTGTCGAAGATGGCTTTATAATCGACTTAAAGGAGGTGTTGTGTTGATTTTTTTTTCCTAGGGTCTTCTTCAAATTTTGTTGTGACGTTAATATCTGGTCGATGATAGATTTTCCTATGATCACTCATAAGGTCCAACCAGCTTGTTTACGATGGGCTTTTTATTTACAAAAAAAAAGATTTTTTAAAAAACCAGCCAAAATCCTAGCTCTATTTGATGAACTTATGTTAAAGAAATATCAGCTTGAAATTGAAAAGTGTGTGTAAAATTTACACAAGGGACCGATTTAGGTTAAGAAGACTTTTCCCATATTAGTTGGCGCAAATGTTGGGTTCACATTTCTCATCAGATTTGGGACCTTCCATTCCTTTTCCCCTTCCATGGATGCTCCAGTGTTCTAGTAAAATAATAATTTAGTTAACGGGTGGATAAAATTGTTTTATTTTTACCCATCATACGGTTGCTGACGGTTGCAGCTTTTTTTACAGATCATCATGAAGGAAAGTTATACTTTGAAACATAACTATTATTTCTAATCCTTAATAACCTATAGGAACCTTTATGAAATATTTATGAATAATGGATACCTTTGTCACTATCGTAGATTTCAACAATTATTTAAACTTAAGTAATATCAGTAACAACATATTCTACTTCGAGAAGGACAACTAGATAAGGCAGATTTATTTTGCAAACTTTAAGTGTATAAATATATAAGAAAAACAATTCAAACTTGAGAACAAATAAATGTGGAGCATGATTTAAGTTTTTAAATATTCGATATAAATTTTTCAAGCAACAGTGATAAACTTGAGGTAAAATATATGTCTTTTTTATAATATAGAATAATACATTAAAGGTGCATTAAGCGGGAGTAAACTGTAATTTTTTTGCTTAAACGTGGATTTTAAACTGCATAGCTGAAATTGTTGAGCGGTACAACATCAGCAATCTGTGACTATGTCATCGGCGTCATCAGTATTGTCAGAACCGCGACCTTCACGTATGCGCTTCAATTTGCGCTTAAGGGTCATGATGCCTGCATGAAAGTAAAAATATGAAAAAGTGATCAAAGATACGCTATGCAATCATTTTTATAAATTACATTTAATTGCTTGAAACGCTTTAGCGGACGAGCTCTCCGTTGAAGGTGCCGTGAGCGTGCTGGTATGCATCTTTTCATGAGCTAGCTTCACTTCCAGATAGGCCTTTCGCAAGCACTTGAAATGACGATGTTCACTGGAGTCTTTTAAAAGGATGCATCTGCAGAAGAAAACCTTAAAATAAATCAATTTAGATGCATTTCATACTAACTTTGCAGCAGATCCTTCGCCGGAGCAATCTATTGGCGAACTATGATAGATCTGATGGTAGAAATACTGCAGTACCGGCGAATTCCATATGGATAGACCATACCAGAGCCAAAAGGTTATATTAAGCACAATTTTAAAATTCTTGGCAAATAAAGTGGGCACTAGATATTTGAAGGGAAGCAAACTGATAAAAATATGCGACCTACCAGAACAAGAGCAACAAATTTAATAGTATAGCATATAGTACGCATTGACGTACTCCAGTTACTCTTACCACGAAGCGATACGGAGTCCCAAAAACACTTGATGTACTAAGCGACTGCGATGTGAGTTTTGCAGAGCCATGAGAAATAAACACTCGGTGATGATGTTGTAGATGCCGAGATTTATATTTAGACCAACAAAGTAGTTTTCATACCTGGAATGAAAACTCATAAGAATATTTCGAATTTTTATCACAAAATAACAACTACTTGTAAGCATTAATTGCAACCAGAGCCAGAAGATAGAGCGATTTCGAGGTGGCCTCAAGAATGTCGGATTCCTTGAAGTCCAGAATGGCACCGTGCAGATTGAACGTTATAATGAATAGAGAATAGAACTGAAATTTGCCGCATTGCTGCGACTTGAAGAATATAGAATTCTCTGATGATGGGAAGAGCGAAAAACGTCCAGTATTTTTTGTCAACTGTGGCGAAATCATGAACTCATTGTAGAAGTATAAAAATAGCGTGGAGGCGGCATAAAACGCTATGTTCCAGATGGAGCGCACGAACTGGTGACGCTTGTAGTACTTGATACTTGATGAGCGTATAAATACCTATTAATTAGCAAGAGATTAGAAATATTTGGTAAGAAAACTGGGAACAATTGAAGATGAGTGAAAATGGATTTTTTCACTTTTTTTTTTTTAAAATGTGTATTTGGAGCTAAAAAAGCTAATGGTGAAAAAATTTCTCGCCGCTCTCAAGTGGTTCAGAAGTTACAGGGCTCGGAAGTTGAGAAAATGGACCTCAAAAACTTGTAAGATTTTTTTCATTTACCTACAAAACTTAGCATTATGGGTATCAAAAGAAAGGTTATGCTGTTACCTATTCAACGAGCTATCAATCATTAAAATCCACGCATTACTTTTGAAGATATAGCTTTTTACATATTATGCACACTTGACTGTTTACACTTTTACAAAATAACCAAAACGTAAGTATATAGAGAACAAATTGGAAAATTAATATAAGCGAAATGCGAATAAAGTAGGCAATGAAAGTATTTAAATCCTACCTGTTAATGTTGATCTTAAGACATTTTAGAAAAATTTTTCATATATTGCGAATAAAAAAAAGAACCGCAGTCGCATGTTCTGATATACACGTTGTATATAAAAAAAAAGCGCCGCAGGCGAAAAATTGTTATAGAAAATCGCGCGAATTTTTCATATTTTTTATATACAGATTCGATTTCCTGCATTGTCTACTTTATTCGCTTTTTCTCAAATAAATTTTTTTATTTGATGTTTATACTTACGTTTAGGTTATTTCGTAAAAGGGTGAACCGCCAAGTGTGCATATGGAAAATGCTGTATCTTCAAAAGTAATGCGTGGATTTATATGATTGATAGCTCGTTGAATAGGTAACAGCATAACCTTTCTTTTGATACCCATAATGCTAGGTTTTGTAGGAAAATTTTAAAAAAATCACAAGTTTTTGAGGTCCATTTACCCAACTTTCAAGCCCTATAACTTATAAACCAATTAAGAGCGGCGTGAAATTTTTCCGGATTTGAGATTAGAAGGTCTTAATACATATATTCCACAAAAAAAATATATAAATTTTGAGTTTTCGTTCATCTTCAATTATGCCGAAAACTGTGCTCAATTTTAATAAGTTGTAGAAAATCACAAAAAAAAAAAATACATTTCTTACATTCAAAGTTGCAGCGTGTGTCAAATAACTATAACTAATCTAGCAAAATAAAATGCCCTAATCTCATACCGGAAAATTGCATGCAACACTGGTTCATATTAATTAAGCATTTTATCAAATTTTGTTTTTGTCTGAACAGCTGTTTGTGTATTGGGCAGCAACAAACAAAAACAAGTTTTAAGAAAATACACAAAAAACAAAAAGAAAAGTCAAACACAACCGCATGCTTCTACCTATTTTTGGACTGTTGCGAGGGTTTCTTCTGCACATTATTTTTGTCTTTTCTTAATTGGTGCACCAATTTTTTTTTTCGTCTTCTCAAGGTAACTGCGACGAAAACGTTGCCTCGCCCAATGATCTAATCTACAACTCACCTGGAACACTTTAAGGAAGCACACGAAGCTCAGCGAGAAAGCAAGAAATATCCAAAACATCGCATTGGTCAGGTAATTAAAATCTACATTCTGTATTAAAGTATCGAAGCGATCGTTGGTAATTAAGTACTTCAGCGGCATGAAGAAGTTACTTATCTCAGCCCAGTAGTCAGGGCCGCCGGCCTTCATGTCCAATATGGATGTCATCCTCTTGACCACGCCAGCCGCGGCCTCTGCTTATGTGAACGAAGTTTTTAATTTCAGTCTTCACAATATTTTTCTACTTCATCAAACTCAGCTGAGGAAAACATTTGTAGCAATAGTGGTTTATTTAATCAATGCTTGTCTGCACTAATTTTTAGCTCTGTTCGATTTGTCAAACAACCCTTCGTTTAGTGACAGGGTTGCATTAAATCACTTAGTATTAAACGTTTTCTTTAATTTGTTCGAGATCAGAGCTAATCTTGACAGCAGACGATGTAGAGCATGGTAGAATTATAAGGTAGGGCCGGGTCGTTCAGTGCCCTCACGCGTCAACGAATAGTGGATAGTGAAAAGGTCGGGTAGTTGTCAAAAGGACGAAGTTGGTAGAAATGTCAAATGAAAAAAGAAATATCATGTTTTCAATTTGTAAATAGTGCGGACACGTGTGTTAAGTTTGTGTTAATTTGAGTGGAAATATTGTATTTTATAGTAAATGAATCTATAAAATGCCGCGGAAGTGTTAAATTTGAAAAAAGCTTGTAAAAAGTTTAACCTAAAATCAACTGCGAAACCTGAACATAAAGAAACTCGATATGAACAGCTGATTTCGACAACTAGCCCCCTTTTTCGCTGCTTTCCACTCCATTCTTCTCCGAGTCGGCCCTACCTTATAATTCTACCATGATGTAGAGCATTTTATTACAGATTTGCGCTCAGTGTTGCGCCTCTAACTGGATTTAAAAAACATTGCTCATTTAACGACATATTTCCAACATATTCAATTTTCTCCTGAAAACATCATAGACAATATTTTCAAAATCAACTACCAATAATTTTATAGAAAAAGAAACTATATCTTGGTTGTCACATTGTGCGTAATGTGTCATGCTGTGTTGCTTTTTGGTAAACTGATAGCTCTATGTCACAGTTTATGTCTTTGTCTTTTGGTTGTCACATTTGGTAAACTGACAGCTCTAAATCAGATCAGTGTATAATATGAACATTTTAAATTTTCCAAATATATTTCAAAATCCAAGGAGCAGTTGAAAATTGTTGAGAAATTTGAAACTTTAATTTTTGCAATTTTACGGAAAGAGCTAACTTACCTTGGAGAATGTAAAATTTTAACTAATAATCCAATTTAAATATACTTATTTTATTTACTTTTATTATAACTTATTTAAATTCTATAATTAATATTAAAATAATTCCTTATTTGTTATTCTTTAAAACAGAACTTGCAAATTTTTAAAC
The DNA here is from genome assembly GCA_943735915.1 of Pherbina coryleti. Classification (NCBI taxonomy): domain Eukaryota; kingdom Metazoa; phylum Arthropoda; class Insecta; order Diptera; family Sciomyzidae; genus Pherbina; species Pherbina coryleti. Next base: position 53,907,090 of record OX030951.1, read on the forward strand.
TGATTTTTTTATGAAAAAATTTACTTTTCAAAAAATTTTCCATGAACCCACAAAAAGTGTTTATTTATAGCTCTTTCGATGGTTATACAAAGATTTTATCTTTAAATTTTGTTCTTTAATTTATTGCTGAAAATCTTCTCACAATTATCTATTATGGGATACATCCTTTAGTTACTTGGGGCTCATATCCTTTAAGGGGCTCATCTTATATATATTACGCAAACCCAAATTTTGTCCGGCGTAAGGCTTTTTAAGTACAAGTCCAATTTTAATAAATTTAGTATGGTTTGATAGGTTTAGACCTGTAGATGTGCAAACTGGACTTTTTGTTTCTTAAAAATTTATATTTTTAAGTTGTAGCTTATTAAAGTTTGCATATAATTGTTGTTGTTATGTTGGTTTTTCTTTTATTAACAGCAGCTGAGAGCAACGTTATCAAACTCAGAGCAAAATTATTCGCTGCTCACATTTCGCTCTCTTCTGTCTCTTCTTAATCGAGCGTCTGTTAACAACAAAATGAAAGTCAGAAAAATATAAAGCTTTCGCAAGCCGCTCGCGCTGAACGCTCGCAACCAAGATACATTGCAATTTTCCGCTCACATTGGGGGCAGCAACGCGCACCGGTGGTCGCTAGTTAAATCTATTCCACAGATGAAATGTTGCATTTAAGGGTATTTGAGGTTAATGAACACGACAATCGGGACAAAATTCTGAACATACCAAATGAATTGAATCAAAGCGGTAGATTTTGGACTACTTGACCCCTGAATTCCCAGATCAGCTGATCAGGAATATATATTCAAAATTTCAATTTCAAAGCTACGAACTGTCAAACCTCTTATTTTAGTTCAAACTTCAAACATTTGTAAAAATCAAATTTTTACAAAAATCAACGATAGTGATAGCTGTCAAATGTCAAAACAATTTTTTTTTACAATCAGTATTAATTCAATGACCTTTAATTCAAAGAATCGTGGCATGTAAGAGTTTTAAATATTATTTCAACTTCTCAACGAGTATTTCTAACATTTATTCATAAAACTCACCAACTCAGTTCCCTTCAAACAAATTACGTTTAAGATAGAAAAAAGAAACCTTTTGGAACATATCATTTATGGAAAAAATAAATTCAGCCTAGTTCAACCCATGGTAGAACCATGATACAAGATAGGCTAATATTTGAGAAAGATGTGAGCTAGATGTCAAAATCAGCTGTTGATTTTGAGTTTTGCAAAAGGATGTTATTGCTTTTTTCGTTTGACGTTTGTGGCACTTACAGCTTTGTTGTTGTTAAATTTCACATGGATAAGGCGGCCAACTTTATGAAAAGTCAATGTGGGACATTCTTGTTGATAGGGAGTGTGAGTGTGAAGGACGGAGGGTATGTTGATGCACTTAAATAAGGGAACAAACAACCGTAACTTACTCTAGTTTTCATTTATCTTTAAAATCATATATCTCAGATGAGTGGCATTTTTTTATTAAATTTGGAGTTTGTAGAAGAATATAAAAAATTTCACCAGTACACTGAGGGAAATAACGCATATTAGCATTATCCACGCCTGAGTATAAATTTTATTTAAATATTTACGTGGATAAATCAAATGTTTTCCTTACAACTCGTTTTTTCCCGTATTTAAATTTTATTTATACCACACACGTACACACATATTCCATACAAGCAAGCAGCAACAGCATCGCACACGTACACACATATTCCCACAAGCAGCAACAGCATCGCACGCAGGTTTCTTATAGTTCTCATTTAGTTAATGTTGCAAGGGTTATATAGCATGGAAGTTTGGCAATTATGATTTGTGAATTTACTTCTTATTCTCCATTCTTCTTTTTATAGTTTATACTATTTTTGACATTAAATGCCATATTATTGCACTAACTGTCAAAAATAGTATAAATTAGAGAACGAAAAAAGAAAATAAAATATACCACCAAATGGCATTTGACGGACGCAGCTCTTGGGAAATATTCAAATAAATTGTTTTTCAATTTCAATATTTTTATATAAATTTTCCTTAAATGCGATAGTTTTATTTTCAAATAGTAAATTTTTGAAAGATATTTAAATATATTCGTGCATAATTTTAATATATTTTTTATTAATTTTATTTTAAATATCTTAACATTTTATTTAATTAAAAAAGTATTTAAATAAATTTTAAATATTTACGTGGTCGATTTAAATAAATGCGTTATTGGTGCAAAAATGACTCGCTTTTTGGATAAATTAAAAAAGTTTTTGGATAAATTTAATATTTTTTCCCTTAGTGTATCCATGTTAATGTAGGTGAGTTGATCTCTGATAAACAAAGAAGGTTCTGAACGATGGCCAGACGATGGCCAGTACTTCTGACTTTTTAGCTCTGTTTCTAGTTTAGAAATGTCATTAGGTGCGTTTGTTAGAGTTGATTGGATATACGAAAATGCGTAACATGCGAGACGGATCAGACGTTTTGCATGGCTATTTTATGCATTTATTATTGCAAAGCGGGACTACAACTGCTATTGCGGGACGGTCCTGCAAAATCCGGGACGGTTAGCCACCTTAACATTTGAGCAGCCATTTTAAAATGAGCCGATCTTGTTATTGTATCATGGGTAGAACAATAATTTTGGCTTATATTAGGTCTGTTCCCGTACTTTTTGGGCTAAAAATGGTAAAACTATAAAAAACGTGAGAGTAAGGAAAAATCTCTTAAAAATATTGAAAAACACAAAAAAGTACGAGAACGCTTTTTGGACTAAAATTGTGTAAACTGTCAAATAAAATCGTTTGTTTGGTGTATAGCATCGGCAGTGCAGACGACATGCTAAAGACTTTGAACAATATAAAAATTAATTCTCAAATAAACATTTATATTTAGTTTTTACACAATTTTCCATGTTTTTGGTTTCCATTCCAACAGTGTTTTAGCCCAAAAAGTACGGCAACAGACCTTTTGCCAGAAGAAATTTCTCGGACTAAAACTTTGACAGGGAGGGGAAATTTTTTATTCTCTCGATTGCACTCTCTTTTACCATTTTTACGAGTACGGGAACGCTTCTCGGACTAAACCTGTAAAAATGGTAAATTGGACTAAAACTTTAGAGTACGGGAACAGACCTATTGGAAATAAAGTGAGCTATATGTCCACTTTTTTAAATTTTGAGAAAAAAAAACATCTTAAAAATAAAGAAACCGAGAATCAAAGAGAACTCCAAAACTGTTTTTACCCCAGAGCATGATACAATTACAAGGTAAGCACATTTTTTAAGATGGCTGCTCAACTGAGAAATTTTGCACCAAAGATGTAGAAACTACAAACGTCAAACATCAAAAGTAACAACAACAATTACTTACTTATCTGGCGCTTACAACCGAAGGTCGGTTTTGGCCTCGTATAAGAAATTGCGCCAGCCATTTCTATTTTGCGCTTGCTGGCGCCAGTTGGAAACACCAAGTGTAGTCAGGTTATCCAACACCTGATCCTTCCAACGAAGATGTGGGCGTCCTCTTCTGCGTTGACCACCACCGGGCACCGAATCGAATATTTTTTTCGCTGGAGCGTCGTTTTCCCTTCGCTCAACAACACCTAGCCAGCAGAGCCGCTCGATTTTAATACGCTTAACTATGTCTATGTCAGCGTACAGCTCATACAGCTCGTGGTTCTATCGAATTCGGTACTCGCCATTGACGCAGATTGGACCGAAGATCTTGCGAAGGATCTTTCTCTCGAAGGCTCCCAAAGTCTTTTCATCAGAACTGCTCAACGTCCAAGTTTGTGCTGCATATAATAGGACGGGCATGATAAGTGACTTATAGAGCGTGAGTTTTGTTCGTCGAGAGAGGGCTCTGCTTCTCAATTGCCTACTCAGCCCAAAGTAACACCTGTTGGCAATAGTTATCCTTCGCTTTATCTCAATACTGACATCGTTGAAAGAGTTTACGCTGGATCCCAGGTAGACGAAGTCCTTAACAACCTCGAAGGAGATGTTGTCAACAGTGACGTCGTTTCCAAGACGCTGGGACTGTTTATTTGTTGACACTAGGTATTTCGTCTTATCTGCGTTCACTGCAAGACCCATTCGACTCGACTCTTTCGCTAACCTGGAGAATGCTGCACTGACTTCGCACGTATTATGGCCAATGATATCGATATCATCAGCATACGCCAGCAGCATAATACTTTTGTAGAATATCATGCCACTGCGTCTCAAATCAGCAGCTCGGATGATCTTCTCCATCATTAGGTTGAAAAAGTCGCACGATACGGAATCACCTTGTCTAAAACCTCGTTTGGTATCGAATGGAGGAGTGAGGTCCTTCCCGATTTTAACTGTGCTGCTGGTGTTGCTCAGTGTCATTCTGCAAAGGCGGATGAGCTTTGCAGGAATACCAAATTCAGACATGGTGGAATATAGATGATTCCTTATTGGACTGTCGAAGGCGTTTTTGTAATCGACAAAAAGATGGTGTGTGTCGATTTGTTTTTCTAGGGTCTTCTCCAAGATTTGTCGTAGCGTAAATATCTGGTCTATGGTGGATTTGCCAGGTCTGAAGCCACACTGATAAGGTCCAATCATCTGGTTTACGATGGGCTTCAGTCTTTCACATAGTACGCTCGACAGAACCTTATATGCGATATTCAGAAGGCTTATCCCACGGTAGTTGGCGCAAATTGTGGGATCGCCTTTCTTGTGGATTGGGCAGAGCACACTGAGGTTCCAATCGTTTGGAATGCATTCTTCCGACCATATTCTGCATAGAAGCTCATGAATGCATTAAAATAGAGCTTCGCCTCCATTCTTGAAGAGCTCAGCAGGTAAGCCATCGGCTCCTGCGGCTTTGTTGTTTTTAAGCCGAGCTATAGCTTTCAAGACTTCACTATGGTCGGGCAGCGGAACTTCAACGCTGTCATCCAAAATTGGGGATTCCGGGATATCATCTCTATTGGCGGGATTGTTGTCGTCGTCGCCATTAAGAAGCCTAGAGAAGTGTTCCCTCCACATCATCAGTGTACTCTGGATATCTGTCACTAGATTCCCAGAATCAATTGTTGTTGTTACTAGGAAACTAGTAACAACAACAATTAGAAAAACTAAAAATTATCAGCTGATTTTGACAACTTCTCTCCAATATGAGCCTACCTTGTAATTGTATCATGCCCCTGAGTATAGACAGTTGACTTTCATTACAACAACTTATGCAGGGTTATTTTCGTTTAATAACTGCATCAAAAAACATTTTTTGAAAAAAAAATTTAGTTATCCGGTTGTTGAACTGAGATTCAAACCATTAAATTTCATTCAAACCATTTAGATCATGTTAAGAGATCTCATTGGTTGACCAGACCGACTATACCTTAAGACATACTTATACTCGTTAAAATTTAATGAACATGGTGAAAATTACTCTGATAAATTCTTTAAGAGAGCCCGTGAGTTCATTACACTCGTGCGATAAGATTTTTGGGCAAATAAATGAATGGTGTTTAGTGTTTATTTACGGTTTCAGTTGAACTGCCTGCAGTTGGTTTGGGAAGCTCATTGGACGTAAGTCAAATTCACTGATTAATATTTTCAAGTTGCTCAGGAACGTAAAATTTTAACAAAATCATTTTAAAGCATCTTCGGAAGTTCATATCAACAAAGTTGCAAATAAATTCGTGCAAAATTCTTAGTCTTATCCCATTTTACTTTTATGGTGGTACTCGTATCTGCAAAAGATAAGCAATTTGATAAAACTTGGTTATTTTTGACATTTCTTTTATTTGTCTGGCTGGAGTTATTAAATAATTATTTACATAACTCTTTGAGCATGAAATTACATACATTTTTTTAAATATTTAAAAAAAAAATCTCTTTTTCAGACTCGGGCAGCAAATTATAAAGACTTAAATATATGAAAAATGGTTTGTTACTGAAATTTCTTAAAACTTGTATAATTTTTAATTAAATTTAATATACTTATTAAGGATACATCGGGCTTAACGACCATTGAAAACTATCCAGAGGATCCCGTGGACATGTTCCGAGAAGTTTTATCTCACGTTCCAGCCGGCCTCATAACTATGAATTTGGCAACTATTGACAGGTACATAAGTAAAAAAAAAAAAATATAAACAAAATAATAGGTATCTTTCTTTTGTTCCATAAGTGAACTAGACATCCTCAACCGCACCGTTGTCTATCGTGGACTTACCGATGGCGCCATCACGTTTGTGACTCAGCGAAATACTCGAAAATATTTGAATCTTAAAGAAAATCCCAAGCTGGCTCTTACGTTCCATTTTCCGGATCTGGCAATAAGCAGCGAGGAAGTAGCGATAACGTGGCAAGTACGTCTTTTCGATGCAACGGCCGTAGAACTTAGCGCTGAACAGACTAAAAGTCTCTGGCAACAAGAACCTCTGTTTGCCCAAATACGAGCCCACATCTGCGAGTGTGGTGCACCCGTTGACCTGGCCGAACTTAAGACCCAGCATGATCAGCTGCTACAAAAAGCTCAAAGTGGTGGCAACTTGCCGCAACCAGACACATAGTAAGCATATTTTTTTTTTTTAACTCAGCATTCAGTGTAGACTCAGCATAAAACAAAAAAGTAAAACCCATACAATTCTCCTCTTATAGCTGTGCCTTTTCTATAATGACCAATCGTTGGGATTTCTACAAGGCGGAACCTTTTAAAATAGCCGATCGTGTCCAGTATAGAAGAGCAAATAGTGCCGACCCTTGGCAAGTGTTGCATGTTGCTGCATAAAAAAAAAACTACCTGGAGCTTTGTTAAGTTTTTTTTAGTTTTTCTATTTATTCCAAACAATATGATTAACTAACAAAAATATACAATTTCTTAAAAATTATAAACAATAAAATATTAACTTTGTCACGTATTGAAAAATTAAAAATTTGCTTAATTTAAATCTTACAATAAAACTGAAACATTGTTACATAGAATTAAACCAAATTACAAATGCATGATGTTAAAATAAATATATAAATATGAAATATTGAATTCGTTTGGTACAGGCTTAAAAAACATCTTTGTGAGTTTAAGGCTTAAAATACGTTCAGCATTTCTTAAACCATGTTAAGTACAAATATACAAACATACATACATACATACTACATCATTCACTCAAATGGCATCACAAACAAACAATCAAAAGCAGCCTAACGTGCATTCACTGTAGCAAATTTTTGTTTTATACTCAAAAAAGTTAAACTTCAAAATATTATTTCCTTAATTATAAATTTTTTTAAATAAAACCTAAAACAATTTCAAGTTGAATTTTTACCAACAAAATACTCGTTACTGTTGTTTCCAAACACAAAACCGTTTTTTAGTGCAAAGCAATTAAAAATTCAAGTTTGTATTTTATTCCTTTACATAATTTTGGCGGTGTTCTAAATGACAGGGTGTTTTGAATTTTTTAAAATTCAAAAGTTGTTTTAGCTTTGGTATTTTAATGGTTAAATAAAAGTGCAAGAATTAAGTACCTTTTTAAAAAATTTACCTTTGCAAAAAAAAACAACGTGAAAAATATAAATTTTTTTAAGAAGTTATTCACAAAATTTACTTTTGAATTTACTTAAAATCTTCAATGATCACAATTTGGCACGGTACGAGATATTTCGTCAAAAGAATTCTATTGTTTTTTTTTTTCATTAGCCTCTGTGACGAGAAATCGTACTATGGCATTTCTACGATGACATCCCTACTACTGCTTCAATTAAATCTGACGTTTTATTCAGTACAGCACAGATAATTTTCTATTTATGGAGGTATTTTTGTGGGAAAATCGATAATGTATATGGTCAATATGAAATTTTTTGATGAAATTGTTAAATTTCATGGTAGGAAGTATTTATTTGTTTTTTTAAGTATCAAAATAGAAAATAAAATTGTGGCCTTAAGCTGGTATTTTAAAATAATACTTTTAGACAGGGTGTTGTTAAGAAATATTTAAAGAATCCAAATTGAGCAAAGTTTCTTCGGTACCATTTCTGGTACCCGAGATATAAAATCTTATATTCATTTTTTTGAAAAAGTTCAGAAATTGCCTTCAAGTAAACATTTCTCAAAAATAGGAAAATGCATATGCAAAAATTATGCTGATTATTAATTCGGCAACTTTAAGGAATACGTTAGCAGTATAATCAATTCCACCAAAATTTAGACTATTGGGTAACAATCAAAAGTTCTGTGCTATCTCGATTTCAACTTTTGCTTCGAATATCCTTCACACAGGACACTGTGGATAAGAATCGTGAGTGGCATCATGTTAACCAATATATTGTTAGTTTAAGCCTGTACTTACTTTTGCTTTAAAACATACGTAGTTTTTTTTATAAAAGTCAAAGCATTTTAAGGTCGTTATTTTTTACTGTTTTCATCAAAAAACAACTTTGTTCTTGCGGGGCAGGAAGACATCCTTTTTTTTCCTTAAAATTTTTTTTTGGGTGATCTTGACAACCCCATGCAACTTTTGAGACCTCTTAGAATACGATCTAAATTTTTCGATACGCCCTTATGATCATAACAAAAAGCTGCTTTTTGCTTTTTCGAACTTGCTTTTTCAAAGTGTGTTCATGCTGGCTGTAATTCAGCATTATGTACTGAACACATTGACGCCGACAGTGACGACAGCGACGACAAGCTGTCAATTTTTTGAAAGCTGCAAGATTTCAAAAAATTAACTTTGAATTTCATAAGTATCGATGAAACACAGGGTGACACATACAAAAAAGCAGAATATAAGTTGCTTTTTTCCATGGTTGAATAAATAAGGTTGTCTCGTGGCTGATTGTACTCTCTTCTCAGTACCCATAATTGTCAAAATCAATGAAAAGCAACAACAACAACTTCATCGGCTTTTCATGTTATCAATTTTCGTTTACAGATTTTGTATGAGCTGTCAACTTCGATTTGACATTTATGGGAACTCGCTCTCACCCATGCGACAACCTTATTTATTCAACCATGCTTTTTTCTATTGGCATTTGTATGGGGAAAAGCTGCTTTAGTTATTTTTTGCAAAAAGCTGCTTTTTACTCCAGCATGAACGCTTTATTATAAGCTTTCACTTTATGCTGTTATAAACCATACTTGCAAAATAAAATAAGTACAAATCAAATAAAGCGCATTATGAACCCCAAATCCTAAGTAAAAATATCAAACGTTAAATCCGGTTTCTCGAATACCTAAAGCGAATGATTTTTTAAATTTCCAATTTAATCGAAAAACCAATTTAATCCGGGTTATAACCAATTCATAGATTAAATAGAATAAAAATATAACATAACTTGAAGAAAAAAACTTTAAAGTGTTGGAAACTTTTAAATATTATATAAATATTAAAAAAAGAAAAATATATTTGATTATAAAAGTTTATAATCAAGTCACTGCGTATGGGCTGCGTAGCCGCGTATGTCGTAAATTTTAACTTTACGAAACGATTTGGTAAAACTTATTTATTGCGTATTGCGTAAACAGCAACCCTGTCAAAATCACTTGTCACTTTGGAATAATAAGCAATCATCCATATGTATGTTCAAGAATATTTCGAGGTGCACAGAACAGTTAACGCAATATTTTACGATACGCTCATGTCAATTCAATACACGCACTTCGCAAATCTACGCAGTTATTTGAATCCCCTTAATATTGAAATTTAATATGAAGAAAAGTTATGGTACCTACATTTTTCAATAAAAGTGGTTTCACGGTCAAAATGTTTTTAGATTGGCATATCTTCTGTTTTGTTTCATTTAACAATGTCAGTTATATATTTTTTTAGAAATATGATATCAAATTTTTATTATTATAAATAAATAATATAATAATAATTAAGTTTCCTCTATTTATTATTTTTGAAGAAAAATTATCATAACTAAGCTCAAATAAACATCAGTGTTATTGGGGTTATTTCTATTATAGACCTGCAGAATCCTAATAAAATGGGAAAATTTGTGTATCTAATCTTTTTTTAATTTTTTAAAAATAAACAAAATAATATTTAGAACAATTTTTAGAGGAAAAAATATTAATTAGGGAAATCGGGAAACATTTTATGAGAGACTTTTAAATACATTTCAATTTAACTAAATCGCATCTAAAACATACTCTCCAATAAAATGTCTGAATAACTTCAATATCTCTGCTTTTCGAATCTTAAGTGATTGAGAAAAGACAATTGACAATTTTTGACAATTTTGTTTCAATCAGATTTTAACAAAACAAGAATCAACAATTTCTAAAATGCAACAAAATTTATCGATCTATTTAACTAATTTGCTTTTTTTTGTTTCTTCTGAACAGCCTTTTTTGTGGGTATTCTAGCAAAGTTACCTCTTTCAACCTTCGCTAAGTAAATGCACATGTATTTAACTTCACACTCATACTTTCATTCACAACAGTCATACCATAGTATTTACATGCAAACATATCTATCTATAAACATTTAAATAGCATTTACACCGCATTTATTGTCTCTCGTATCCATGCTGCATTTGATGTTATCTTGTCGTACATTCTGGGCCGTTCAACGCCCGTTGGACCACATGCAATACGCCAGGATGAAACGCCAATTAGAGCCCATTGATTTGTGCCCGGTATCAGACACTGCACGGGTGCGCCAGAAAATTCTTCTTGCTGGAATAGGAAAAAATTATATATGTAAACCATTAAATTGTTTGAAATAATATTCAATTATTTATTATATACACAAGTTCTGTTTTATTTAATGTATTATAGACATGAATTTTGGTTTTTTAGAGATATTATAAATAGAGAAATGATAAATTATATATTAAAAATTTTAGATAAAAATGCTTTTCAATTTGTTTTTATTTAACGTTAAATTCATTTAAAGCGACCAAAAATATTTGACAACAATAAATGAAACAAATGCCAATTTTAAAAAATTCACCATTGAAGGCAGAAAAAAAAATTGTACAAAAGTAGTTTGTTAGATTTATTGCTATTTAGAAGATATTTTCATGTGAGTTCTGTCACTTTCACTTGTTCTCAGTATCATTGAAATTTTGCTGATAAAAACATACACTAAGTATCATAAGTCTAAGCTCCTACCGAAAAAAAAAAAAAAAAAAAAAATAAGGCTTAAAAAATTAAAAATAAAAACACAATTTTTTCTAAAAAAGTTTTTTATTTAATATTTTTCGATTGTAATAGCCCAGCAAACCAAAAGTTCCGAAATCGTGACGAATTCGTTTCGAATATTTCGGTATCTTTCAGATTTCGGAATCCGATTTCGTTGCGAAATTGTAAAGAAAATCGTATGAAGGGGTTGACACGAATTCGTGACGAGGTGTCGTAACTATTTTGTAACTATATTTCGTTACGAAGTCGGAACGAAATATCGTTTCGAAATCGTAACTTAATGTAGTTATGAAATCGGAACGAGATATCTTTTCGAAATCGTAACGAAATGTATTTTCGAAATCGAAATGAAGGTATGCATATAACTTAAGAACGGTCTAATTTAGAGATACGAAAATAAAAAATTTTATTTCATTTAAATTTCATATTGAACAATTTCAAGCGATATAATGAGACTGTATTATAAAATAAAATGTTAATAAAAGGAATGTTGAAATTAATGTCGAATGTTAGTTGAATATTTCATAGTTTATCAGTTTCTTCCGATTCTGCCTTTTTTCCAATTTTTTAAAGAGGTCTTTTGCACTGTTGAAATATTTCTTAATAGTTGCATCGATTTTAGATATTTTTGTATGCTCAATAGAAAGCACGCAGGCATCTGAAAACTTAATAATGATTTTGGTTAAAATAATATTTAGTTGAAAATATATCAAGTTTTACCACTAAAAGAGCGATCATGCCATATGGAATATAATAACCAAAACGGTTAAGTAATAAAAATTAAAGCAATGCAATTTTTTCTTAAATATATGTTATGTGTTATTAAGGTGTTTTTTTTTACTGTAAAAGTACATTTTAATGCTATATCTAATCGACCATTCAGCTAAGAACTTTTCCAAACTCCCTGCCGATCCATCATTTTTTGTGGTGCTCGCATGCAGGATTCCATTGTAATGCTTTTTTCGCCTTGAGAAGCGTCAATATATAATTGTTCAGTACTTACTTCCTCATATCAAATTCCATCCAATTGTTATTGTTGTTGTTGTTGGTGTTGGTGTTGTTGTTGTTGGTGTTGGTGTTGTTGTCGATGTGAGTATTTGCGAAAAAATTGAGTTGCAGCTTCTTTTTTTACACTTTTTCTAAAACCTTGACGCGACATTTCACATTTGTTGAAGAACAACCACGGAAAACAATTTATTTTAGAGATTAACACAAATTTTACCTCAATCACCGCAATGCGCACTTGTTTAGGTTGCACTGTTACACGTTTATTTCAAAAAATTAGCGTTGTTTGCCAAACAAGTTCATACATAAAACTAACAATTTATAAAAACAAAATGAAAATATATTCATGTCAGTAGCTTGTTGAATAACCACAACGTTTAAGGACTTCTCTAAGCCTTTTTTGCATTGAGTTGACCAGATTCCACCAGGTGCTCGATGGGGTTAAAATCTGGTGACTGTGGAGGTGTTTTCAGCTGTTTTGGTAAATTGTAAAGTAGCCAAAGCTTTAAGGGTCCTTAGAAGTAAAACTCACTTGACAACCCAAGTTTCTCTGCACTTTGTTTTACGTTTTCTTTAAAAATGTTTAAATAACCGAATTTATCCATAATCGATTCAATAAACACAGAATTCCCAACTCCACTAGCTGCCATACACCCCCACATCATCACACTTCTACCACCATGCTTAACAGTTGGCAGTAAGTTATATTTATTAAGTGCTGTACCCGGCTTTCTCCACACAATCTGCCGTCCTTTTATTCCAAAAATGCAGAATTTACTCTCATCTGTAAACACGACATTCCTCCAGAACTCAGATGGTTTTGTTTACGTATTTGCAAAGGCAATACGCTTTTGTCGGCTTACCAATGATATGAAGGGTTTCTTACGAGCAACTCTTCCATGATATCAGGCCTTTCTCAAAATTTTTCTAGCAGTAGATAACATACACTAATAGTCTTGCCAAACTTTTGATTGATATCAAGAGATATATGAGAAGCAGTAATTATAGAATTTTTGAAGCGAAGCTTTTTACTCCTCGTTCTGCGATTTGCTAGAGTGAAATCAGAAAAAACGACAATTTTTTCCGACACCTTTTTCTTAGAATTGATATTGTTTTTTGCTTGCATCAATTGAGCCAGAAAATGTTAAATTAAAAATAATTTTTTGCCCGCTGCGGGAATTGAACCCACAACTCACAGTTCTATCGTTTGTTGGTAATTTCCTCTAACCATTACGCTAAAATCCTTTCTTTTAAAAATTGTTGATAATGCATAAACATTACCTAAAGCTATGTTTCAGCAGATCACTATAATCTATTAATTTAAGAAAGGATTGTGTGTTGGCTATTCTAGGACTGTGTATTGGCTAGCCAACCGACAAAAGTAGCAAACAAAACGAACTAGAGCAAAGATAACTAAATTTACCGAGCTGTGGTTTGAATCTTCGGTTTGTACATGCGAACTGAAAGACCTAACGAACTAAAAGAACGAACGAACTAAAAGAAATATTCACTAAGGATTGTGTATTAGATGTTGTTTCTACTTCCTACTAAAGGTCGTTATAAATATCGTTAAAAATAAACAACCTGTAAGTTGATTAAATTGTAACAAAATTAATGATTTTTGCATATTTATTCCCTACAACTGAACAGGGGGCTTTAAGGGAGGGCCGAAGAGGGTTAATATATATGATATATATACTTTGTTATTTTAAAGTTTTGAATTTAAAAACTATTTTAATCGAAAAAACGCTATTAAATTATCAAATCTATGAATTTGCGAAAATGCTTTGCTTCTCTCGTGTGTCCAGTGACGCACCTGTGTTTTTTTTCACAAGTGATTTTATACTGCGAGATTCTCATTTTGAAAGCTTAGGTGGGCGCCCCGGACGTAGATTTGAAGTTATTATTCCGGTACTTTGAAAGTTCTGAACTACTGTTCGAATCGAGGTCCATGCTCTGCCAACTGTTTTACCAATTTGTCGATAGTTTTGGCCCTCTTCCTAAAGCTTTATAAATATTTTTTCTTTCACCGACACTAATATTTCTTTTCTTCTAGCTGCCACTATAAGAAATGGTTAAAATATCAAGAAATAAAATATAAATTTTATTGAATTAAATACTTTTTATTATTTAAAACCAGCAAAAAACGAATTTGCCCGCGTTTACGTGCGTACAACTTACAATAATTTGCAATGAGAGTACACTTTTGACGATTGCATTGCCTAACTGTGGCGCCATCAGTGCCGTTATTTCTATTTCTCTGAACGAATTCAAAAAAAGTATGTACAGTGCATCATTAGTGATGTGCACAGTAAATAATCAAATAAATTAAAGCAAACGTAAGTTATTTTGAAATTTTTTAGCTAAAAAAGGTTTTAGTGTGATGGGAGCGTAGACTTATGATTCTAAATCCTTGTAAATCTTTGAAGGATTATAAAATTTTACCCAAGACTAAAAAGCAGAAAATTATTATATAAATAAAAAAAAAAATGTTATACGAAGTAAAAAGTATAAAATATCTCCTTGAGTGGAGCTTTTAGTTCTACTAAAAACGTGGGACGCATGCTATAGAGAAAAATAAGGAGTTCTATTAACAATTAACTATTTCAACACGTTAGTGAACAAATGATTTCTTAACCCAGGTGACTTGACTATAATGTAAATGACAATACTGTCAGGAAGACCTTGCATGGATGGCAGACTCGAGTTTGTAAACATCTATTGTGCTCAGTCCAATAAGTTCTACTTGAGTTTCTGATTGCTTCAATTTTAATGTTATCGAAATTATTAAGACCGACGTGTTTTTTTTTGTTGAAAACTTTCTTTCTATGCCTATCTATGATAAATTATTGAGAAATTACTTGTTAGCAGTAAAAATGTTAATATGTTAGTGAAGAAATGCTATCTTGCTCAAAGTACTCTAGTCCCACTCTAGGAGAAACTATTTTTAGTTCGTTTTATGCTATGTTCACACAGAGAGTTTAGTTTGAGTTTCCAGTACAAGTTGAGTTTACTTTGTACTGGAAACTCAAACTAAACTCTCTGTATGAACATAGCATAAAACGTGGTATATTAAAATCTTTTTATTTTATTTAAATAATTTTTACATTATATTTAATTATAATTATTTTTAAGAGTATTAAATTTTGTTCGGACTATTTAAAAAAAAAAAAAAATAAAAGATGAAATGAAAATATGATGATAATAAATTATATCAGCCGATTTCAACTACAATGCCAACTTTATAAGCGAAGGATGTCTTGTTCTGAAAAGATATGACCCAAAAAGATAAAGTAGAAAATAACGTTAAAAAATATTTAATTAAAAATTTGCAAGAGTCCAACCCAGGTATTAGTTGTTTTTGTAATACATATTAAATTCCCAAAAACATTTTCAATCTCAATTGTATCGCCTAGAATGATTATGTTTTTATTAGCTCATTAACAACATTTTACCACAACAACAATACAAAATTGTTTACTAACAAATTTTTTCTTTTGAGCACACCAGGCTCAAAGTCTCAATGACTCAATGTCGTTATATTCATTAGCACGCGCCGTTACAAACATGTCGAAACATGCAGCGATAGAAGAATAACAGGCTCAGAAAAGATATACTCATTCTCACTTTATCACAGATGCTTTGGTACTTTCCAAGGGTTGTTTGTTTTTGTTTTTTTGTTCCAGAGGGTAACAACTGACTAGTCACTGAATCAAGCGCATGCATTTGTTGCCTGCCTACATTGGCAACTGACCTACCTTAAGCTCAGCTCTTCTTTGAGCATTCATATATTTAGTGGTACGTTGCTCTTGTGGTTCAATTCGCAACGAGTCTTCAAACTGTTCACGTCGTTGTGCGTTTAAAATAGAGTACTTCAGTCAGATCAGTCGTCGCTATGTCTACTATAAACGAAACAAAGAACATTTTGAAATTTTGTTATCGTGGAACTTTGACTAATATTGCTTATGGCACATCCTGTGATTATCATGATATTCTTGCAATTGGTAAGTTTAACCGCTATTTGTTGTTGATTTTATTTTATTTTTATTTATTTTCCTGCAGTTATTGAACGTTTTTGCATTCCGACGGAATACTCGCACTGTCTACAGATATCCAACATAAATGGCTACGTATTTGAGCAACAAGTTTTTGAATATTTTATTCTCCTCTTTCCAAATCCAGAAATTGTGTTCTATGTGCGACCGGGTTTTAAAAGCTATGCATGGAGAAATAACAAGAGTCTTGTTAATAAAGTTCCAAGTCAACATTTAACTAACACAAGAGTAAATAGCAACAATCTCCAAGAAGTCGTCGATAACTTATATGGCGCTCCAGTGCGACGTCAAAACTGTTTTTTGGGATCCTTACCGGTGACAATGAAGTCCGGCCGAAAACAACCCAATGAATCTAAGGTAAAGCGGCTCATAGCAAAGAGGCAACGTCTGAATGAATCAAAATCAGCTGTTATACCAATTCGTATACCAAAGAGATCGATAAGAATTTAGAGCAAAAACAAAATTAAAAAATTTAAATGAAGAAATAAACTTTTAACCAAAACTTATTTAAATGTATTAAAAATATAAATATAAATTTTTGATTTTGTCCTGAAGGCTATAGATTTGCAAAACTTTTTATAGAAAAAAAAAAAAAAACATGTACATATGTAAATATAGCTTAAATTTAATTTGTTCCTATAATAATTTAAGAAATGAATTTAATCCAATTTTTTAGAACAGATAGTATTTTAAAATAAAATCAAATTATTATGATTTCTACATAAAACCTTAACTAGTTTTATTAATTTTCAAAATCAAATATAAAAATCAGAAAAGATATTAAAAAATGTATTTTCTTCAGCTGGATCAAACTTAAAACATAGCTGTTAAATTGCGATTAAGATTAGTAATCAATAAGATTATTTTTTAAAAATAATTGTAATGATTATATAATCCTTGAGGGAGAATTTTATGATAAGTAATTGATTACGATTACAATAAATCAAAAATAATAACGATTACTTGAGATTACGCAAAGGAATCAAAAGTAATCACAAAAATAATTCAGTTACTTTTAAAGATTATTTTTGATTATTTTTTGATTATTTTCAGAATTTCAGTCTAAAGCATAACTGTTAAATAATGATTACTAATCGTAATCATTAGTAATTCTTTTTTTTTTTTTAAAGGTAAAATAATTGATTAAGTACGATTCTTTAAATCAAAAAATAATAACGATTACTTGAGATTACGCAAAGTAATCAAAAAGAATCAAAACTAATCAAAAAATAATTCGATCTTTTAAAGATTATTTTTGATTCTTTTTTGATTATTTTAAGAATTTCAGTCTAAAGTACAAAAAATTTTGTTAGATTTATTTCAATATAAAACAGATGTATTTCAATATAAAACAAAGATTGTCAAAAAACAAGAATGAGAAAAATAACGCATTACAGTATAGAGTGATCCAAGTAGAGATACTTTTTTCAATAGCCTTTTTTTGATAGATCACGTGTGAGTCGTGTCATACTGTCATGTTATTTTTGTTTAGTATTGTTTGGCATTTCATCATTTAAAGACTTACGCCTGAACAACCTTTACAAATCGTTCAACTTTATTACGAAAATTCACGTTCTGTGAAGAATTTTTCGAGGCAAATTTTGTTCAGCGATGAGGCCCATTTCTGGCTCAATGGGTATGTAAACAAGCAAAATTGCCGCATTTGAGACGAAGAGCAACTTGATGAGATTCAAGAGCTGCCCATTCATCCAGAAAAAACAACGGTTTGGTGTGGTTTGTGGGCCAGTGGAATCATCGGTCCATATTTCTTCAAAAATGATGCCGGTGAGAACGTAACCGTCAATGGCGACCGTTATCGTGCCATGATAACCGACTATTTGATGCCTGAAATTGAAGCTCGTGATCTCGGCGACATTTGGTTTCAACAAGACGGCGCCACTTCCCACACATCGCATCAATCAATGGATTTATTGAGAGAACACTTCGGTGAGCAGATAATTTCACGTTTTGGGCCGATCGATTGGCCACCAAGATCGTGTGATATCACACTGTTAGACATTTTCCTCTGGGGATATGTAGTGTCTAAAGTTTATACGAACAATCCCGCTTCGATTAAGGCCTTGGAGCAAAACATCGCCAGTTACCAGTCGAAATGCTCGAACGAGTCATCGAAAATTGGACTCAACGGATGGACCATCTGAGACGTAGCCGCGGCCAAAATTTGATAGACATTATCTTAAAAAAATAAATGCCAAAGAATGTTCTTTCAAATGATAATAAAAAGTCACCATTAAAATTGCATTTTCTGTGCTTTTTCTTTAAAACGGTAGGGAACCTCGAAATGGATCACCCTTTACAACATAAACGAAACAAAAATAAAACCTTTTTACTCAAAATTACTATTTGACTTTATAAGAACTAATTTTTCAAAAGAAAAATCAGACAATGATTGCCGTCTTGGAGTATTTACTATGCCGGCAAAAAAAAAATAGACTTCCAACTGGCGCTGAGGGCATTAAAGGCGTATTGAATGAAAGAAATGGTTCCTACAACAAGCCATACTTTTGCCAAATCATTTCAGCACTTGGGTTGTCATGCAAGTAGCAGAAGAGTTGATGTGTCAGTTTGGATCGCTAATCGGGTTTAACGGTGTCCTGTGGAAAACCAGTTGTGTCAATTTCATCATCAATTTCACAAAATATTTAGTACTTTAGACCATTACTGTTAAATTGCGATTACGATTAGTAATCATATAAGTTATCATAATATATGTGATTTACTTCAATAAAAGTAAAATACTTACATTTCCCACCAAACATTAAAATAAAATTAATAAATAAATAACTGGCCATTTCAGCCGTTGAAAGGACTTTGACATAGCTTCTTATGATCAATTGTGTTGTGCGTGTTATTAAGTTTGTACACAGTTGACCGAGAACCGGACCTACATGCTTAACGCCGACTCCGAACGGCGATGAACGGAATGTTCTCGTTCTCAAGAAGCTTTACATGGCATTTTGATTACTCTCTGAGGTTTGCCATTGTCGGCAGAGAGGTGGCGGCCGTACAGAAAAATTATTTTAATTCAAATAATTTTACATAGCGGCCAGGCACTTTAACCAACTACGCCACGAACGCCACAAACAACACCCAGCAAACATTATGACTCTTAAAAGGCTCTTTTAAAAATCATATAAATGAGTTTTTATCGTCATAATGCGCTCAAAAAAGACTATTTTATGCGTACATTTTCGTAGGTTGTGGGCTTCAAAATATGATTCATAATAATGACTGCTTTATGTTTAATTTTGGACTCAAAATTAATGCCCATATTTTGTAAAACGCACGCAATCACGTCACTTCGGGTTTTCTTATCTGGTAACATATTTTAGTAGAAAATTTTTGAGTGAAAGAGAGACTTTGTTTTACTTCATATGAAAAAGGCATTGCCAGACTGAAAATCTTAACGCAAGTGACTGCGTTCGTTTTACAAAATATGACTTTAAGACTATTTTAAGACTCATAATAAAGACTCTTTTAGAAATCAAATAAATTAGATTTTTTTGAACTCAAAATTAAGACTCTTCTAAGATCCATGTTTAATACTCATTTTAAGTATCATGTAATGGAATCTTTAAAGACTCATGTAAAGACTCTTTCAGAACTCATAGAAGTTATTATTTTATATAATAGTTATTAGAGTATAAGTTATAAGAGTCATAAGTCTCGTGTTAAAGGCTTTTTAATGGTTTAAAAACTCTTTGTAAACTCTAATTTCTGACATTGATATGATGTTAATAAAACATCAGAAGCCGCATTTGCGCGAAATTATCGTAAGTGCCATGTTTTTTTTCATTGATTTAATAATATTAATGATAAAAATAAAAATATTTCCATATTTTGCCATTTATCGTTCTCATAAAACACGCATACAAATACTCTAAAATACTTTTAGAGTCTAATTTCTGAGCAATCATTTTACAATCATATCAAAGACTACTTTATGAGTCTTTTTATTGCGTACTCATAAAACACGCATAAAAATACTCTTTTTGGAGTCTTATTTCGGAGCAATCATTTTACAATCAAATCAAAAACTCTTTTATGAGTCTTTTTATTGCGTACTCATAAAACACGCATAAGAAATAACTCTTTTAAGAGTAATTTTTTTTGAGGCACTCAGAAAATATTTGCAGGGTTCTTTCAAACTCACTAACATACTGTTGGCGGAAAAACTCACATCAAATGTCAACTCATTCTCACTTTTTTTATCGTTCGTAGGCATCACACATTTTTCACTTTCGAAATTTGTTCCGTTTTCGAAGATTGATTAAAATAGGAGGAAAGTGGAAAGCGAAAAATTCCGCATCGAATTTTTGTTTAGAATAAGAGGAAAGGAAAAAGTGAGAAAACTTGCTAGTGCGATGCTATTCAGAATTGGGCTGATGATATCCGTAGTCATGATGAAGGTTTAATTATTCCCTCATAATTTTGTTTGGGGAGAAGACTTAGTGTTTATTTAATTTATTAAAATTTCAACCTTATCAACCGTTTTGACATCTTCAGAATAAAGATTTGAAATTATAATGAAAAAAGCTTCAATATTCGAGGAAAAAAAAAATAATTGTGTCGGGATGATTTGAAATTTTACCATTGACCAACCGCACTACAGTCAGCATTCTTTCCTTTCGGTCAGTGATACAGATGCAGATCTTAAATGAGAAGTATCGAAACAGAATCAATGCATGTCTTTGAAGCGCTATCAAAATTGCACCTAATAGAGCGCTTGGATTTATTGCCGAATTTATGATGGTTCTATTTTGATGACGTCGTTTTGTATGGGAAGTAGGTGTGGTTTCATTCGATTTTGACAAATTTAAACTTAAAGTATTTCATATAAAGGTTTATGTGCAAATTATCAATTGCTTAAGTGATTATTCCAACTAACAATTATCCTTCCCAGTTTGTGATTTGGAGAAACATTTAATCATATAACCTTTGTATAACCCTACCTATGGGAAGAATTGTCGTTATAATATATCAGCAAGGACATTCTTTGAATCAAATTATTCCAGATTTAAAGAAAAATTAGCTGATTTTTATGTAATCATACCATATTGATTAAATAATAGGTCTGTTTCCGTACTCGTTTCAAGTAAAGTTCGAGTAAAGTTAGAGTAATAGAGAGTAATTTGATTATCTGTCAAAATGAGAAAATTTGTCAAAAAGTACGGAAACGACTTCAAGTAAGTTTCAAGCACAACAGCTGTTTCTTGACAAATTAAATTAAATTAAATAAAAATGTTATTTTCTGGTTGGTTTATTTAAAAGAATGTAAAATTCAAAAAAGTTGCAAAGGAATTGTTCTCCAGGAACCATTTGCGTTCATTTTGCATATTTTAACTTTATTTTTATTAATTTTCTAACCAATTTCACAAATTTTTTCACAACAATTTAATTTTATCATTTTGACAATCAGCTGTTTGAAGCTCGAGATTCGTGCTCGAACAGAATTTCAAGTAAAGTTCGAGTAATAGAGAGTGACATTTTGCTTGTTTTTCTTCTCTCTCGTGCTGGAAAAATGTGTACGGAAACGCTTTTAAGTAACTTCAAGTTACTTGAAACGAGTACGGAAACAGACTTAATATGACCAAAAAGTGTTTTCTTTTTATTGCCGATGCTGCCATCTTCGCATTTTCGAATACAAAATAAATATATCCAAGCATAAAAGCATGCAATTTTGACAAAGCTTCAAAAGCAGAAATTGATTCTGTTTCGATACTTTCCATTTAAGATATGTATTTGTATCTGTATCTGTATCATTGGTCGGAAGAAAGCATACTGATTGAATTGCGGTTGATCAAAGGTTTAATTCCAAATACTTCCTTACACAATTATTTTTTTTTTCTTCGAATATTGAAGCTTTCTCACAATAATTTCGAAATGTCATGCACACCTTTATTCCGAAGATGTTAAATACCTTCTATAAACCATACAAAAGTGCGCCATAATGGCCTTAAATGATGATCATTGATGAAAATCTTCTCACAATTATTATGGTCCTTGTTGTATTTTTGAAATTTAAACTCAAAACCAAAATTTCATAGAAAAATTTTTAAAGAACTTCAATTTAAATCGTTTGACAAAAGAATTAGGAAATCCAGAAATCAAAATGCTACCAAAATTTTAAACAAGGAAATAAGAAAATTTGATGTCTGCCACCCTTTAAATTAGAAATAGATCAAAATTGACGGCAGCGATGAAGTCATGTCGTTGCGACATTACCAAAAATTTCTTCTCCATAAGAAATGCGTGCAAATGTTGCTGTCGTCACCAATGTGTTCAGGCTGTTACGAGTATGATCAAAATTTTAATCATCATATTCATATCAATATCCATTTATATCGTAGCTTACAGAGCAAATTGAACTTATATTCGCACCAGAGATCTGCATGAATGGATTCATTTGCTGTTTCAAGTTCCTTTAATTTTTCAACTCCCTGCAAGTCGAGGCAGGCAAGCAACAAGTTTGCGCGAATCATAGGCAGAAAAAATCAAGTCGCCAAATGTAGAAAACTTGAAATGTAGAAACTTGATATGTAGAAAACTTAAAATGTAGAAACTTGAAATGTAGGGAAAAAGCAATTATTTTGCCTACAAATCGTTTATTTTCAAGTCTGTTTACGAAGTTCGTGGAATTAACTTCGTGTCGTCAATGCAAACTTCGTTTCTCGAGTTGAGAAAACAGTATAACTTTAAAGAAGTGTCGACCACAACAATAGCTTTTGTCTCATTTACTCTTTCGTGTATACGGAAAAAGACAAAGTTTTATTTTGTCGCTTTGTATAGAAAAGTATAAGTAGACGCTCGTCAGTGGCTTTCTGCGGCAGCGCAGTCGCATAGACTTGAAAACAGACTTGAAAAGTAGAAAGCTTGTTTTTTTCTACCAATTAATGTAGGGTAGAAAACAAGTAGAATCAAGTCTGACTTATGATTCGTTTTTCAGAAGCAAGTCGAGGCTTGTATGGTAGAAACATATCAAGTTTCTACAAGTCAAGTCGAGGCTTGATTATTTTCAAGTTACTTGATTTTCAATTGACTTGCTGCAGATCTCTGATTCGCACTAAGACCAATTGTGCAAAAACTTATCAAATTCCTTAAACTTAATTTCTTAATTTCTCCCTCAAATAAGGACTATTCCAATCTTTATATTGTATCTTCTAAGATAAAAATCAGACAATTTCTATATTTCTCAAAAAACTTACCGTGCAATCGTGCTTTTGATAGGTTGCCTCCGTGCACATACTGTTTACGGTGGCAATGGAAACATTCTCACACGGCGCCATGTCACCAATCTTCAACTGAACCCGCTGCAAGTGATCACGTTGCCTAGACCAACCCAGAGTATTGCAATTGGTCCACACCTGCTCGACAGAAGGTGCAACAGGGCTTTTTGTCGTTGTCGTTCTACTTGTAGTCGATGGTTTTCTAAAATGGTCCGGAAATTGTGGTTGCGCAACAGCATCGGCCAATGAGCGCGTCTGTTGGGTAGAATAATAGTCAACTTGTGGAGCACTCTCTGGCAATGGATATGTCTGATCCAGAAGACTTTTTTGTTGTAAAGCTTCAGCTTTTGGCATTTGGACTGCTGCCGTTTCGTAACGGTCGACTTCGACAGAGCTCGCTGCTTCTGACACCACATTTTGATCTAGCGTTGGAGAAATAAAGAATTGTTGTGTTTCCTGTGTGAGGCGCTTATATGTTGGCCTCTGGTTTTTGAGAACTTGCTGTTGTCGATCTTCTAGACGTTCAGCTTTGGGTACAAAAGAACGTCTTTGGAGCAGTTGCTCTTGTCTGCGATTTAACTCGTCGGGTAGGCAAATAGGACGCACATGATCTGAGTAGACCACTGGAGTTTCTAAACGAATCAGGGCAGCTGTGGAACCTTCGACGGGACTTTTTATCATGCCAATAATGCGTCGGCGTTGCTTCCATGGAGAGTTAGATGCCAATCGAACAGTGCCAAAAATAGCTATCCAGGTCGCACGCGGTTGACCTTGGAAACAAGACTCTGTGGTGAGCACCCAATCCTGGGTAATCTAGAATTACATCGAATGGGTTTAAAACTCAAAATATGAAAATGTAATAGAGCAGTGATTAAACATACCAACGTTCCGTCGCAGACATGAATATCTTCTCTATAGAGGGCCACCAGCCAAGGCCAGTCACCGGTCGATGACATCTTGGGCAGCGACAAGTATTGTTTAGACGACAAAACTGACTGCACTCCACACTGCAGTTCACCACAGCCCACGTATAGAACTTGTTTTCTAGGACACGGTGTTCGAATGAAGGAAATTTCCGGTGCGTGTGGATCTAAAACGCGTACATAATCGTTAATGACTTCTGAATCATTGCGTACCTCGAATGTTAGAACAGATCTGTAGACGGAAAATTATTGAATGGACACAACTAACACTCAAAGTTTCAAAATTTACTCATATCCCAGAGATTTACACAGAGACTCGGCCACAGTTTGACGCACAACCGCTTTTGTATCACCTTCCAGGCCCTCCGCACACAATTTGCCGACTATGCCTTTTTCGGAAAATACAGCAAAGCCCTCGGAGTGAAAACGCGGTAAATAGGGCACCATAGGATCGGGACTCAGAAGATCAGCCGCCAGTGGAGAGATGGAAACTAAAAATTAGGAGAGCTTAGTTTCAACAAACTCATCTTTAGAAGGCTGTTAAAAACTTACGGCAATCCTTCTCGTCTGAGCCATCCGGACAATCGGTTTTTCCATCACAACGTGATTTCTTGGGCACACAAGCGCGTCCTCTACCGCAGTATAGCGTGTTTCCAGCACAAAACGAACAAGTTTTTTCATCAGATAGGTCAGGACAGTCGGCAAACCCATCACATAAACGTGGGCTTTGAGCATTACTCTGCAAATCATTGGCACAACCTGGCTTCTGATGACATGATAGAATACCAACCGACTCTGGAAAATTCTCACAGTCGAAAAATGTTCTAAATCTTTGAGGCAAGCGTTCACCACAGCCCTTCATAAATGTTTGACAGTATTCGCGACACATGAGACCAACCGATGGCTCAAAGGGCCCATGAGTTTCGCAAGGTGGCTGCAAAAGACGACATACAAAATCAAAAGCCTCGCGAAAGCACTCGGCATCCACTAGTTCACGAAAGGCTATAACATCTGCCTCAACCTCTTCGATTGAACCATGACCTAGTAAATTTGGATAGGTTGTCACGTTGTAGCCAACAGCACGACAATAACTCAGTTGGAGTGGCTCACAACTCCTCGGTGGTTTTGGTGTTGTGGAAACCACAACCTCTGTGGTTTCATCTTCACCACCTAGAGGAGACGAGGACATGACTGGCTCCTCTATCAGTCCAGTAATTTCCTTAATTGTTAAACTATCTGGATCTATGGATAGATTGTTAAAGTATTTTCTATGTGGTGAAGTAATCTCTTCGGAAAATATTGCCAATAGATCGGCCGTGGATACCAAACCAGCATACGGATCAAATATTGCATTAAAGTGTACCACCACATCATTGTCGCCCTCGGTGCTGTTAAAAAGCGTTAAAGTCATTAGATATAAAAACAATCTTTATTTTTTTCCTAGAAATATTTACCCGTCCAACGCCAGTATTTCGCTTCCTTCATACAATTCACGCAGATCTGAACGTCTCAATATCAAATTTATGCGTTCTCTATAATCGCGTGCCTTATGTTGAAATCGCATCGAGTTCTGATCTGCCAAATCCATGGTCCATTTATCATTAATCACTCTAAACTTTCCACGAAACGTTCGATCAGGCAGCGGCTCCGGCTTGAAGTATGTATCTGTAAAGTTAATAAATATTTTAAGTGATAGAACCCCTTAGTTCAATCAAGCTTACATCCAATATACACAAAAACTCCAGCCACTAGGAGAGCGACTAGAAATCCCGCTATCACTGCACAGCCGCATTTTTGACTGTCGCCCAATTTTCGTCGCGTAAAACGAATGTCCGAATCTGTTGAGAGCACCGACTCTGTTTTTCGTCTATGACCACTGCCATTGCCATTGTGATGTCGGTGATGATTATCGCCATTGTGATGACTGTGCGATGATTTGTGGTGATGTGTACAGCGGGTGTTGTGAAAAGTCTTTTGTGGGGAGTTGACAGAGCCATCTGACGTTATATGATGTCCATT
Source organism: Pherbina coryleti (assembly GCA_943735915.1). Lineage (NCBI taxonomy): Eukaryota > Metazoa > Arthropoda > Insecta > Diptera > Sciomyzidae > Pherbina > Pherbina coryleti. The sequence goes on from OX030951.1 coordinate 53,933,455, forward strand.
TGGACTATTTTGTATGCCCTGAAAAGAAAATATGTTGCATGTGAATAAATTTACCTTTAATTTAAATATTCCTTAAATATTAAACTTGAACATTTAATGTGACTCGTAGCAGTACCAGTGTGGATAATTCATTATGTTAGTACCTTTAGGGTCAACGAACTTTGGAGACCCAGGTTCGAACCCCAGCAGCGACAGAAAATTATTTGAATTAAAATAATTTTTCTGTATGGCCGCCACCTCTCTGCAGACAATGGCAAACCTCAGAGAGTAATCAAAATGCCATGTAAAGCTTCTTGAGAACGAGAACATTCCGTTCATCGCCGTTCGGAGTCGGCGTTAAGCATGTAGGTCCGGTTCTCGGTCAATTGTGTACGAACTTAATAACACGCACAACACAATTGATCATAAGAAGCTAGGTCAAAGTCCTTTCAAGGGCTGAAATGGCCAGTTATTTATTTTTTTTTTTTAGTACCTTTAGGGTCTAAAAATGCGTTGTGTCACCATCTGTTAATGCAGAAAGGGGGCTTCTTAATTTTAGGCCAAAGGTAATAAAATGGGTCGATTGCCATACTACGAGAGCTTTACGGTGCCATGCAAAAATTTTAATTTTGTACCACACTTAAAATAGGTTGTAAAGATCTAAAAAATTAACTTTTAGGTTTCAGGCGACATCGCTCTTCAATTGTTTTTACTAATTTTAATAGCCTTAACACATTAGAAACGTCAAAATCAATACGATACGCAGTTTATTGAGAAATTAAATCATTTTATCGACGACACGTCTATTTAAGCGCGACAACGACGAGAGAAAAATTTCATGTTTGTTACTTTTCAAATTGTAGCCTGAACAATTCCCAAACGATACAACCTAACGATACATCGCACAGTGTAATAATTGCGGTCAAAACTAACTTGTATCTTTTTTTTTTGTATTATTATGATCTATTATATATCAATCGACAGATAGTTCTTCAACTAAGAGAATTCTGCATTTTTTGCAATTTTGAAAATACGTGAAGATTTGGACTCACAGCATGGGCTGAAAGTTGATTATTTTTTCTGTGAATTTACCCATTTTCGTCTTTGCATATACCTTCTACAGATAAAATATCATAACTCTCGAACGAGATGTTCAAAGTATATAAAATTTTAAATTTTTGAAAATTATAAGAGATATTCACGATCTGGAGTTAATGGTCTTGTATTCTGTATTTTTGAGTTTGATATTTGTAGTTTGATATTGTAAAATCTGAAAATTTCAGCAGTGAAGGGGAAAAACAACTATTTTTTGATTTTGCTTAAACTTTCAAAAATTGATCTTTTATTTATTAAAAACTGAGGAAAAAAGATAGAGGTGCGATTTTGCGTTGATTTATTTTTACGTAATTTTTCGTAAGGGTATTTTGGGCAATTTTTGGTAAAATTTACATAGAAAAATACGTTATTTCATTTTGGGAAAAAATTGTTTAAGCTTAAAGGAGTAATGTTTATATAGAAATAAGTACTTTTTTTTAATTTTTAATTGCTTGGGTATTAACGCAAGAAAAAAATGTTCGTAGAACCTACTCCCAAACATGTCACCTGAAAAGATGTGGTCCGTAAGCGTAGAATTATCGGAAGGAGTTGAGATAATAACATGAAACTTGGTACACATGTTCATATGCACCCAATTTTCCTGGACAAATGATAATTTTTTTAAAACAGTTCACGAACACGCCCACTTACCATACAACCCACAATAGTGTAAATACTATAAAATGTCTTATAATTGAGGTACATATATAAGATTTGGTATTTTTGAAAGTAGCATCGAAACTGCGAAATATGCAAAAAATAGGCGTAATCCGCCCACAAATATGACCACTTCCAATACAACCCTCAATGTTTAAAACTATTAAAAGTGTTATATAGTATATGAGTTAGAGAGAGAACATTTTAAATGAGAGTATATATGATCGAATCAAGTTTTGTACCAAAAAATCCGCTCACTTAAAACATGCGTAAAATTGGATACAGTTATTTCCAAGTTGGTCTAATCCGTACTTATTTATCCAAAATAGAGCCCCATTAAATATTAGTATTACAAACTTTATGAATGCACACCTTTTAAAAAAATTTTACTGCATAGTTTAAGGACGCGAAATATTTTTTAATATCAGTCTTTCTGATTGTCAAAAACATATGGTTTATGCCGTTATCTTTAAAATAAACAAAAGTATTTTTACCTAATTATGAATATATTAATTTTTTTTTTTTTTTGTTTTTAATAAATGATCTCAAATAATTGATTTTTGTATTGAAAATTTTGTTTAAATCGGGTTAACACAAGAGGAAGTTGACATATTTTATAAGGAATCTGTTTTGGAAAAATGCCTTTTTTTTAAATGTTAAAGTGAACGTGTTTCAAAAACGTGGGTTATATGGGGAGTATCCCAAACAATGTATCAATTCAGGCTATTTTAAGCAAAGACTTAGTTAGAATAAAATAAAGTTCTCTATGTTATTTTGTTCAAATGAAGTCATTATGATAAAAGTACTCAGGTTTTAAGAATTGAATTTTTATGAGGGGTACTCCAAAAACTGACCCAGCCCATTTTTAGAAAAGACCATTGCTATAACACTGAAAATATTTGCGTGTTATTATAATAAAATAAAGTATTTATTTTTAAAGATACAAGATATTTAAAATTCGGGTTAAGTGGAGGGTACCCCGAATAATGGTCTGATTATTTTTTGAAGTGATTTGACCAAATATGACACTTTTTTTAAAAAATATTGAAGGAGTCCAAAGATACATCGTTTTTTTAACTTTGTCTTATATGGGAGGTTGGCATGATCATTCTCCGATTTGGCCAAAATTTGGAAAATTTCTTAATCTATGTAAAAAAAGTTGTCCACACAAAATTTCGTTGCTCTGCGGCAACTGCAAATAGTTTTGGCCACAGCTTATATGAAACGGTTACACTGTGCATCGCTAAAAGAGAAATGTACTAATATCAAAGAGAAAACGGTTCTAAATTGTAAACAAACCCTGAGAAAATGAGTATACTTCATGTGTATTGTCCTCCAAATTAAAAATAGATTTAAAACGACGACAGTTGCTTGGGAAATCATATACTGTCAAAAAATATACTCAAAAAGAGAGCGCTCACAATCCGCCATTGAAAACACAAGCAATGTTGAAAACGTTGAAGTGAAAAAACAACAACCACAGCAGCTGCTGATGTATTTCCACAAAAAGCTGTTTTTGACAGTTTATGTTTTCCTGTTGAAGAGAAAATAAGCAGTTGTCAATGCTACCATGTATTATTATACCATGGACAGCAACATTGTTGCAAGGAAGCCATGCCGTTGCGACACACAGTGTAACGAGTGCGGACAAAAATAGCTTACGAAAAAGAAATTATAAATTTATAAATTTCTTAAGCATTTTTTTTATTAACTTTAATATGTGTAATATCAACACTTCTTAAATATGTTCCCAAAACTTGGTTTGCCGAAACTCAATAATAAAGACTTTACGCCCACTTTTCTGATGCATGTTTTGACGAAAATAAGCAATTTTATATGAAAAAAAAAAAAATTTTTTCTCAAACTTAAAAAAAAAATTAATTTGTTTTATAAAACTTTCAAATAAAACACTTTATCAACAAAAAGCCAAAAAAGGAGCAATGGAAAAATATCTGAATCTTGTTTTCGCTAAAATGCCCTTCACGATTATACTGGAAAATAAGTTTTATGGGAGGTGGGCGTGCTAGTCGGCCGATTTGGTTAATTTTCACACCAGCTATTTATAGCTACAAAATAACCATGTGTAGTAAATTGAAATGATCTGGAGTCATTTTTTGTGTAAATACACCTGATTACCGATTTCAGTTATAAGGGAGGTGGTCATATTAGTGAACCGATTTAGTTCATTTTTACACCAGCTGTTTATAACTCTAAACGAACTATGTTTTTTCCAAATTTTATTGATCTAGGATAATAGTTTGGGGAACTATTTCATATTACCGATTTCGGTTATATGGGAGGTAGGTGTGCCGTTCATTCAATTTGAACGAAATTTTGTGAAAATAATTCTTTCATCGTAAAAGTCATTTTTACAAAATTTCATGATTCTAAGATAAATCCTTCTACTTTTGTCCACTCGCTATATGGGCTCGTCATACTGTGCGACATATCCACAAAATTCATCTATGACTTGTTTTTTTTCAGCATATCAAGGATAAACCACGTGGACGACGATTTTCGAAGCCAGAAGAAGCCATTGATGCGTTCAAAAACTATGCTTTGAAGAATTTCAAGCTGAATGGGCTAAATGTTATGGCAAATGATTTGAACGCGGTATTGTACTTTTCTACCTTATCGATGAATATTTTTGAACCAAAATCTGAGGTATAAATCATGATACTTTAACCCTTAAATGCACCGTGTATCTTTAAAGATACAACCATTCAAGAAATTCCTACGGCTATATTTTTGGTTTGATTTGTTTTTTTCTATATTATTTAGAATATTATAAGTCTTAAATAAAAAAATAGTTTTTACTTCTATTTGTCATACTTTTTAAAAAAATTATGTACAAAGTCAAAAAAAAATTTTTTTTTTAAATTAAATAAACACTATTTTTAACAATTTAACTTCTAGGAACAGAGAAATTATTTTGATTAGGAAAAAATACTGACTGCTTTCAAAACATGTCCTTTAGTGATTTTAAGTGGTTCGAAAAAATTTCGATCATTTGGCACCTCACTGGGTCACTTTAGTTGGTTGTATCTTTAAAGATACAGTGTGTACTCCTTGCAGCTTTTGATAATTTTAACTTTTTAAAATAAAAGGAATTAATAAAAATTTCATAACACATTTCTTTTATTTTGATATATTTTAATAGGGATTTTAGATGTGGGTAAATTTACATTGAATCTTTATAGATACAACCACTTTTTTTAAAAAATTTAATAAATTTTCAAAACTAAAAACGCAGTTTTTATTTTTACTCAATTTTACATAAAATATATTTTTTCGGTAAAAATCGGGCGCTTTGTGCATTTAAGGGTTAATATTATTATTTAATAAGGTAAAAAAAATGTTGGTCTAAACTAAAATACAGCTTACAAAGAAAAATTTAAGTAAAATGTCTGTTTGTCGAAAAACTCCCGGAGGCCCTTAAATGTCTAAAAATTCCACAATCCTAAACATTTAAAATTTTGCAAATAAGCTGACATCTCAAGTAAAGACTTGTAGTTGGAAATAAGTCAAAATTAAATGAATACTAAGCATACTCTCACTACTTAATGCACAGGTAATAAGGAATAACCTTTTTTAGCTTTTTGTCCGTTTTAAGTTGAATTTGAATATAACAATTTCTGACATGAAGAAGTTTTGGCTACTCACAGATTGATTAACAAATTGATACCGGAAACCGGATGAAATCTAAATGCAACAAAGCAAATAAGTGTTACTTTTGACGTTATATAAAATGAGGCTAATGAATTTTACGTTAATTAAAGGATTTTTAAAATTTACTGAAATAGTTTTTATGTGCATTTTTTAAAAAATTTTTCATTTGTTAGGAAGCCGCTAGTAAGCCGCTAGTATTCCGCTTGAAATCAATTATTAAAAAAAAATTTATTTAACAGAAGTTTTCAAGAATAAGTTGCCATTTAAACAGTGACATGAGTAACCATTAAATATAACTTCATATGAAGGAAAAAATAAATTAAAAAAAAAAAAAATTATTCCCAAAAAAAAAAATATTGTGCTCCAGGTGAGGCTCGAACTCACAACCCCGGCATTGCTCACAAGTTACTGATTATAAGTACCGTGCGCTAACCAATTGCGCCACTGGAGCGCTGAAGGGGGCCGCTCAAAAAGCCATATCAACCAACCACTCACAAATAAGCATTCTTCTTTGCGATACTGTATGAAAGAGAGCAAAGATTCTAAGCCATTAAAAGTGTTGTGCTTATGACGTCAGCTGCGATAAGAAAGGCTGTAAAAAGAATGAAAGATTAGTTTATGTATGCATGCGGTTAAATACATAAGGCAAGTAACGATGACGAAATAAGTTAACATAACAGAAACATCTAATGTTTCAACATGTTCTCTATAGCATTTTTAATTTCTAAGCCCGGCATGGAAAATCAGCTTTAAAACTTTCAACTTGAGACAGAAATACAATAATCAAAGGTATAGTATTATATGTGAGAAATTGTGGAGCAAAAAGTGTGCATAAAGAACGAGAAAAGGTGAAAAGAAATTATGCCCATTTTTGCTCATTAATAAACCCAGCTTTGTCGTGAAGCCATTGTTAAGGCACAACTTTGCTATACATCTCAAGTTCATAGAAAAGGACAGTTTTCTCTCGCAAGGCGAACAAATAACAGGCGTTTGGAATTCCGCTACTGTTTACTTCAAAGATTCTTGGTCGTTTAACAGTTTACAATTTGAAAAGTTTTTCATCTCATGTCAAACAATACGAATCAATTGCGAATCCAATGAAAATCAATCATTTCAAGAATAAATTATAACATGGGCTGGATTATAATAATTATATACAATACATTATATGATTCAATATAGGGTGAATTTCCGTTATTTTCAGAAGATATCCCATGACGAAAGCACTTAAGTAAATTTATCTGAGTCTGTTTATTAGAAAATTTTACATGAAGCCTAAAAACTTGTGTCATCAAAACACTTATCAAATTTGTGTCTGACAACGTAAAATAGAGTTTAACCCATATTACGCCGCTCAATGGTTGAGCCCCATACAAAAAATGTAAAGAAAAATAGAAGTAGTCGTCGTAATTCAATAAAATTTGGCACATGAGTTCAGTTCAGACTGTATCAAGATAATAGCAAAAATTTTTTGATATCCGCCCACAACCACGCGTACCTCCCATAACACATAAAAATTAAAAACGCCTTTTTTTCTATGACGTATCGTATGATGAAACCACATTGTCAGAAATCTTAAATTAAAGTGTTTAATAAAAAAAAAACATTTTTTCCTTCATGACCACCTCCCCCAAAAAATTTTTCACTGCACTTGTTTTCCAAATTTAAGGTGATATAACATCTAAACTGTTAAAATAAGATGTTCATGTTACTGTAAGATATTATTTTAAAATTATTCTGTAAGACAATGAAAAAAAAAATTTTCAAAATAAAGCTGCCTGTTTCGCTATTATTTAAAAAAATTGAATGAACCTTTTGCATTTTGCAACAAATTAATAATTATTGCATAAGCGATGATAGCAACTTTCAAAATTTACTTGAGTATACTTTTAGGGTAATGTAAAACCTGCTATCAATCTTCATATCCGTAGTTCATGCTGTAGCTTTTTATGCATATAATCACATGCTAATCTTTCAGAAAGATTTTCATCTTTTTTATAGTTTTTTATAGTCGCAAAAAAATATAAAAATTCGTTTGTGAACTTTAAATGGTCAAGAAGGCAGAGCAATATTGCTGGTACCATAATAAACAATATAAAGTATGTCACACTATTGAACGAAGAGTTTGGCTTAACAAGCCAAGCCTGAAAGTATACTAATTATAATTGCTAAAGAACTAAGCCTTGAGACCGAGCAACTCTATATTTTTCTCAAAACGGTTTTAGTTATAGTCCTATCTTGTGAAAAAAGCTCAAAAGAGCTCACTTTTATTATTTGAAACATTTACGTAAAATATCAATAAATACATTCCGTTGAAAGATTTTTTGGCGCAACTTGGAGCTCACAAAGTAACATTCTGCTAAAAAAGAAATTTACGTTTTTTTTCATATCCACGTTAAATTTGAGTTTTTTTAAAAAATAGAGATAAACAATATATTTCAATATATTTCAAATACTCATAATTTTTCCAGTTTTTTTGCATTGTTCGCGTTTGAGGGCCTCTAGACAAAAAACCAATGAATATTATTCAAAAATATTTTGGATTTATGCTAATTGAACAATTCTTAAACGATGTAAATTAAAAAAATATTAAAAAGAGAACATGAATTTTGGTATTTATTTCCACCATTCAACCACTGTGCGTAGTAAGGGTGCCTATTTTCACACAAATTTTTTTTCTATGACGAAGTATAGGGATTAATTTGGTTTTTTTTATTTTTTCCTCAGATGTTCCAGACTGGTGATATCCTGCACACCGTCAATTTTTTGGCATTTGTTAAAAAAAAATCAAATAACGTCAAAAACCGCTTCAAAAATTCTGAAAAAAAAATTGTTTGTATTCTTTAAGTGTTAATTCATACATGTGCAGAATTTTTTTTTAAATTTGTAACCTATATGCCTGCCCCCTTAAAGGTTTTTAAGGCTAAATCTATGCCCATCTAAAAGCTGATTCCATTTCCTAATTCCATCCTTTTTTGGCATGTTTGCATTTAATCTGGAAGATATAAAATAAATTATGAAAATAAAAAACAGTGCTTTTGCGTTTGCTTTTTCTTTTGTTTTTGTTTTTGTTTTTGTTTTGTTTTGTTTTTTGTTTTAGTTTTAGTTTTTGTTTTTGTTTTTGTTTTTGTTTTTGTTTTGTTTTGTTTTGTTTTTTGTTTTTGTTTTTGTTTTTGTTTTTGTTTTTGTTTTTGTTTTTGTTTTTGTTTTTGTTTTTGTTTTTGTTTTTGTTTTTGTTTTTGTTTTTGTTTTTGTTTTTGTTTTTGTTTTTGTTTTTGTTTTTGTTTTTGTTTTTGTTTTTGTTTTTGTTTTTGTTTTTGTTTTTGTTTTTGTTTTTGTTTTTGTTTTTGTTTTTGTTTTTGTTTTTGTTTTTGTTTTTGTTTTTGTTTTTGTTTTTGTTTTTGTTTTTGTTTTTGTTTTTGTTTTTGTTTTTGTTTTTGTTTTTGTTTTTGTTTTTGTTTTTGTTTTTGTTTTTGTTTTTGTTTTTGTTTTTGTTTTTGTTTTTGTTTTTGTTTTTGTTTTTGTTTTTGTTTTTGTTTTTGTTTTTGTTTTTGTTTTTGTTTTTGTTTTTGTTTTTGTTTTTGTTTTTGTTTTTGTTTTTGTTTTTGTTTTTGTTTTTGTTTTTGTTTTTGTTTTTGTTTTTGTTTTTGTTTTTGTTTTTGTTTTTGTTTTTGTTTTTGTTTTTGTTTTTGTTTTTGTTTTTGTTTTTGCGTTTGCTTTTGCTTTTGCTTTTGCTTTTGCTTTTGCTTTTGCTTTTGCTTTTGCTTTTGCTTTTGCTTTTGCTTTTGCTTTTGCTTTTGCTTTTGCTTTTGCTTTTGCTTTTGCTTTTGCTTTTCCTTTTGCTTTTGCTTTTGCTTTTGCTTTTGCTTTTGCTTTTGCTTTTGCTTTTGCTTTTGCTTTTGCTTTTGCTTCTGCTTTTGCTTTTGCTTTTGCTTTTGCTTTTGCTTTTGCTTTTTCTTTGGTTTTTGTTTCTGCTTTTGCTTTAGCTTTTTCTTTGGTTTTTGTTTCTGCTTATGCCATTGCCTTTGCTGTTACAATACGTATTAACCTTAGCACCATGTAATAAATTCATGCAACGATGGTACATTGACGTTACCTTGAGCGGTTTCCAGAGAGGTCTCATAGCGCCAATTATTTTTTCTTATTTTTATGATCTGACCAAAAACCTTGACTTTATTGTCCCTTCATGAAATATACCGTAGCGCCCTTAGATACCAAGTTATAATAACATGCAACTTTTTTAATTTTTGTTGCAGTTTCAGTTATAAGCGATTGGCCTCCGTAGTTTTATAGCAAGAAAATCTTTTATTTTCGTTATGAGGTCGAAGAACCAATCTTTGCTGTCATAAAATTAAATTTACTGTAGCACCTATACTGGTCGAGTTATAATTCCATGCAACAATATTGCATTTTTGTTGCTTAACTTCACTACCTCCGCGACCTGATGACGTCCTCATTTATTTTTTCCATAATTCCATTTTTAACCGACTTCAAAAAGGAGGAGGTTCTCAATTTCGTTGGTTTGTCCGCACTTTTTTTTTTTTTTTTTTAAATGTATGTACATCGATAACTCCTAAAGCACTTGCCCGATTTCCGTAATTTTTTGTCAACAGATAGGTACCATGAACGCGGAGGTCCTTTTTTAAAAAAGTGGGCGATATTCGACAAAGGGGCGTGTCAATATAAGAAAAACACTGTATTTCAGTTAATATTGACACTAGGGTACTGAAATTTACAGTAAAAACACTGGGGTAGACACAATTATTACAAATTACGATCAATAAAGTGGGCGTTATTTGACAAAGGGGTGTGGTCATATTAAAAAAACACTGTATCTCAAATAGTATTGACACTAGGGTACTGAAATTTAGTACAGGTGTAGACACAATTTTAAAAAACTACTGTAAAGAAAGTGGGCGTTATTCGACAAAGGGGTGTGGCAATATTAGAAACACACTATATATCGAATAATATTGACACTAGGGTGTTGAAATGTAGTACATGGGTAGGTACAGTTACTGCAAATTACTGCTAAAAAAGTGGGCGTTATTCAAGAAAGGGGCGTGTCAATATTATAAAAATACTATATCTTAGTTAATATTGACACTAGCGTATTAATATTTGGTATGCAGGTAGATAAGTAGGTAGAATCATTAAAAAAGTGAGCGGGATTGTACACAGGATGTGTCACTTTAAGGAAATTACTATATTACGGTTAATATTGATACTTGGGAACTGAAATTTGGCACAGGGGTAGGTAGAATCATTATATGGTACGGTAAATAAATTAGGCGGGATTAGAGAAAGGGCGGGGCACTACAAATTGTAAAGAAGCAGAAATGGAAAATACCCAACAAACTTTCAGGAATTTAAAATCAAATTTGTTAAGAACAAAGTTTCATGTTTAAAATTTTCCTCAAGAATAAATACTATTGCATAAAATATTTCATATTATCTAAAAAGGAAGAAATAAAAACTTTTTAACAAAAAAAAAACCCGACTTCAAAATCACTACAAAGTAAAAAATAATTTTAAATAACTTTTCCCATTCATTTCTTGGTCATATTTTAAAAGCTATTTATACGTGTTATAATATTGGAAATCTTATCATTTTCATTTTTTTTATTTTGTTTTATTATCAATATATTAATTGCTTTATGAACATAAAAGCTTTGAAGTCGGCGCTCATCTTTGACACACAATCATGACCTTTTACCATCCGTGCACTATTTGGTGCCTTGGTGACACTGTAGTAATTTTAAAAGCTTTGTGCACATTAAAATTCTCACTAAACTGGTTTGGGTGAGCTTGTAAAGCTCATATTGAATATGACATAGTGTGTAACAGCTGCACAAATAATGCATGGAACACATTGGCTACATTCAGCGTACTCAAAATTTGTCAACTGAAAGAAAAAAAATCGCTAAGAAGCTTTTATATTCATAAAGTTAATAATATTTTTATGATAAAACAAATTAGAAAAAATTAAAATAAAAAGATTTCGACATAGTAAGATAAGCGCCGACTTCAAAGCTTTTATGTACATAAAGCAATTAGTATATTGATGATAATAAAACAAAATAGAAAAAATGAAAATGATAAGATTTCCAATATTATAACACGTATAAATAGCTTTTAAAATATGACCAAGAAATGAATGGGAAAAGTTATTTAAAATTATTTTTTACTTTGTAGTGATTTTGATTAATAAAACAAAATAGAAAAAATGAAAATGATAAGATTTCCAATATTATAACACGTATAAATAGCTTTTAAAATATGACCAAGAAATGAATGGGAAAAGTTATTTAAAATTATTTTTTACTTTGTAGTGATTTTGAAGTCGGGTTTTTTTTTTGTTAAAAAGTTTTTTTAATTCGATGTTTCATGATTGTTGGATTTTAGATTTTGGAGCGGCTCTCTCCGCGACCACGTGAGTTAAGTTTGCTGTCTGTTTTTCACGTGAGGAGGATGATAACTAGCCTTTACTGGCGTATAATATTTTAACCGTAGCACCTATACTTGACGAGTAGTAATACCATGCAAAACCATTGCATTTTGGAAAATGACTTTTTCTACTTTTTTGGAAAAATGCGATGTAAGACGTCATGCCTACACTTTGTCACGTCAAAAGTTCTTTCAGAGAGGCGCAATTAATATAACTTACTAAAATCTTGTATTTTAATCATTCAAAGTTAAAAGCAACTTCTTTAATCTTCCAAACATTAAGGTGTGGCCGTTAAATTAAAGTCCGAGATAAATTTTAGCAGTTTATAAATGAGTTATTAATTGAAGTTAATTTGCACCTTGGCAAATCAACAAATGAAGTCATGTTCTTTGATTTTTGCTATCAGCTGATAATGGATTTGTAACGTTTAACGTTAATCAACACTTGTCATACACAGAACCAAAAACGTACTTTATAACAAAGAAAGAGTTCTTTGTTACAATGTATTATACATTAAAATTGGTCCAAAGTACGAGTTCCTTGATTCAATGAATCTTTGTTCTTACGTTAATTCTTTGATATGTTATGAAGAAAAATGATTAATTAATGACACATACAACTGTTACAATACGTTAGTCTGTCCTTAGAAATTTTAAAACAATATCAAAATATATTTTAAAAAATCAGTTTCTTATTGAGATAAAATTCTCTAATGGTTTTTTAGATATTACAGCACAAGAACTGGAACAAAATTTTAATGAACACGAACAATAAACTGTTCCTTAAAATTAAGAACAACGATTCATTGAGCCAAAGAATTCGTTCTTTGGGGCAATGAATAGTTCTTAAAAATCAATGAATTTCGCTTTATGAACGAGATTCTTTGATTTTAAGAACAATATTTGGTTCAGTGTACGTGTGTGGCCTTTGATGAAGTTGAAACTTCATCTTTGAAACTAATGGTATGAACTAAAAGGAGTTCAAATGGGACAGATTGGAAAGGAAAGGAAAAGAAAGCTGGAATACGTGATGAAATGGAATTCTTTTTAAAATTGACTGAATAGGTGTAAAACCTGACAAACTTGGCTCAAAATTAAAATAAAACTATACGGTCAAAATCCAAGCAGAGTATTTCAAAAGTCTTTTTGAAACTTTTGCATATATTTCAATATATTAGGGGCAAGATAATCTTTCCTCTGATAACGCAAGACTAAAATAAAGCCTAATGTGTAAATGCAAAAATTCATATCAGACATTTAAAACCCATCTAAGCGAAGCAATAGTCAACATTCACACGAAAATAATAGTTTAATATTTTTCTTTTCCAGGATTGCGCAACAATTGCTCTGATGTCAGAGAACCAGAAACACGGGTTATATATTTATGTACGTGCCTATTTAGAACATGTCTTGCAGACGATACAGCCTCAATCCACTTTTTTGTAGCATCTGCTGCTACTGACAAAAATTATGGTTTTTTTTTTCATATTTTGAATTGTTATAAAGTCATTTATCAGTGACGAAAAGTCATAAAAATAATTGTAAAATTATGAAATGCTCTTTAACTTTGACTCTTAGCACAGCGACCTACTTTCTCAAAACATCCATGACACGATAAACAGTACAAATTTTTAACATTACAACAAACAACTATGACTTTGACCAATGTCAATGACAAAGAGCATCTTAAGCATCCCATAAAAATGTTCCAAGCAGAACGGACTGTTCTTTTTTACGATGACATCAAATGCATCCATAAAATGCTCTTGCGGTTGAGAAATACGCTAATATTATGACATATTTTCATTTTCGCGCTTTCATCTTGTTTGTTGTGAACTCATAGATACAGATACATTTTCCAATATCTAGATAAACGTTAAAAAGAAAGAAATAATTATTTCTTTGCTCTTATTTGTGTTTCGGTGCTTCAATTGCATCGGATTAACAAATACGTGAGCCCGAACCCATGAGTTTTCTTGGGAAACAATGAAATGTAATTTAGTAGCACAAAGTGGAGAAGTCATTGGAACAGGCAACGGCTAATTAGCATGATTTCTTCCATGCTTTCTTTGTGCTTTTTTTTTAGCCAGCAAACTTACTCACATAACGCAAAGTTAATCCCGGAAAAAATTACTGTAATTATTTGTAGCCATGCCGTCAAATTGAGGCGTTAAAAGCAAACACAACAACTATATTATTAACATGACTATGAATGGACATTGTGCATCATTTAGTTTTTGTAAAAATTTTGCTTATAATTTCTAGGAAAATTTTCACAAGTTGAATTAATTAGCAGCGATTATTAAATGAACCGAAAAAACTCGAAAGAGTGCTATTGGAGAGTTGAAGAATTGGAAAGCAGCTGGAAAATATCTCTAATACTATAGGAAGTTTTCCGTGTATTAAGCCCAATTTTAAATTTTGTTTTTACACACCTTCATGTTTCCGTTTGATTTTCCACCAACACCGTGTTTTCCGCAAATATTGTTATTCTCTCTGCAGCTATTATTATTTACAGTTTTTGCTGATTTATCCGTTGTCGTTGTTTTGGCGCCACTTGAAGATGATTTTTTACCCTAAAAATAAAAAAGAAATGATTTTAGCGATTTTTGTTATGTTTACTTTTATAACTTTTGATTATACAATGACCGAAATGAACATAAGTTAATTTTGATTATGGGAAATATTTATATATCTTCTGCGCTAGGTAGCCAGAATAACTCGATATCATGCAGCGGCGTTGCATTGAATTTTTACTCGGTGAGTATATAAGCTACGATAAATGTTTAAAAAAAAAAATTCTGACTTCGTCAGTTCGTGAAGATAGCAAGAAAAGTAATATACTTGAGCAAAAAAAAGATACAGTAGTTTCGACTTTGTCGTAACACAAGACGTAGAATTAGTCAATTCGCTTTTGATGACATCTTTTTTAAAAACTATTTAGCAAAATATTTATTCCATACACCTGAGCATATGACATTTAAAAGAGTGCCGGAGAGGGTTAATATGTATGACCGACCCCCATTACTTTTGCAAAAGGAACATTTTTGCGTTTGACACCTCTCCCTCCGATCACTCCTTAGGGGGGCTTCCTTACAAATATTATGGTTTTTGTATATTTATTCCATACACCTGAGCATATGACCTTTAAGAGAGTGCCGGAAAGGGTTCATAGGTAGGACTGACCCCCATTATTTTTGCAAAAGGAACATTTTTGCCTTCGACACCTATTCTCTCCGACCACTCCTTAGGGGGGCTCCCATACAAATTTTATGGTTTTTGTGCCGGAAAGGGTTAATATGTATGACTGACCCCCATTACTTTTGCAAAAGGAGCATTTTTTCCTTTGACACCTATTGCCTCCGACCACTCCTTAGGGGGCCCCCATACAAATTTTATGGTTTTTGCTTATTTATTCCATACACCTGAGCATATGACCTTTCAAAGAGTGCCGGAAAGGGTTAATATGTATCACTGACCCCCATTATTTTTGCAAAAGGAACATTTTTGCCTTTGACACCTATTCCCTCCGACCACTCCTTAGGGGGGCTCCCATACAAATTTTATTGTGTTTGTGCCGGAAAGGGTTAAGATGTATCACCGACCCCCATTACTTTTGCAAAAGGAACATTTTTGCCTTTAACACCTATTTCCTCCGACCACTCCTTAGGAGGGCTCCCATACAAATTTTATGGTTTTTGTTTATTTATTCCATACACCTGAGCATATGACCTTTAAGAGAGTGCCGAAGAGGGTTAATATTTATGACTGACCCCCATTACTTTTGCAAAAGGAACATTTTTGCCTTTCACACCTATTCCCTCAGACCACTCCTTAGGGGGGCTCCCATACAAATTTTATGGTTTTGTCGATAAAACCGGAAACTGTCGATAAATAGGTAGCAAGTTTAAGCAAACAAAAACATCAAATGTTGGCTTTATATTTCATGTAATTGTGTAAAATTTATATAAGTTAGAGAGTTCTAACATGAATTTTTGTCGCATTGAGGACCAAGCAGACCAACAAGTGCTAACATCAACATTGTACGATCAGTACTTTAGGCCCACCAAAGGCTCAAAAAGTAATGTAAATACTGACACCTGATCACTATCAAACACCCTACTTACCTCCGAGAATGACGTATTCTACGTCAAAAGAAAATTCGCAACAGAGTAGATTTTGCAAGAAAGCATCTAATACGAAAAAAATTGGAAAAACGTGTTGTGACTAGACAAAATAATGGTGAATTTATTTGGATTCGATGTAATGCCTCATGTAATGCTATGTTCACACAGAGAGTTTAGTTTGAGTTTCCAGTACAAGTTGAGTTTACTTTGTACTGGAAACTCAAACTAAACTCTCTGTGTGAACATAGCATAAGACACCCAAGAAGTACTACACTTAATCCAAAGCACGTAGTTAAAACTATTAAACAAGGTGGTGGTATCGTAATGCTATTGGGTTGTTTTTCATCATTGAGCGTAGATCCAATATATTGGACTAAAGCTAAAATTTGCACCACAGACTATTTAAATATATTCAATATTATAATGCTCTCATTTTCCGATGAAGAAATGTAGTTAAAATGGGAAGTTCTGCAAGATAACGATCCCAAACACTCTTTGCAACTGGCAAAAAAATGGTTCCGGGACAATAGCATTTACTTATTAGAATGGCCATCGCAGCCACCAGACCCTAATCCACTTGAACACCTTTGGAGGCTCTTAAAGTAGAAAATAGCTGACTATACATCCAAAAATAAAGAAGAATTGAGGAAAAAAGTGCACTTTGTTATTGATCCCTAAATTTGTGCCAAACTGGATTCCATGGGCCGTCGGTGCATTGAAGTTCTTAAAACCTTAATAGCACAACAAAATATTAATGTTAAACTAGTTTGCAGTATAAAATTGGTAGATTTAAGCAATAAAATTAGAATGTTGGTTATAAGGCTTTTGTTTCTATTATTTTTTCCACGGACAATAAATTAAATGTTTTGTTTTATGAATTACGTGAAGCTGATTTTTTTTTTATAATCTGATAAATATTCTCTTAATCTTTAAGTCATATGCAAACTTTGAAAACAAAATTCATTACACGAAAAATAATCAAACAAAAGAAAAACATACAAGCTGTTTCTATTATTTTTTTTTCCATCACATGTATCCGGAATTTTTTTGCACATTATTAATGAGATTTTTGAGCTTGCATTTGTCTGAATAATTGCTGAATTCTTGGTTTAGTATTGCTCAGAGCTACCCGCATATCATTCGTAGCATCCAAACAATATCTGCGTTTGTTTTTATTACTAATAGCGCCAAGAATGCCTGCTCGCATAGGTATTTTGTTGAAAACGGGGTAAGATCGGTTTTCTTTCGTATGAATTTTACGAAAAGAACCTGCTATTTTGGCACCAGAAATCTTCAAGGCTGGTACCTGACTGGTATGTATTTCTGCAGTCACTGTCGTTTTGCAATTTAATAACTATTCTTGCAAATGATTAGTAGTTTCAGTAATACGCACTATGAAAGAATTGCGAAAGGATAATTTTCTGAGCACCTCTTATTCCACTTCCGTTGAATTCTGGAGAGAAACGGTTGAATAAATTTTTCAACTGCATGTGTACAACAGAGACAAACACACGATTAGAACGTCAACATGACGAAATTAAGAAAATATTAAAGGATGTTTGGTGCAAAATCTATTACCAGCTGACTTAACACTGCGTACTTATACAACGAAATGTAAAACAAAACGGCCTTGTTAACAAATTTTTAACCATAGCCCAGTTAACACTTTCATTGACATTTTAATCAAAAAAATTACCTTTTTTTAATTATTTCTACAATAAGTAGCTAAAAAAGCAAATAATTACAAACTGTTTAGTTATGACCAGGGACCGAAAATAATTGGTATTTTCAAAATTTCAATTCAAAAAGTCAAGCGAAAAAAAGTCAAGCTTTTCGATATTTGAATATAGCAGTGCGATGCTTGTTAGCTAAGGAATAATAATCTAAAAAGATTTTTATTTATTTGACTTTTTTAAAATAAGACAAAAAATAATAGTTATTTTTTGACCGATTTTTTTTTTTGGTCAAAAATAAAAGTTGAAATATGACTTTTACTTTTTCGGTCAAAAATAACAGTTAAAATTTGACTTTTATTTTTTCGGTTAAAAGTAAAAATCGTAACAAAAGTATAAATTCTATTCATTCTACTCTTCTCTACCTTTGTTTTGCTTATCACTACACATTGCGTACCCTGTCACTGTTGTTTGTCATATCACTACACATCAGAGAACTGCAATGAGTATCCGACAGAAATCATATACTCAAATCATACCCGAGTTACTTGTTGATCTCTATCCTATCCATACTCAATGAAATATGTAAAATACTTATACTCATTCGGCTCATTAGCATATTTTTGGGTGAAAAACAACGTGTGCCGGGTTAGCTAATAATTAATATAGTATATCACTGTCAAATTTTTAACCTTTATTTTTAAAAGAAAAAATAAAACTAAAATTTTAACTCTTATTTTTGACTCAAAAATAAAAGTCAAATTTTAACTTATATATGTAACCGGAAAAATAAAAGTCATATTTTAACTTTTATTTTTGACCGAAAAAAATAAAAGTCAAATTTTAACTGTTATTTTTGACCGAAAAAATAAAAGTCAAACTTTAACTTTTATTTTTGACAAAAAAAAATTCCTTAACTATATTTTTAACCACGAAAATAACAAAAACCGTGTGTGTTGCCTCTTTAACTGAAGATTCGACTCGAAAACCTGATGTTATGAAACAATTTCCAACAGATATTAATTTTTCACTAGGTTACTTTGCAGTGAAGGTAATATTTATCGAAATAAATTGTTATTTTAGTTATTTTTTTTTTAAAGGTAGTGTCACTTCATATCCAACAAACGTCATATTACAGAATAAATACGTCACGTAATTTCCATTAGATACGTAAGCCTGCTCAATGATCAATGATCTAATAATCAGCCCTTTCAATATAGTCGAGACAATTGTTCGGACATTGTTTGGTTTATGTAGGCATCACTCAAGTTATGAAACAATTATTATCTACTAACTGTTTTCTTTTATTGTCAGATGTACAGTAAATATTTCTCTTTATGTTTTCCATGCTGCGAATTATGTCATATGTAACATATGATATATTGTGTGCGATAGTATTGATGTTAAAATACCGTTCCAATGTTTATATGTTGCTGAAATTTGATCTGAAATGCATTTTGCCCATCAACATTTCGGACACTGTTAATTGCTCAATGTTTGTAAACAGTTGAACTCAAAATGTCATCATAAATATTAAACTAACTCTTCCATTCAGCGAAGAAAATGAGCGATTAACTGCGTATTTCTCAGGGCTTCGTAAACTGTCAAACTTCAAAACTTAAGGCCTAACAAATTCACAACAAATTCATGTGAAAAAATACCAACAAAACACTCTCCAAACAATTAAAAATAAAGCCGCTTCACATTAGCACCGATCCCACACTAATAACTGATTCTTATTATTTTTTTAGTTGTTGTTTTTTTTTCTATTGTTTCTGTTGTTTACATTGTGCAGATGTTAAGATCTATAAAAATTTACAAATTTACTTAGTCGCATAACAAAAGTAAAAGTTGAACTCACCTCTTTATATGGAAAAATAGAAAAACTTTCTTCAACCCAAAACAAAATAAAACGAAAAAACAAAAATACAAAAAAAAAAACAAAAATAACAACAAAAAAGCAAAAGACCTTAAGAAGAAAAGAAAAAGACATTAAATGTTCGGTCGTTACCTACATCTTTTATAATAAGTACCCATAGCTTTTATGCATGAGGTGAAATAAAAAACCGGTATGGTGCGAACAACACGGCTTACCGACTTTCGTTAAAAGAAAAAAAAAAAACAAAATTGCAAACATAATCAGTAAGAGTCGTTGAAAGCGAACTAATCTGCATATTTTAAGAACAACCAATGGCTTAATATTTTTATTTCCAAAGATTAACACTTTTTTTCACGTTCATTGTTTGCATTGCAGTTCAGCTGAGGCGCAACATCATAGCAGAAGCTGTGGTGGATTTGGAAATGAACATTTTTATTTATGTTCAATAAACCGAACCGAGTCAAAATGTTTGGTATTTTTCGGCAGAAGTTATTTATTTCATGTGTTTGGCTTGACATTTTAACGTTTTAATCCGAGTCAGCATCATTTTTCATTTCGATTCAGCAAATTATTAAAAGATCTGGCATTTAAATGATGATGCCATAATTTCATAACTTTGAGAACAACTGAAAAAAAAAACTTAAAATTCTGTACTTTTGTACAAGAGAAAATCTGACAAGTCAGCTTAAGTCAATAACAAAATATTCGGATCCACAACCAGTTGAGCCAATTTAAAACTGGTCTTGACTTTCTTTTTGATTTGGGTTTTTTTTTTACTTCACGGCGCCAAAATTATTCACGCGCGCGGGTTCGACTTCAGAGCGAAGACTTTGACATTGCATTGGTTGTGGCGATGCTGATGATTATGGTGATTATGATGATGATGATGATGATGGACCTTGTTTTGGAAATGCACGCCAGCCGGCGCGATCAACAAAACTTGATGAAAAGGAAAGTAAACTCGTTTTTCAATGAAAACTTACTTTCACTGCTGGAAAATTGTGCTTGTACGAGTACGCTGCACCAAATCTACACGAATTCAATGGCATGATCTTGTGCAACACGTAGCACAGTTGTGCAGAATAGTTTTGCCAAAAGTTCAGCAGATATTTGCGGCAAGCCTTGACTCTTTTTCAGTATGCTTTGTAAAGTAAAGAAATCATCATGTGGCCCTCAAGTGGGCCCAATCATATCTCCAAGCATGCCTTTCCATCTAAGTGTTTGGAACATTTTTGAGCTAAAATAAAACAAAACCATCTCTAAGAGTTCACATCAATTAATTGTTTTTCAATTAAAACGACCTTGGTTTAATAGCCAAACCGTTATTTTCGGAACTGATAGGCTGCATTTGCTTGAAAGTTGGACACAAAATATGGTTACATTGTTGCCTTTCTTAGAAATCATTCTCTAATCACGCTTAGCTTTGCGACGTGTTTTGTATTTTATGCCGTAATTAACCCCGTAATTAACCCCGTCGGGTTTTTTAAAAAGGCGGCAAATAAACAACACTTACGACCAATTCCTTTTAGAATTTGTGTAAAATTTAGCCTCTGGTCATTATTAGCTACATTTTTGGCCCTTTCTTCTTTGGATAGCAAAGTCCCGTTCGGCATTTTAATCAACAAGTTCTTGGAGTCGCAATTGAAGTTTATATTCAGACGGACAATGATGTGACCTCTCCATTGATGAAGTTTTAAATGACTGTCCTATAGGTTTGATACGATTGAAATAAAGCAACAACGAGTGCATTTCAACGCAAATTAACAGTACTTCTTTCAATCAATGATTAAGGGGGGAGGGGGGGGGTAATGTTTGTTTAGAAAAATTTTTTTAGAAAAAACTATAACAGTACACGCAAAGAAAAAAAACGTTTATCGCCAGTTTGCCGCAAACGAACTTCGTTTGTCGTGCTTGAAATCGTTTATTGCAAACGTTTCAACAGTTGTCATAAACGTTGAACAAAAAATAAACAAAATTTTCAGTTGTGAGAAACGAGTCATTTAGTTGCAGGAAATGAATTTCGTTTGTCATAAACGCGAGTGATTTTTAAATTGCAGCAATTGAAAACTTCGTTTTTCCCAACTGAAAATTTTGTTTATTTTTCCCTTCGTTGTATAAACATAACGCTTATAGTTTAGAGTTACTTTTTGGACAAATTGTTACTATATAAGGAAATTGGTAGTTTGCTTAATACGCGGACGAAGATAGCAACAGATGTGGAATCCATAAGAAGACGGACGGACATAATGAGAAAGATTATTAATATAATAAATAATAATGACCGAAATTGCTTGCGGTTTATATATATATAAGATATATTTTTAAGTTGTGACAACTGAATATTCGTTTGCGGCAAATACAGCTCGCAAACGAAGTATAGTTGGTGAATTTTTCAGTTGTGGTAAACGAAAAATTTCTTTGCGTGTAGGTTTATTTTACTTAGTATTATATAAAAGTACAACATTTTAAGAATATTTAAAAAAATTCTTGTTAAAAAATATAGAGAAATAACGGATTTATTGGAGATTTCCTCAGGTGCCTCGAAAAAAAGTCTTTGTGCGGTGACCAGCATCACTGGATCATCTGAAACCAAAAAATCAAAATGCTTTCTTTAGTTTATTACTTTATCTCTCCAGTGACGTCGAGTTTTTTTTAATTTTTCAATTTTTCAATTTTTGGCACCATTTCGAAGACAAAATTATGATTTTTGACGAAAAAATCTACCTATTTGTTATTGTAAAATTGTTAGTAATTAAAAACTTTAAAAAACTCGACGTCACTTGAGAGGTACTCATATGTAGAATATGTGTACAAAATTTGAAAACGATCGGTTCAGTCGTTTTTTCTGTAGGCTGGTCACCGACTTTAAAAATTACATGTTTGGGAAAATCCATTTAAAGTTTTGTACACTAAGCAACACTAGTTGAAGGTACGGTCATTCAACCTACTGTAACTTCGTTAGTTTTGCTCCGAATGACCTAAAAATTTAATACAATTTTCTTCAGATGTTGTACTTTCAGAAACAAAAATTAAAAAAAAATGAAAATAAAAATTGTCAAACCTTACCCAACCCCTCCCTCCCCCCTTAAAGCTGATAAAGAGACTTTGCTTAAAGTGGTACAGTTTGTTCTCTCATTCTGTGCTTGAGCTTCTTCTGATTGTAATCAACATACCATGGTATAATAATATAAGGTAGTATTGACAGTTGCTTGGGCATCGACCATCTGTCAAAAAAAATGTCTAGAAAGAGAGCGTTCAATTATTTCTTATGTTTTCGCCATTGTTTATGTTTCAGCGCTTGCAAATAACCAAACATTTTCTTACAAAATATTGCCTTTTTTATTTAATCAATAGTGAATTATTAGTACTACAACGAAGATAACTTGTGAACTTTGTGTTATTAAGTGCAAACATAAGAAAAAATGTTGAAAACGTTCAAATGTAGCAACCTCAGCAGCTGCAGATGCATATGGACGAAATTAAAGAAGTTTCCAATTATTATTAAAACACCACGGCTGGAAAACGTTAAACACATATCACACATAATTTTTTCACAACTTTCATTATTATAATTGTGTATTTAACGCACATATTTTGCGGAATTTATTTATTTTTACATTCGTTTAATTCTTGTTGCACGAACAACTGTTTTTGACAGATGGTCGTTGCCTTGTTGCTGAGAAAATCTATACTTGTCAATGCTACCTGTATAATTATATCATGTCAACATACATAGCTATCGAGAGAGTGCATAATACAATTTGTTTGATGTCGTAAAGTTTTCATAAGCACCTTATAGCTTATTTGAATAACTTTTTTTATGATTTTCATTAATGCTTTAAATTTATATAGTTGTGTATACATCTGAATGTGTCTTAAGGTTTTTTAAATTAATATTTATGAGTCGTACTTTTTCGTTCATATAAATAATTTTCAGTAATTAGTTTTTTCTAAGGAGGTGGTTTGATAAAATGCTTTGTTTTGGAACTCCAAAAACAAAAATGTTTTTTGGTCAAGGGTGTGAGGTTTGAAACCTGTTTATCCTTTTATCCTTGGCCTTGATTGTGTACCATATTTTTTGGAATTCTATGGGATAACCTGTATAACCACTTTTGTTTTATTTATATTCGCATACTTTAGGGGTTTTTTTAATTTTCGAAATGGGAGATAGGCGTGGCAAATACCTAAATCCGCCCACATTTCGTGCGGTTGTTGCTTAACTAAAAAGAACCTGCACACCGATTTTTAAAAATTTAAAACATCCATGTAAATATGGGTAAGTCCTAGCGTTCGGACGTTACATTCGGATACATTTTTTTATATATTTCGCCAATCTTATAAACAGTTTTCCAATTAAAATGAATTTGGTTAAATAGCTCAATTTTCGAAGAATTTATAGTAATTATAACATCAAGCATCTTACCGTTACAAAAAAAGGAAGTTCTTGTGAGAATAACACTAAAGCCTAGATTAATTCTGCGAAATGGTCGGTCGCACCTCAGAAGTCTAAAAGATCAAATAACTGCAAATTAAATAAGTTTTAAGGAAAATCCTACATCATCTCAAAAATCATTGTTTTTTAAATCACAGTTAGCAACACCGTTGCCAGATTGGGCGATTTATCGCCAATTGGGCGCTTTTTTTCTTGTTTTTGCGCTTAAATTTTTAGGAAATCGCCTGGCGATTTTTGTAAAAACAATCTTTTTTCATAAACTCATCTAATGTGTTTAAAATTTCAATTAAAGAAAATAACAATTGTTTTAAGTGTTTGGAACACTCTGTTAACAATGCGACTGAACACAGCTCACAAGCCCTTATCGATAATCTTCTTCTATCTATATATATAAAAAAGGAGTTTATGTTTGTAAGGCCGCAATAGACTCCTAAACTACTCATCCGATTAGCATGAAAATTTGTGTATAGAAGTTATTTGGTACGGTGCGTGTTCGTGGGATATCAATTTTGATCCACCTTGAACACCAGAGGGCGCTGTAGTACAAATTTTTTACAAAACTGCCTAAAACTCCCAAACCGCTCATGCGATTAGAATAAAAATTGGTATAAAGTAGTTTTCAGGTACGATGAGTTTTTTAGCACTATCTTCTTTGACCCAACTTGGACACCAGATGGTGTTGTAGTACAAATTTTTTACATAATCGCATATTTTTAGTTGTTTTCTTAGGTTACATGTGCAAATATTTACAAAATGTAAAATATTTCTTAAATTTAGTAAAATTAAAAAAATTTCCGTTATTTTGATATCAAAAACATGAACATATCTTGAAAACTTTGAAAAATTTTACTACAACGATATATTTAATGCAACATCGTTACACAAAATTACGAAAAAAACAACCAGAAATTTAATTTTGCGACTTTCGAGTCAAATATCTCCGCTGCTTTTGTATTCATTTTGTTAAATTTTTTTTTGTCTTAAAGCTTCATCAAAGTACTATGAAAACCTTATTGCAAAAATACCGTTAGTTGAGTAAATATATTTTAAATATTTTTTTCAAAAAAGGTCTGAAATATTGGAGTTTTCCTCACAAAAAGGCTCAAAATTTGTTTTTGTTGTAAAAATAATTTAAATTTAAATTCGCAAATTTTCAACTCTATTTAAAAATTATAACATTTATAGGCAAAAGTTATTTCAATTATACACAAAAATTAAAAACCATTTCTGTGATTCAAAAAACAAGGCCTACCCCTTGAATTTTTCGAACAAAATTTTTTTTTCCAATATTGTGTTTTTATAATTTTTAAAAAATATACAAGCTAAATATAAATAAAATTAAAAAATATAAATTAATTTATTAAAAAAAATTATCTAAGTATCTCTTGCCAATCAAAAGTTATAGCCAATAATGTTTATACAAAATATATACTAAAAGCAAAACGCTGTCTGTGTGATGGCTGGAAACTTCAAAATTACTTAGTCGATAGACCTGAAATTTTGGCAGTACATTTTTTTCAAGTACGAGATGGCTTAAATTTCTGTCACACCCCCTTTTACCGCCCACAAATCAATAAAAATGCTATATTTCCTACGGTTTTCGTCGATTGGGCTACATTTTGGTAATTTACTCTGTATGCTTACTGTCGGCAACTGTACTAAAACTGGGTAATGTCCATCTACTAGAAAACTGGGATGAGCATTATATAAGAGGGTGTGGCTCCGCCCATACAGTTAAAATTTGTATTATCGAATAGCTTTGAAAGTAAATGTAGCAATACTTACATACAAACTCAAAATGGAGCTACTATTTGGTGATCTCCTGCTACTGGGAAACTGTAACGGGCAGTGGAAAATAACAGTGGTGTCAAACTATGAGTCTAAGAAAAGTTTTGAATACACCTATTATGTTCCCATATAGTTGCAGGGTGCAGCAACGCGCGCCGGGAAAAGGCTAGTTTATTTATATCGAAATACTTATTTTTTTGAGACCGTTTCTTCAAAACATCAACTCACTTAATTCATATTTTCAACGAGAAATAGTTGACTTTTTTCAAGCTTACGTAGAAATCACAACATTTATTCAAAAACTTGTTTAAAAATTATAAAAGAAGACATTGTCAAAAATTTCAATTTTGATAATTTAGCTACATTCAGCTTAAATAAAATTTTAGCGGATAAAAGCAATTATAAAAGAATTAATGACCTTACATTCCATTATCAGTTCCATCAGGAAATTCACAAATTAAGTGATGATATTGTTATGATAGACATACTATCAAAATGCTAGAATTTCATTATAGTTTTAATCAAGAAAATGTTAAAACGATTACCTAGTCTGTTAGAAATTTTTGAAAATGCTTTTATTTTATGTCCTGAAAGATGTTTAAACTATATAAGACCTTCTTTCCGTGAACTCCCTCTTCATTATATATCTCTTGAAGAGCGACGTGCAGAAGAAATCGAATACGATTCTTTGTTGACATTTCCATGGAGCAATGTTTTCAAAAACAAAGTGCCATCTGAAAGTGAAGAATTTTGGTAATCGGCATACAAAATTAAGACAGCCGTAGGCGGAAAAATGTTTAACAATATTTGTAAGTTGGCATTCATCTTGTATAAACTAAATCAATGTATGAACTAAACAATACTTCGAGAATTGACGAAACGGAGGAAGAGCCTAATATGGCTGAAGTATTTTAATAGAATGGAACTACGTTTTTTGTAAAAAGTTTTTATTTTTTAAGTTGCATATTGAATAATTCTAAATAGTTATAGTCTCTAAAAAATTGTTCTTTAACGATCAAAATTCTCGTATAAAATGAAGTAGCTTTTAATTATTTTTTACAGATCTCAATATTATTTCAAAATACATGAATATAAGAACTTTTATATATCTAATACTACATATTAACAGATCTAAATATTATTTGAAAAAAATGTATATAATTTGTTTTGTTTTTTGTAATATAATAAATTTCTTAAAAAAAATGGCGATTTTTGGCGATTTTTTTTTATTGGGCGATTTTGGGCGATATTTTTTTTAAATCTCGCGCTTTTCTCAAAAAAGTTCTGGCAACACTGGTTAGCAATTTTATTTGTTCGGACGTTACGTGTCGGACGTTACACATTTTTCCCTCTAATTGAAAATTCACATGAATGTTTTTAAAACTTTATTAATAACGTAAAGAAATATATCTACATTTAAAAATCAAATTTTTTCATATATTGACTTTAAAATATTTCGAATTGGCAGTTATTGCTGCTCTCAGAGTTTTCTTATTTGAGCATAAAAGAGCATAACTAATCATCACAAATATGAGTAAAAAAAATTGAAAAAAAAAAAAAAATTACTTCAATTGACAATACATCTGGCATTTTTACTACACTCAAGAGAATATAACCAAAGTAAGCTCTTGTATTCAATTAAAGAGATATTAAGCTTTTTTTTGCAACCAAAACTTTAAGAAATAAGTAAATTTATTTTTTACCTCTGGTTGACCATTTTCTGGACAAGCCCATATTTAGTATGTGGAAAGTGGGCGTGGAAGTGCCCAATGCCACCAATTTTTCGTAAGGTTGTTACTAGCCGTAAAACGAATCTTCGTACCAAATTTGCTACGAATTTCCAAAATTCCTTTCGAATTTTGACGCTTCCACCATATAAGGTGCACCAGTGTTAACATTGTTGTGTTATGAACGATTAAATGAGCGTCCCTTGTTAGGTGCGCTTGGTGTCCGCGGTAATCGAGTGGTAGAGCGCTTAACTCGCATTCTAGAGATCACGGGTTCGATTGTATGTCAATAGGTCTACCTACTCCCAAGATTTGTGACCAACTCAAGGCTTAAGGTGGGCCCTTATTCTTTGACACACCGATATAGGTCAAGCAATCCCCCTACAATCTTCCTGTTTTATCCTGGCTTCGGATAAGCTGGGTATTTTCCAGACGGAGTTGATTCCTTAGGTATATAAGAAATTTCTCCAACCCAAGGTTCGGCCAGTTTGTCTTTTTTTTTCTCAATTTTTGGGACACACGTTTCAATAATAGTGAGAATATGCTGGATTTTAGAAAGATTGGGCTCAATATTGGAATTTTAACTCAAGAATTATGTTCTATAAATGTCATCTTTTGATTTAAGGTGATCTTACAAAGCCCTAGCCCCAATTCGGTAACTAAAGATCATACAGGACCATTATAATCTTTCTGTTTATCTTTTTCATCTAAAATGCCTCTAAAATTGAGGCTGACCTCAATAATTTGTGAGAATGAGCCCAAAAAAGTGGGTTGGTAACTAACGCCACGTTCCTGAAATATACGCCAAGACGCAGAATTAATGACAAATAATAACTTTCTCAAATTAAAATCGTTGGGTACATGATAGGCTCTTATAAATATAAATGTAAATACAAATAAAAAATAGTTATAATTTTTCAGCTCGTTTCTTTCTCAGAATTTAAATAAAATATGTAAAAAGGTAAACGTATGCATTAATATTTCAACATTTTATGTTTGTAGAAATGTGCACTGAAGCTACTAGCTAGTTAATATTCAAAGAGCGTCAGTCACATCCACCAAAGTGTGCGGCGAATTGAGTTCAGTTGCATTTGACAACTTTTGCATCATAAACAAAATTCAAACTTAAGTGCCTAATGACCTTAAAACTTGAACAGGGCTTATACAGGGCTACAGTCAACTCGAAATATGTTGTTATTAATTAAAAAGAACAACAACAACAATAGCAACGGCAATTCTTATTTGAATTAAGGTTTTTTATAAATAAACTTTTTATTAGCACATTTTTTATAAAAGAATAAACTAAATGCATTTCTTTTTTCTTGTTGACATTGTTGTGTGTTGTTGGGGTCTTGTGTGTGCTACTCACTTTCTCCATAATAACGAATAATAAAGTACAACAACAATCGTCACGAATGATTTACAAAATTGATTGTGACGCAAAAAATGTCGTAAAGTTCAATGACGTATATTGTAGATATTTACTCGTATAAGCACTCATATAGCTTGACACAGTATTGGTTCGTTGTTGTTAGCGCTTTGTGTTTTTTGTTTTTTTTTTTTTTACCATAAAATATACTAAGTGACATTCATCAAAATTTTTATGTATTTGTAAGAAAATCAAGAACTAATAAATGCAGTTTTATTTGCTAATAACAATATTCTGGTAATTTAATTAACATATTAACTTGTAGTGTGATATCTTACAGTAAAGTTCTCTTAATCCGTAGAATAAATGCTCAATTTTTTGTCGAGCAGAATTTTTCACGTGATAACATTGCGTTTTACGGCACAGGTTTCCAAAAAATTGAAAAAAGCAGTTTTTTAAAATGCAATGACTTTGCACTCAATTGTTACTCAATGAATATGCAGTGATGTGCAGTGAAATAGGGACACCCACCTGCAAATGAGAAAAATTCTCATAATTAAGTCAAAACACAAATTAGGAAAGTTAAATATCCCCTTAAGGAATGGATTCTAAAAACAAATTGATAACCGTTATTTGCGAAAAGATTTTTGCCCGCTTGCTTTCGTTTGCTCTCATTCCTTCGGAAGCTGTTGACGCGTGCGTTGCAAAAAAATAGGGACAGCTGTCATAGTTTAAAAAAAAATAAGTGTTACACAGTTATTAATTTTTCTTGGGCTCATCAAAAGGTAAGATAAGTTTAAAAGATTATTGGAAAAATAAATTATTTTAATATTAAGTCATCTAGCACGTAAAAATGAACCGATTAAAGCACTGCAGCGCCGAACAACGGAAAATTATAAAAAATATCCGAAAAAAAGGTTTTTTCTAGAGAAAAATTGCAGAAGCTGTTGGATGCTCCAAAAGGATGGTAGAAAATGCTATAAACTGGATTCTAAAAGCTGAAAAACGGGGGAAAGTATCTAAAATTACACCTAAAAGTTGAAGAAATAATCTGCGTTTCATGAGAAAATAACCGGTTTCTTCAGCCAATGCCATAAAAGAAGAATTTCGTCTGAACGTTTATACATCTATAGTTTCTAGGATGCTAGTTCGTGAGAACCTAAGAGCTAGAAGTGCAAGAAAAGTACCTTTCTTATGTAAAAAGCATATTGAAAAATTATTGAACTTTGCCAAAGAACATCTAAATCGGTCAGAAACTAAATGGCGCAATATACTCTGGTCAGATGACCTTGAACCTTTTCAACTCTGATCGTATAAATCCACAAGTACGCCGGCCTCCGAATGCAGCTTACCCAGATTAGTACACAATTAAAACTGTAAAGCACGGTGGTGGCTATTTTATTACTACAAGCAAGAAAATTTATCTGCACCAACGCGTAGGAAAAATAGTTCAAACTTCACTTGATTTCCAATATAATTCTCCAAGTCAACTCTAACACCTTTGAGTTAAACTAAAAACTAGCTGGAGAAACTTATTTTTCGTTATGGCAATACCTTTTAACTGCAATCAAGTAATTTCGCATGTGCTTGGCAATACTTTCGACGTCGCTATCAGCTGTTTGTTGAAATAAAGGAAAATAAATTTTGAAAATCTTATTTATAAGTTTTAAAGTTTGAATAAAAAAAAGTTATTTCTGGAGGTAAGATGAATAAAAAAATAAAAAGGGAAGTGCAGCAATTTATAAATTTGCTATCGTATATATCCGATAATTTTGAAGTGCCAACAACTTCTGTCGCTACCCGAAAAGCGGGTTTTTTAGATAAATTAAGTGTTAAAACACTGCGTTGTTGCATAAAAATACTGGGTTTGACATTGCTTGGATAAATGTGTTGGAGGTCACCCTATCTCAACTGGAGAACAAACGTCTATTTTCTTTTAGAGAATGCCCATGTTCTCAAATTGAGATCCAGCTTTGGAGATTGAAGAAAGGAACTGGAGCTCAACTTGATCTCCATCTTATCACCAAGGTGAATGAAATGGTATTAGGGGGTGCTTCTCATACTATGCCTCCATTTCATCGTATTGATGTCATTATGAAAGCTGAGGATTATGTCAGAATCCTCGAAAATGTAATGCTACCCTTTGCGGAGGAAAATATGCCGCTTCAATGGGTGTTTCAGCAGGATAACGATCCGAAACACTCATCGAAGCTCGCTAACCAATGGTTCCAAACAAACAAAATCAACGTTTTAAGCTGGTCCTCTCAATCGCCAGACTTGAATCCGATTGAGAACTTGTAGCATGGACAGAGACTTTGGTGAACTCCATGAAAAGGTGTTGCCTGGCTATGATTAATAGTTAAGTGTAGTCAACGAAGTATTAATACTTAATTTAAAAATATTTTTCCCTTGAAATTTTTAAGTACATATCCGCACAAATATGTACATATATCTGAAGCTTAAAGGAGAAAACTACTCTGTGTCCCTATTTCATTGCACATCACTATGGGTGTTATGATAGAAGTAATGACACGACAGTTTCACTGTTATGAAAGACAATAATAAAGACACGTCTGGTCGCGGATATTAACGAAAATGTAAATTTGTTGCATGAAATTATAACGCGCTTTGTATAGGCCCTACAGAAAAAACTATTTGGCAGTAAAGACTGGTTCTTAGTCCACTTGATAATAGACAAAACAATTCATGGTATAAATGAAGCCGCGGAAAGAGCCGCTACAAGATTTAAAGATAATCTGTGAGTACATGCGGCAGATTTTTTAAAATAAAAATTAAGGATTTATGCTTGGACTTTTGACAAAAATAATACAAAATAAATTATGAATCGCGGAGATAGCAACTTATGCAACGAAAATGCGATATTGTTGCATGAAATTATTTCTCGCTGAGAAGAAATGCTGCGAAAAATTGTATTTTACAACAAACATAGTTCTTTAACCTATTTAAGAAAAAAATTTTGGATCCACGACACCACTAATACAGCCGCTTAACGCATTGATAATGCAACAAGAATAAAAAAACGTTGCATGAAATTATAACTACGTGACTATTTGCGCAACGGTAATTTTTATGAACGATAGTACAACTGAGGTTTTCAGTCACATGATAAAAATAATAATAATGAAAAATAATGGCGTCATGAGGCCTCTCAGGGAACCCTTAAAATAACATAAAAGCACCAAAGTAACACCAAAAGCAAAACAAAACATTAAAACAAAAGTAAAAAAAAATTAAATTCAAATCAAAATAAGGAAAAGTGTTAAGACAAGGTCTTGAAAAAAGATGAGGGCAAGGATTTCGACAAAGATTAGAGTCAGGAATAAGATAAAAAGTAGGACAAAGTTTACAGCATGGAATTGGACAAAGATTAGGACAAGAATTCAGACAAGGATTGTGAAAAGAACTACGACAGGGATTGGGACAAGGATAAAAACAAAGACGTACACAAACCTTAAACAATATTTGCTGCAAGATTGGGAAAAGGAGAAAGACAAAAAATGGGACAAGGAATAATCCAAGGATTTGGACACACTAAAGGGAAGATTTAGGACAAAGATTGGGGGAAAAAGTGAGACAAGAAGTAGGAAATTGATTCGATTAAGGTCAGGAATTTAGACATGGATTAAAATAAGAGTCGGAACAAGAAGTAGGTCAATTATTAGGACAAATTATAAGAAAAATGATAAAGATGAGCACAATTTTGAAAACATCGCAAAAGATAGGAACAATAATAAGCACAAAGAAAGAGATACACTGTCACGTTAAAAATATCAGGTGTGTCCACGATACAGCCATCTTCTTCTTCGAAAATACAAACTTGTTCAATAATAAAATTTTACAGGATCCGTCATATTTTATGTTGGTTTGTAAAATTGAATAACTTTGACATTTATCAGCTGATTCACTTGAGTGGACAGTTTTTAAACCGTCCATTAGTATAATTTCAACCATGAATCGCTTCACCATATGCAATTGTGCATATCATTGAAAATATACATAGTTGCAAACAAGCACCGTATAACGACACTATTCGGCTTTCGGTGTCGAATTTTCCTGAGCACGGGACAGTGGGAGATCGTTCAAATGTAGTTCATAAATTCCCAAAATGTTCCAATGAACTGGTTGAAGCGGTAAGAGAAAGTTTCGCCAAGAACCCACAAATCTCTTTAGGGAACGGAGAATCCACACGAGATCCATGACATACATGATTGCATAACCAAAAAGTGACTGTTTGGGCCGGCGTTTACGCAAAAATCATAATTTGACCATTTTTCTTCAGAGAAAGCGAAACAGTCGATGGGAATCGATATCGGTGGATGTTGGCTCATTATATCTGCCCACAAATGTGTGAAAAAGGTCTTTACAGTTACTGGTTTCAACACGATGGGGTGGCATGTCACACTGCAAATCGAACAATTTTCGTTGCAGAAAATTCTCTGGACGTGTTGTATCAAAAAAGCCCACATTGACTGGCCTCTCAGATTTTCAGATTTAACCTTACGAACTTTTTTTTGTGATTATTTGAAAAGCAAACTGTACGCTAGCAATCCTCAGGCCATTGACGAACTCAAGCCAAACAGTAGTGATGAATCACCGCTATATCGCCCGAGATGCTCGAAAAAGTGATGGGGAAGAGCAGCAGAAGGCACATTTTGCTTTGACCAATAGAGACGACCACTTAATTGATGTTGTATTCAAAAACTAGTCAAAATAAATTGTTAACGACCAAATTAAAAGAAACTTCCACACATATAGAAAACGGTTTTAAGTTATACAATATTCACATACCGACATAAAAGATGGCGCAACCTGTATATTAAAACAGAGAAATTAAACCTAGTTTAACACTTTGATATATTTATTAAAACTGAAATTGAGTCCAGAAACAAGAGATATTTTGAGAACATTTATTTAAATAAGAACATTTTGAGAACATTTAAATAAACTCAAAGAATAACTGTTCTCGTTGAGCAATAAATCTCTTTTAAGCATAAGTTTTTTTAATATGACACATAATATAAGCTGTTCTCGATCAAATCAAATAAAGTAAATCATCTACACAAAAACCATTTTAAATTTAATGAAACCCAAATTATCCCCCTTTAACCACGGCCTTGTCGAGTGTTATGAAACGTGCATCTTAACGGTGTATGCACTTAAGTTTTTATTATTCATTAACGCTCCCTCAAAGAGTTGTTTTATGTTTGCTGGGAAAACAAAATATTTTTATGGATTCAAACATTCAATATGCGTTAGAGTCGACTCTTCAACCGTCTTAAGTTACTTATGAACGCTAATAAAATGCTTTAATATTATGATAAGCAGCTTAATAAAGATAAAACAGGACAATCAACAAAATTAAATCTGACCGTTTTAAAATGAAACCATTTAAATAACCGCAAAATTTCACCTCACTATAAAGCATTTTTGGTTTTGCTTGAAAACAACGGAAACTTTTAAAGTAAATTTCAAAATACAAAAGATTATTTTTTACAACATGCATGAATATTGATTTGTAATAAATTTTTATTATTTATACCGCAAATTTACTAAAGCAAATAAAAAATGACAAAAACGCTTCATTATACGACACAGTGCGTCGATTCAAAACAAAAGATGGAAAAAATTGGTCTATAAGGGGAGTTTTTTGAGCCACACAAGTGATAAGAGTCGTTTAATTTAAATATTCGGTAAGTATCTTAAAACATACCGTAGAAGAAAATTTCGTTCATCAAACACATTTAAGTACATTTTTTGAATATATTGCATTAACACTCTAACTTTGTTGTGGGTCCACATTGCTTATTTTAACAAAAAAAGTAGCATAAATTCGATAGTATTTTTTATGGAAAATTAAGTCTAAGTGAATTACGAAGACGATTTCTAAAAACTTCTCAATTTTTTAATCCTTTCGTGTTCGGGTCTTTCGTGTTCAAACTTTTTTTAATTTTGACTGTATTTTTTTACGTGTGTATAGATGAAGCTGGGAGTCACGCGGAAAAAGTTTGGAACTGCAGTGACCTACTGACAAGAGTTGAACAAGCTGATTTTAACTATAACTTTTAACTTGAATTTTTTTTTCTGGACACGAAAGACTCCATGTGTCACGGCAAGTAAGTAAAAAGTACATATAAAATTTTTTATTTATTCTTGTTATATCATAAAAATTATAATTTTCAATGCATATATTTACTATATAACGCTAGATTTATAATGACAGCAAGATCGGCAGAAGAAATTCTTGAATATCTTAGACTTCGGCAATGTAGCTTCTATGGTGAATACTCGTCTGGAGAGGATGAGAATCTAATGATAGCGTCATGAATAGGAGTGTTCACATTGTCAAATTTTTCATCAAATTGTTGGTCAAACAGTTTGACCACACAAGTGTTCACATTCTCAAATTTTTCGTCAAATTTCATTATTTGCTTGCGCATCGAAGTGAAAACGTTGCCATGACGGAGCAATTTTTATTAATATTTTATTGAAACATGAACCAAACGAAGCAAACAAACTCTGAATGTGTCCGGAAATATTTTAAAAATTTTTTCCAGATACATTCTTCTGTTATTATCATGTTTATGCGATGTGTTCACGTTGAAATCTTTTTTCAACTGGCAAAATTTGTACTATAAAATTTGACGAGTGTTCACGTTGTCAAATTTCTCATCAAACTGTTGGTCAAACAACAGAAAAATCAAAATATTTTGATTTTCGTCAAACGATTTGACAAACAGTTTGATGAGTGTTTACACATCAAATTATCATCAAATCGTCGTCAAATCCCATATATATTTTTGTTTGTCAAACTGTTTGGCTAATGGCTTGTGTGACGAACAGGTTCGTTCAATTTGAACGCTAGCTTTTTCACACACGTTCGCGCCGCCATATTGTTCGACGAACAGATTCGCCGATGTGTAAGCCCTTTAAGTAGAAAATAAATAAGAACGAGTAGAGGCAAAAAAAAAGAAAATTTTGTTCCGATCGAAGCAAAACCCCGTTTGCGAAAAGCACCGGTTGAATTTGTGCCTTCAATGTGTAGCAAATAAATTTTGATTTTCATATTTTATTTAATGTAAAAATCATGCATTTTTAACAATAAAAAATTTGTTTCAAAATTATTGTATTTTTATTTTAAAAATAGCTTATATGTACCTTAAAAATTTAAGCAATTAAAATACATTTTTTTTTTTTTGGCAAATATTTTTGACATGACGAAGGTACGTTGTACCGGGCAGATTTCCAAAAAAGTTTAAAAATGCATTTTTTCACAATTCATCGTCGTCGCATTGAATTGTTATGCGCTGAGTATAGGTGATATGATTAACATATTGGTACGACCGTAAAGGTTAACTCCTTGACTTAATTATTAAATAAAACAAAAATTCAAAACGTTATCAGGACGCGGTGGAAGCTGCTAAATTTTTGCAACGCAACTAAAAATTTGTTACATAGAATTATTACTCGCTGAGTATTAGTGCTAGGATTAAAAATATGATACGCCAATAAAGGCGTACTCTAAGTCCTCACAACAAAAGTAGACAAAAAATATGTGACGTTTGAGTGGACGCAGAGAGAGCCGCTCAAAGATCGAGAATGCAACATTCATGCAACGGCGTCATACACGAATAAAACACACCTACCCAAACTAGGAAATGGATTCGGAATCCTAGATTAAGTCAAGAATTCGCTTTTGGATTAAAACAAGAGTTTGGACAGGAAGTAAGAAAATTTTTTGGACAAATTAAAATATAACGGAAGAATGAGGATAAGTTTCAGAACAAAAGAAAGGAAAAATAAAAGGACAAGGATAACGAAACACTGTCAAGTCAAAATCTACGTGTGTGTCCATGACACAGCCAACTCTTTTTTTTCTCGTTTTCATCTGTTGTTGATGAGCTAGAAGGACTGGTCATTCTTTACGGCCAGCTTGAAAAGACCTATATCACTCGTAAGCTATTTCTAGTAAGCTATTTAGAAATAGATTCGATTTAGCTTATACTCGTATATAATGCAAAAATCAAGCCCTTTCCAAGCTTAATTCGCTTAGGAGAAAACACACCGCTTATAATTTAAAGATACTTTTGGATACATTATTACTATATAAGCAAATTGGTAATTTACTTACATTACAATTAACATTAAATAATAATAAATAAACAAAATAAATAATAATGACCGAATTAACTGTAAAGAAACACTTGGAAAAGTTTTTTTAAATACTTATGTCCAATTGCAAAGAAACGCCTGGGAAAAAGTTTATTATATTAAAAAATTCGGTTACAAGTTTGACCAAAAATTAAACACTTTTTATCTTATATTTGAAATGATCTTTATTAAACCAAATATGTGCCGTTTTGATAGATAATCTTTGCCATTTTTGGGCTAAAGCTATTATTCCAGTTAAAGCTATTATTCCATTCTGTGTAGAACTTATGGGTTTTTTGAGCGAAAAACTGATCCAGTGCGTTTTGCACAAATTTTACAAATTGTTACAAGAAATCGTTCATGTACCCAAAAAACTTGCAAGTGAGAGAGAAAATGAGAGAGAAAGATTTTGTCTCTTCGTTCAAGTTTTGAAACGTTTTTGCTGGCTGATTTTATACTTGCAAGAATTTGAAAGTAATAAAAAAGAAAACAAATGTTGATAACAAACAGATGTTTGTATTGTCCCAAAAAAAATCAAAAATGAATTTATAAAATGCTTTATTTATCTGCAATTACTTACCAAATTGAATTTTTTAAACGTTTTAGGGGAATTTTTCATTTTATATTTGTCATGTGTAAGTTTTTTTCACCGCAAGTTGAGTTTTTTTTTCCTTTTTTTATTATTTTCTTTTCAACTATTCTGACAGTTCGACTAACACTGCAAATTTTGAAAATTTTTCTGTTCGAGTACTTTTTCAGACTTTTTTTATTGTTTTGCTAGAGAATTTTTCCTTACTCTCAAAAAATTTTTACTGCCAAGTTTTTACTAGAAAAATACGCGAACAGACCTTATATAAGGTAGGAGTGACAGTTTTCTCGTCTTGCACCAACTGTCAAAAATTGCATAAATTAGAGAACGAAAAAAGAAAATAGAAAGTGAAATATACAAGCAAATGACATTTGGTGCATGCAGCTCGTGAGAAAGTAGCCTGTTGTCACTCCTACCTTGTAATTATTGCATGATGATATTGTAAAGTATTGCCGTGCTGCATTATCACTTTTTCGTGTTTTTCAAAGTATTTCGGCCGTTTTTTCAATTGTAGACGGTAAAATTTCCCTTTGGATGGTTTCGCTGGATTTTAGGAGGTCATAGTACATTACAGCCAACTGATCCCATCAAATACAGATCATAAGCTTGGACTCATCGATATCCACATGCGAGTTTTTAAGCGTAGGATTATCGTTGTGAATACATTTTTCATCGTCAGACACAATACGATGCAAGAAACCTTTCCATTTCTGCATCATCAGCAGCTGTTCACACGTGAAAAAACACCGTAAAATTTCATTCAACTTCAGATCGTAACAGGGCGTCTCCACAGGCAATAATTTATTGCTTTCCATCTGTCAATTGGTAATTATTGCCAATCGAGACCACTCAATTGCCATGGTTGGCAATTCATGGCTAGCAATATTGCTTTCCATGTATTGCCGCAATATATTTGACATTAGAACTGTCACTTCTGCACTGTGAGAGGGAATTTTCATAATTCTGCAAGCGTGGTAGTGAAAACATCAATAAAATGGAGTGGTGCACAGCTGACATTTATAATATAATAAATTTATACAGACATTTTGAGTGTTTATGAAACTACAGAAGTTCAAATTATAAGAGATTAGATTTTAAAAAATCATGCATGGCATTTCTAAGCGAGTCAAGCGCTCGAGCGCAGCGAACTGTGTTTTTTGACGACATTTTCAGAATGATTATTGCTTTACATGAAATGCCCACCATTGAAATTTTTTCATTGCCAGCAATGAAATTTGACAGATGGAAAGCAATGAATTATTGCCTGTCGAGACGCCGGGTAAAGCACGAAATTTCCTTACGATTGGATACTGTGGCCTGATCAACTCTTAATGACTCTGCAATTACATTGTGAGTTTGACATGGATCTTTGTTGAATAATACCTTCAATTTCTCGTCTTGAAACTTTTTCGGTCTGTCAGTGTGATTGACAAGCATAAAAACGCTCTTTCGAACTCGAAAGTTGCTAGAAGTGTGCTGGAAAAATTTCTTTGAGCTTTATTAGAACAAGCATCAAAAAGAACAAGAAAATGTCAAATTGACATTTTTTGTTTATTTATGTTGTGCGGCGGAAAAGAAATTCACAAATAGTGAAACACAAATTACAAACAAATGCAAATACATAAATCATAAATTAATTTGAAAATAATCAATAATTTGCGTTAATAAATTTGGTATTGTTAACATTTTATAGGCAATCAGCTGTTTTGTGATTAACTCGACTTTTACTCGACATTGTGTACGGAAACACACCCTTTTTTATGAAGTAGCCCACATCAAAAGCGCGCACACATGCATGATGCTTGAAACGTGCCTGAAGTTGGCGAACTTTTAACTTTTTGCAGGCATCAAAGCATTGACAGAAGAGATGTCAGAAATATAAGCAATATCAGCACAACCATTAACCATAAAATATCCTCCAATTTCATTTTAAATAATTTTTAAGTGTTCAATATATTTTCACTACTTTTCCTTTCAAATATCTATTCAGTTTGACATATTTGACATGTTTCACATATGTGATGCAAGCATGCTTCGCAGGCATGATGGATGCTTGAGGCCTTCTATGTATTTTGGGCTTATAAGCCTCAGCTGTAGATTTTACTCTTTAAAAATAGTTCAGTAAAATTCCCCCGCATCGGTGAAATTAAATTCCCCGGTGTACCGATTTAGATTGAAAAACACAAAAGTGGTTGCACGTCATTCGAAATAGTGAACCATTAATTGTTTGATTTTCCATTAGCTTGCGTTCTCGTGAGCACACTGTAGCACATTGATTCTTCGTCAAATCACCAACAAAGAAAAATTCCAACTTCTCAAAGCGAACACCAAACAAACAACAAACAAACGAACGAACCAAGCAGCCAACATATCAGTCAAGACATTTAAGTTGAACAACAAGAAACGATTTGACGGTGAAAGCAGCGTTTATACTTTCACAAAATATAAATAAAAAATAAATCGAAACTGCTAAATGCGGCAATAATATTTAAGCCCAGCGCTGGCACAGAAGGCACTAATTAGAATCAGGCACGTTATTAATTCAAAATAAACTCAGAGTAATCATGGGCGATTACAACAAAAAGACCTAAACAACAACAACAAAAAATTAATAAAATAACTCAAAACTAGTTTTAATCGTCAGCTCAACTGGAATTATTTTGAATTAAAAAGTAAATCTTTTGGCATTCTTTAAATAACACTGCGACCTTTACACGGCAAAACTGGCTCAAACTAAGTAAGCAACTAAGAAGCGGTCGGGCTACCACCTTTTGTCTAGCACAGTGTCTGCATGAACGTCTACACAACCTGCTATCCGAGTTATGAGCTTGTCTGTTGCGATTCAAAGAAAATTTCTTATTGAAAAAAATGCAGAAAAAAAACTAATCTTAACAAAAACTAGCGCGCAATGAGCATGAGAACATTTTCAGACATTTTCAGCGTCTCTTAACTACTCGAACATACAATTAGATGTGACGAACATTGTATGACCGACTTCGACCATTACCCATTCCCAGCATGCAGATAGAATTATAAAGTTCCGTTAATTCAAAATTTATGCTGATTTTTGTTTCAGCAACTTCTTAAAAATGCGAACAAGGTAGGGAACACGGTTGGAAAGTCGATCAGAAGGTGCTCATGTTGTTGATGATTGTTTTAAAATTCGTGTCTGATGTCAAATACGTTGTGGGCATTTAAAGTGTCACAAACTGTTAGAATTAGAATTTTAAAGGCTTGGCTTGATTTGTTTACCAATGCGCTTAAGTTCTTGAGTTTCTTCAGTGAATCATTTGTTCTATTCGTTAAATTTATTTGAGTATGTTAAGTATTTTGAATTTTTTTAAAGCTTTCTTCTATAAATTGCAATAAATTTTATCGGCTTTTCTGTCTTGATGATTTAATTTGTCGTAATATCTGTCCAACTTAACAACAGTTATGCTGTTGTGGAAATTATTGCTTTATAACGGTTTTTAGCTAAACAATCAATGTTTCACCTGCCTAGTCATTCTCACCATTAAGTGTTACCAAATGAGTTTTTCCATAATTTAGATGTTTCCTTGAATAATGAAAAACACTAATTCTCACAAAAAACTAATGTTTTTGTTTTTTTCAAAACCGCCATATTTCTTGCCGCAAAAAATAAAAAAGAGTTCGCTTGGGCTTTACTTTGGTGCGATTCGCATTTTTTTAAGAATATAAGTTATGCTGAGTGAATTGAAATTATGAGTGCGTGCTCACAACGTACAATGGAAGTGAAACTTATGCTTCAAGTTCTCATCGAACGAATAAATTTATTTTCCGACATTTTCAGGTCGGCATTCACACAATCCAATCCAACAGATTGGGACTTTTTGATTGTAATAGGCATACCTTGGATTGTAAGGATACCTACCTCATACATTTTGGTATTTAGCATTGAACCAAGAATGTCAGATGTAATATCTATTCAGTCAAGTCTGCCTTGGTTCGAAAATTGGATGATAGATTATTGGGAAGAGTGGAGCAACCAAGCGAAACATGTGAAGGATGTTCTGAGCGTGGTGGAAAGCCGTACACAGAGCCAAAAACCACCACATAAAATCAATAAGATCACCTAATTGAGCTATTTCATTAGGTTTTCTTATTATTACTACCAAATAATAAGAATTTTCCATAGAGAAATCTTTGTAATTCCATAGAGGAAATCTTATTTGAAATTAACAACTACTATAAATAATGTTTTGATAACGATTTCTTATTGAATGAATGAAATTATGTGGAAATCTTATTTTCGATTAACTTTAATAAGAAAATCTTTTTTTTTCACTCTCCAACGTTTAAGAAGAGACCAATTAAAATTAATAAGAAAATCTTATTGATCTGCTTTTAAAATATTTTCTTATTAGACACCCTTTTAAGAAGATAATAATGGTGAAAATACAACTTATACTTGCTTTCTTTGCTTAAACTTTCAGTCGTAGTTGTGAAGTGAATTCGAGAAGTTATCCGTGGGTTCAAATAAAGTAAAATAAGAAAAATGTTGTAATGGAGAATGATATTTCTGTTCCAGGACATGTTTTCGACGAGACTTAAATTCTCAAGTCATATTTCATTCGTGGGGCTTGAGTGACTCATTTTCGCCTTTATTAAAAATTTACGGTGTGAATTCGAAGGAGGTTCTTGAAAAAAGTGGAAATTGAGGATGTCGCTAATTTCTTTGAAGGCCTCGACAGCGTCAAGTATAATGGGTACAAAGTCAAATTCCATTTAATTTTAACATATGAAGCATAATCGTGAATAACGTTGTAACAATATTGTAATTTTTGACTAGAGTTGAAAAACGTTTGTAGGCGTCTGTTTTTGCTCTTTTTGTTATACACTCTGATTTAATAAAACTTTACTACAAATAAAATATAAAAAAGTTTAGATAAAAGATTTAACTACTTCTAAATTTACCGTTTAAAAGTTTATCCAAAAGTGAATGGATGATGAAACGTTTTTCCACTGAACAAAGCATATTGACTTATGGTGCTTAAAACGTTTTTCCGTAACTAAAAATTAAATCTAATTGCACTTGCAACGTTCTTCCAAATTACATTCACAGAAGCATTTTTATTTTCTATGGTTTTTCCATTTCACGAAATATGAGACTGAACAATTTCTGAAATTTATTTATTTAGTTTTTAGCCTCGATAGCACTTGCGCATCAAGTTCAATTGCTCACTTTTTTTCATTTTACAAGCACGTGAAGCATTCTTCCACTGACTGGCATTTAAAACTGCGTTAAAAATCCTGCAAAAAATCCCGAACCTGCATTTTTTTTTACTCACTTCTGTTTTTTATAGTATAAGAGAGTATACTTTAATAAAGTAATTTTAATATAATCATAAAAATGTATTTTCATTTCATATTAAAGGCAATTGAAAGTATATTTCTAGGTTAAAGGTTAAAGGTTATAAGGATCCGTTTTGACTTAAAAATATTTCCTTATTAAAATTTAAAGGGAAATCTTATAAAATCGATTAAATTTCCTTCTTAAATTTCAAAAAGAAATCTTATTAAATCTATAAGATTTCTTCTTATAAATCAAAAAGATAACTTTTGTAATCAATAAGTGAAACAAATATTTTTGATATGATTTCCTTATTGTTTTTAAATGTTTTCTCATTAAAAATAATAATATTCTTCTTAAAATTATATGGATTGCCTAATAAAAATGTTCAAAGTTTTAATAAGATTTCTCAATGGTTTTAATAAGACAATCTTCTTGGATGATAACCATAAAGAACTCTTATTGATTTTCTTCTATTTTTAACCGACTTCAAAAAGGAGGAGGTTCTCAAGTTCGTAGGGTACTGAAATTTACAGTAAAAATACTGGGGTAGGCACAATTATTACAAATTACGGTCAATAAATTGGGCGTTATTTGACAAAGGGGTGTGGTCATATTAAAAAAACACTGTATCTCAAATAGTATTGACGCTAGGGTGCTGAAATTTAGTACAGGGGTAGACACAATTTTTAAAAATTTCTGTAAATAAAGTGGGCGTTATTCGACAAAGGGGTGTGGCAATATTAGAAACACACTATATATCGAATA
The DNA here is from genome assembly GCA_943735915.1 of Pherbina coryleti. NCBI lineage: Eukaryota > Metazoa > Arthropoda > Insecta > Diptera > Sciomyzidae > Pherbina > Pherbina coryleti. Next base: position 53,977,155 of record OX030951.1, read on the forward strand.
ATATTGACACTAGGGTGCTGAAATTTAGGGCATGGGTAGGCATAGTTATTACAAATTACAGTCAATAAAGTGGGCGTTATTTGACAAAGGGGTGTGGCAATATTGAAAAAACATTATATCTCGAATAGTATCGACACTAAGGTACTGATATTTAGTACAGGGGTAGACACTATTTTTAAAAATTACTGTAAATAAAGTGGGCGTTATTCGACAAATGGGTGTGGCAATATTAGAAACATACCATATATCAAATAATATTGACACTAGGGTGCTGATATTTAGTACATGGGTAGGTACAGTTACTACAAATTACGGCCAAAAAAGTGGGCGCTATTCAATAAAGGGGCGTGTCAAAATTATAAAAATACTATATCTTAGTTAATATTGACACTATAATATTGACAGGTAGAATCATTAAAAAAGTGAGCGGGATTGTACACAGGGTGTGGCAATTTAAGGAAAGTACTATATTACGGTTAATATTGATACTTGGAAACTGAAATTTGGCACAGGGCTAGGTAGAATCATTATAAGGTATGGTAAATACAGTGGGCGGGTTTAGATAAAGGGCGTGGCACTAAAAATTTCAAAGAAGCAGAAATGAAAAATACCCAACAAACTTTCAGGAATTAACAAAACAAATTTTTTAAGAACAAAGTTTCATGTTTGAAATTTTCCCCAAGAATAACTATTACATAAAATATTTCATATTCTCTAAAAAGGAAGAAATAAAAACTTTTTAACAAAAAAAAAAACCGACCTCAAAATCACTACAAAGTAAAAAATAAATTTAAATAACTTTTCCCATTCATTTCTTGGTCATATTTTAAAAGCTATTTATATGTAAAATAATATTGGAAATCTTATCATTTTAATTTTTTCTATTTTGTTTTATTATCATCAATATATTAATTGCTTTATGAACATAAAAGCTTTGAAGTCGGCGCTCATCTTTGACACACAATCATGATCTTTTACCATCCGTGCACTATTTGGTACCTTGGTGACACTGTAGTAATTTTAAAAGCTTTGTACACATTAAATTTCTCACTAAACTGGTTTGGGTGAGCTTGCAAAGCTCATATTGAATATGACAATGTGGTAACAGCTGCACAAATAATACATGGAACACATTGGCTACATTCAGCGTACTCAAAAACTGTGAACTGAAAGAAAAAAAATCGCTAAGAAGCTTTTATATTCATAAAGTTAATAATATTTTTATGATAAAACAAATTAGAAAAAATTAAAATAAAATGATTTCGACATAGTAAGATAAGCGCCGACTTTAAAGCTTTTATGTACATAAAGCAATTAATGTATTGATGATAATAAAACAAAATAGAAAAAATCAAAATGATAAGATTTCCAATATTATAATACATATAAATAGCTTTTAAAATATGACCAAGAAATGAATGGGAAAAGTTATTTAAATTTATTTTTTACTTTGTAGTGATTTTGAGGTCGGTTTTTTTTTTGTTAAAAAGTTTTTATATTAGGTTGTTTTGGCTCTGGGTAGAAACATTTGAATTATAATCTGAGGCAAGACTTATGGCTTTGCCTCAGTCAATTCAAGTTATAAGGCAGCCTCATCCACAAACTTCTACACTGCACGAACTAATGATAAGACCAAACATATAAGCCCTTTTCTTGAGTGTACAAATAAAAGAATACTGGTAACTCTTTATAATGAAAACATTTGCCCACAGTTCATTCGGGTATCGATACTTTCTTTAAATTTTCTTATGTTGTTTACATGGCTTACGACGTTCGATATTTCTGCGTATCGAAGTAATGTTAAGACCACACCCGGTTTCTTTGATAAAATAAATTGTAATCGGCTATTTTCATTGATATTTTCTATGCTATTATCCAGATTTTTATAATTTTAAACTAGTATTGTAAAGTATTGCAAAGTAGTATTGATAAATATATCAGAAACTTTCAAGAATGGGTCGTGGCACAGAACAAAGTGAGAAAGAACAAGGAAAAATAGCAGCATATCAGGAAAATGGATTGACGGCAAGAGATATTATAGCTAGACTAAGAAGAGGCAAGACTGTAGGTATTCAATACCTAAATTTGAAGGAAAAATATGGAAAACAGAAAAGTAGTGTCCGATCATCTAAACTTAGTGCCAGAGATATTCGTGAGATTATACCCACCGCTAAGGTGAATAAAACGAATAGTCCCGCCGATATAATACGTATACTTAATCTGAATGTTTCTGTACGATTGGGAACAAAATATTCTTAGAGATGGCATCACCTTGAATATACGAAACGTATCCCAAAGCCAAGGTTAACAGCACGACACAAGCTAGCTAGATTAGCATTTGCAGAAAAGCACCTGTTTTGGGAAGAAGAGTGGACCATTGTAATTTTTTTCTTATAAAAAAACAGAATTCAATTTGGATGGACTTGATGATTCTCAAATGTACTGGCACGATAACCGTCAAAAAAAAACAGGATAGACTGTCCTATAACTTTGGAGGTGGATCTCTCAACAGCCTAAAGTTTATAGAACTACTAGATGAAGTTCTTTTGAATTTCGGGGATGAAATTGCTGAAGATGAGTGGATTTTTCAGCAAGACAATGCGGCTACTCATTCACAGAAAAAAATGTACAGTAAATTCTACCTTTTTCTTTTGTTTTTTTTAAATTCTACTGATTCGAACGGTAAACTGTCGATTGAAAACGAGCCAAACGATAAAAATTGTGAATTCTACCGTTAAGGAATTGCAGCTCTACCGCAAGAGTTGTTTAACAACAATTTTTACTGTACATGTACTGACCGATCAAAAAAAAAATATCAATTGAAACAATTTTCCGTGTCTGGTGGCGGCTTCGAACCTAGGATCTTGCGTCTCGAAAATTTTCACCGAGTAGTTCTCGCTCTTTAACTCACTCGGCCACGCTACCTACCACATGTGAAAAGCATGTACGATAAAAGAAATAATTAACGGCCAATTTTAACTGTTCGAAACGTTAAAATTTACTGTCACAATTGTTAAGTTACAGTTTTTGCTCGGTAATTTTAAACGAAAAATAGTTACTGTACAACGGCAATTGTATTGACGGTTAAGTGACCGCAAATATCGTTTGAATTTACCGACGAGATTTTTTAATGTGTGTTCATCAAAGGCTACTAAAGAATTTTTGAAGGACCGTAAAGTGACCGTTTTTGACTGGCCCGCTTATAGTCCTGACATGAACCCCATTGAGAATATGTGGCAATTATATCCAAGTCGGTTTTCAAGGATGGCAGACAATTTGATAATGTAAAAAGCCTTAAAACTGCAATAACTGCCAAATGGGGTAAAATAGGGGGCGTCTCCAAGAAGTAATAATTAGTAAGAGTTCGCAACTAAATATTAACAGTTATAATTATAATAACTGATATAATTCTGTTCCTTTGGTCCTATAATTTGTTCGTATGAAAAACATTTTCATTTATTCTTATATATATTTGAAGTTAATCAAATTAGTTTTCTTTAAGTTAATACAAGTTTAGTTAATACAGTTTAAGTTAATACATATTAATTCTACTAAATATTTGACAAATATTATATAACTATTGAAGCTTTATTATAATAAATTTTTGAATCTTTAATGTTGGTCTTATCATTACTTCGTTCAACTTCAAATCGTGAATATTGATGAGTTTTCAATTTCAGTTTAAGTCCAATGAAGTCCAATGAAGTGCCATGGACCATGACCTGGTCGGGATTAGTAACCGGAATCTTTGGGGTGGGAGTCAAGCATACTACCTTCTCGACTACCGAGGCCATCAAAAAATTCTAAATGCTGAAGCCGAATCCGTTAAAACACTGTGACACAAATCGTTTTACCTCGCAGGTTTCGAAAAAAGTTAAAAAAAGTTGAAAAAAGCATTTTTCCAAAATACATCGCCGATGCATGGAATTGTTACTCAATAAATACAATTGCGATGATAAAAGTAATGACACGACAGTAAATGCTTATCCTTTGCCTTTATTACCACAATAAAAAAAAATATGTTGAAATGTTCAAGCAACGAAACTGCACATTTGTTACAGAGAATTGAAACGCGCTATGTATAGGTTCTTCGGTAAAAAATTTAATACGCCAGAAATGGTTGTTTCTAAGCTCTCATGAAGAAAACAGACAAAAATTCACCATGTCGTGACACCGCGGAGAGGGCCGCACCAAAACCGAAAATGTCACAATTATGCAACGGCGTTGCATGGAATTATTACTCGGTGAGAATATGCGCTATGGTAAATGTTATAAGACACAAATGAAGATTTTGTAATTAGCATAACGACAAAAATAAAAATGAAGATATGACGTGGTCAGGTCGCGGAGAACAGCTCTCAGATAACAGCTTTAAGTACGTAAATGCACCATCGTTGCATTGATTTATTGCATGTCGCTAAAGCCAATATAAATGTGCTACACAAAAGCAAAAGCAAAAGCATAAGTTAAAGTAAAAGCAAAAGCAAAAGTGAAAGTAAAAGTAAAATAAAAGCGAAAGACAAGGTAAAAATAAAAATTAAATTTAGAACACGTTTTTGAACAAGGATTTCGATAAGGATTTGGATAAGGATCAGAACTGGGTTTGGAAAAAGGATGATTGCAAGGATTTTGATAACTATTAAAATATAATAAGTAAAAAGATTGAGAAAAGAAGTGGAAAGAGGATTTAAAAATGGACTTAGACAAGAATAAGGTCAGAAATTTGAACATGGATTAAAAAAGTATTTGAGAACAAGAAATAAAGCAATTATTAGGACAAATATAAGAATAAGGATACATGTGAAGACAAGTTTTAAGGGAATATAAACAAGAATACGATGCCAAATTATGTTTCTATATCATTAAAAATAATAAATAAATTAATAAGCCAGATTCATTTTTTCTGTCTTCACACCCCATTAGGAAATTGAAAAGTTGTGCACAAAAGCAATCAAACTTTTTGTTTAGTAAAAGCTTAAAAAATATAGATGCTCCTTGACATATTATGTAATTGGCTGATAGCCTAAACTACAGTTTAAACTTCAGTTCATTTTTATGTAATTCAATTTTAATTTAAAACTACTTTGATTATTATATTTTATTTTTTTTTAAGTATTCTTTTTTGTATCTTTTTAATCCTAAATAAATAATAATGTATTTTTTGTATCATCTGTTGATAACAGGGTGAATATATTTGCAAAATATATTTTTAAATATATTCAAGACAACGTTTCTCTGTTGAATAACAGGGTGAATATATTTCCAAATTTAAAAATTAATTTAACAAAAACAAGAAAACAAACGCAAATAAACAACACTAAGAGTTAAACTAGGCACCATTTAATCAAAATAAGACAATGTATAATAAATAGTTAAAATAAAAATTTAAAAAGAAAACCTAATGTTTAAAAAAGAATTATTACAAAAACGAACAAAGTAAAATAAAAATGCAAATATTGAAAAAACTTATGAAAATACGATCATAACAAAAAGAAACATCAAAAATATAATAAAAAAATGAAAGTCGGGTTGTTTAAAAGCTCTCTATGTAAGTTAAAATATAAATATGAAAACAATTTTTTTCGTATATATAAAAATTATGCCGTTAACCGTGTATGATTTTAAATTGCCTCTAAAGTCGAGAGAATGATTTTTTTAACCTTAAAAAATTTCACACATACTGATTTTACATATTTTCGCACAGCTCCCACATGCAACCAAATTGCTAGTCAATCTTCAATGACTGAAGGAAATTAAAAATTGGAAGAATTGCATTTTGATTGATTTAAAATATGGAAAGAGAGATCTACAGTTTATCAGAGAGTTAAAACCATATAAAATCGTGACTGATGATGCATCATGGATATATGCGTATAAGTAAGAAATTAAACAGCAGTCGATTGGGTCTTTCAAGTTGAATCAAATCCGACAAGAGTTGTTCGAGCTCGTAGCATTGCGAATCAAACTTTCGTCTGTTTCTTCCAAAAAACTAGTCATATGACCACGATATCACTTGAGACACGTAGAATGGTCAATTCGGAATGGTACACAACCTTTTGTTTGCCAAAAGCATGGTGTAATTAATAGAGCTCTCGATTTTTTTTCGAGCTTGGTTCGAGTACCCGGTCACATTTGATAATCAATGACCGGGTATTTTCGAGCTCTCGAGCTACCCAAGTAGTTTAGAATTTAAAAATTTTCTTTTTGATTTGAACTTTTTGAGATAAACTTAATCATCACCGAAAAGTGTTGGAGGTTTTTAAGCTGGCAAGAAATTATATAAAATTTGGGTCTGACATTACGCCACAAGAGTTGGAGAAAACTAAACTTGTGATATATGCAACGTTAAAATTTCTAGCCGTCGAGGTAATACGTCTTCAAGTATTTGCCACATTATAATTGCGAGATGTAAAATAACAAAATCAAACACAACCTTAAATTAAACAATCAAAAGAAATAGATGCTCTTAAAATGACCAAATCGAATAAATAAGAATATGGTACATATTTGTTTCAATACCATAACAATTGCGCTACTATAATACTTAAATTTTATTAAAATTGTTCGAAATACCCGAAAAGCTCGAAACTACCCGGATAGCTCAGATTATCCGAAAATAATAATAAATAAACCTGAGTATTAGTCGGGTAGCTAGAATTGCTTGAAAATAACCGGGTAGCCCGGGTGTTAAAAAAGCTCGAAAATCGAGAGCTCTACTAATTAACTATGTGATCGCGAATTTTTCACATTTCTCAAAAAAATTTACCTTCACTTGTCCAAAAACAACTGATGGCAAGTTTTATGCAAAAGTTACAAAACAATCTGTTAGAATTTCTTATTGAGTGCAATTGATTTGACACTTTTCTACAGTTTGTCTCTTTTTTTCTCTCTTTGTGAAAATTTTTTGAAAATCGTGGAGAAATTTGTAAACGTCAAGTTCATCTCATTAATTACACCATGGCCAGAAGTGTTCCATGATATATGGAAAACAAACAAGAGCCGAAGAACTATTCTTCATCAAGACAATGCGTGCTCCAACACATCGGCTGAAACAGGTGTTTTTGATCACTCAAAACATCGAATTAATGGGTCATCCGCCGTGCAGTACTGATTTCTCACCCAATAACTGGTTTTTGTTCCCGCACATCAAGAGGTTTTGGAGGTGTCTCAATCGGAATGGGATAAATATTATAACAAATGGTTTAAACGCATGAAAAAATATATTAATCATAAATATTCCGAAGAACAATAAGTATATTTTCAATGCAAAAAAGTTCGTTAATTAGATTTATAAAAACAATTTTAACATTTCCAGTAATGACAGCAAAACTTTTCTTCATGTTTTATCCTTTCTTGTCATTGTCGAATCAGAAGCATCTCATGTTCATCCTAATTTAAAACATATGTTATGTTATGTTATGTTATGTTATGTTATGTTGTTGTATGTTATGTTATGCTATATAATGTCATTAGGTGTTATATTATGTTATGTTATACTATGTTATTTCGTGTTATGTTATATTATAATATTTTTTGTTATGCTATGTAAAGTTCTGTAAAGCTCTGTCGTGATATAATTAGGGTATTCACAAGGTGTGCTATCATGTCATATTATCATAATGTAATACAATTTTACACTAGTTTAAAAATATGGTTGTTGCCTTCCATATAAAAAAGTACTAAAATATTACAACTCTAAAAGCTATGTTTATTGAGTGTCGTATTCAAAATAACGTGCAAAATATGCTTTTTGCACAAACCGGCTATTATTTTGTCTTTTTCGCTTTCTTTTGGCATTGTTATAACAAATATTTATTTAAATTTGTTTTGCATCAGCTGATTGAGAGTTGAAATAGCACAATATGTTATGGGAGGTTGTTCACACTTGTTGTAAATTTTAATGTTTTTTAATTTAAGACATTTGACTTTATGAGACCTTGTGAATACCCTAAATATGTTATGTTAAGTTATATTATGTTATTTTATTTTATGTAATGTTAATTTATAGAATGTCGTGTTTTATTATATGAATATATTTTCTTTTATGTTATTTTTTTGTTATGTTATTTTATTTTATGTTATGTTTTGTTATATTGTGTTATTTTGCATTTTGTTATGTTGTCTGTTCTGTTATTTAATGTAATTTTAATATAATTTATATTTTATGTTATCTTATGTAATGTTATGTTATTAGAGTATTTTGTTTTACTAGGTATATTATTTTATGATATTTTATGTTGTTATATGTTATCTTATGTTATATAATGTTATGTTATGTTATGTTATCTCATTTTATTTTTTTTTTTATTTTATTTTATTTTATTTTATTTTGTTTTATTTTATTTATTATGATATGTTATGTCATGTCATTAGATGCTATGTTCTAAAATGTTATTTTATGTTATGTTATATTATGTTATGTTGTGTTATATCATGTTATATAATGTTATGTTATGTTGTGTTATGTTATGTTATTTTATGTTATTTTATGGTATGTTACGTTATGTTATGTTATGTTATTTTATGTTATTTTATGGTATTTTATGTTATGTTATTTTATGTAACGACACAGTATTTTATATTATGTTATGTTATGTTATGTGATGTTATGTTATATTATGTTATGTTATGTTATGTTATATTATGTTTTGTTATGTTATGTTATGTTATTTTATGTTATTTTATGGTATGTTATGTTATGTTACGTTATGTTATGATATGTTATGTTAAGTTGTGTTATGTTATGTTATGTTATGTTATGTTATGTTATTTTATGTAATGTCATGTTATGTTATGTTATCTTATGTTATTTTATGTTATGTTATATTACGTTATGTTAGTTATGTTTTATTATGTTATACAAGTATTTGATTTTATATATATATGTTATATTATGCTATGTTATTATTAGGTACGGATGTTTTATGAAAGATGATATTAAACGCAGAATATCACGATATTATAATTGCTTGTATTTGCTTATAATTGCTTATAATTATTAACAAAATTTACGAACATTTATGAACGGAGTCCGAAATAGAGCCTAGTTTAAGAAAAGATAATCAATATATTGAAAAACTGAACTTCGAAATTATTTTTACGTTTTAAATTGATGTAAAAAGTTTTCATTTTAATATGTTATTTGTTTTCTTTTTTTAATTACCTAACGAAAGTTATAATAACTTCAAAACAAACCATGCAATTTTTTGAAAATAAAATGTGGTATTTCTTCTTTTGGAGACAATCAAAAGCAATTCGCAACGCCGTTCGTTTTGTCGATTTTACCAGTGAATTTATAATGCATACACCACACATTAACGTTATGGAGATCAATTATCAATGAAATCCAGTTATTAAAAATTGTTAATAACATACATCATACAGGTTTGTTATACTTAGCACAAAAGTGCTAATACAAAATTTAGTTGAGTCGAGATTTAAGCTCTGTCTATTTCTTAGACACAAGCTGTAAACCTATTTTTTAAAACTTTAAATTTTAAAATTAAATTTTTAATAATCAAAAAGTTAATTTAACGTTTCCGTTTCTTGTATTGACGACGTACTTAATAAGGAGTGAAATTAGCCCTTTTTATACATATATTGCCAATGAAAAAGCAACTCACATCGTTATTCCAAATGCTTACCTTATTATTACTGCAGTAATATATGTCCGACATTATTTCGGGGAAATTTGCTTGATTTCAAAGAAATAACGTCAAAATCAAACAGTAATTGCTCAAGTTGGTTGGTACAATGAGTAGTTTATTTAATTGGGTTTTGTCTTGCTTAAGATTTAGATTGTCTTTGGAGCAGCTTTGGAGTAAAGCTTTAACTTGCACTTAAAGCCAATATAATTGCCTCTAAGTAATTTCTGGTAATTATATTTAACCTTTAAACTTTATATCAAAGAATCAAACCTTCAAGGCATGCAACTAAATGTTGTCTCGTTACCAAATGTGGTTAGTATGCGCCCACTAGTGTTCTACGTGTGTTTCACACACAACCGATTCTTTTACTATTTAAACTTTTTTTTTTATTTTACGCGCACTATGAAAAATATGATTTAAATGATCGTAAATTAGAACTGTTAATTGCAGTTCAAGGGCGGAAACTAGTTAAATAGTGAATATATGACACTATCAGCCAAATGGTTAATACCGACGTCGTTCAAGAAACGTTGTGTTTTTCCTTAAATTTTATGTGACGTTTTCACTGCTCTTCACTACGGCCCATATCAGATGTCAGCCCATTCAGTTGAGCTTGTTGCATTTTAAGTGCAAGTCCAGAAGTAACGCCACAACTTAACCGACCATAACGACCACAAAATATAAGGAAAAAGTTAAGACCGAGTTAGCAACGAATAATGTCACGCACGCGACTTTTCACTACCACGTCTATCTTACAGCAAAGTTTCAAACGAACTGACGAAGAAGTCGTTCGTTCGTTTACCACTGCGATGCAAGTATCGGCACTTTCAGAGCAACCAGTTTTCGCTAAATGATCTGGGCTTAAATATCAAAGACAAGTTTTTCTTCAACGCTTATTTCGCTGCAATGCAACGGCCGTCACCGACGACGGCTGTTTCTTTCACCTGGTGTTGTTTTCGTTGGCTGTTGCTCTGTTTGTAGCATGTGAGTCTGTGTGTATGTGTGTGTGTGGCTTGGTGTTTGAATACTCCGTAAAAGTGTCTCAAAGAAGTCGTTCGTTTGCAACTTGCAACTAAGGCAATTGATAAATCCGACAAACAAACAAAAGAAAAGCTGAATTTAAAACAAAAGCTTAAATTACTACACTCAGAGAATAAGTTAAGTCTAGTTGCTAGTTACTTGGCGACTGGTTACTCCTTTACGATAGATCAGAAAAGAAAATTTTTAAATAATTTATATAACAAGATATTTTAATATTGTAATTATTGCTGGAAAAAAAGTTCAAAAGTGCAATATCAAAGTGATCTCCTCAACTTTGTTTTTTCTAAAATTGACTTGAGCTGTTATTTCATCTGATTTAAATGAATTTAGAACATTGGCCGAAAAAATGTTCAACAATTTTCTCAAACACTAGAACAATCGTCCCTAGATTTAAAAAAATTTGAAATCACCCAAAAATTTTGCCCGTCTCCTTTAAATATTGAAGTTCCAACTCCGACCGCAATAAAGATATATAATTTTTTACTTCAATTACCATAGGTATCCAAGAAAAACCCGTGAAGCATTTTCAAGCATATATATATATCAGGGTGTACGGATAGATCCGCTCATGGTTGAATTAATAAGGTTATAGCAAGGGTGAGTGCGAGAGCCCATAAATATCAAATCGAAGTTAACAGCTCATACAAAATCTGAAAGCGAAAATTGATAGCATGTAAAGCCGATAAAGTTTTTGTTGTTGCTTTGCATTGATTTTGATCAGACAACCTTATTAATTCAATCATGGGTCCGCTCATCTTCGCACGCAAGCCCGTACATAGCTCATTTGGGTACATGCTCGTGTCCCTTTTAAAACGTCTCAGGCTCACGTATGGGAGCCAAATTTCAAATGTAACCGTACTTGATTATGTACGAGAACGATCAGTTCATGAGCCGGACATAGCAATGAATAGCATAAATAAAAAGAGCGAGTTATACGATAGGTATATCGAGTTACAAGATTCGTTATTAGAAGACACGGTCATAAAACCAACGGGCAAGCATCTAATCATTTCGAAATTTTCTGGCCTCATTTCCGTCGCCATGCATCTCTATAGTCTAGCCGTCACGCTTTTCTGTCTCCTTTTTTTTTTTCTTAAAAATAAGTTTCTCTTCCCTCCTCTTCCATGTGTATTGGCGTTATGACAATAGTTTTTGTGAAAGCGGTGATAGCCAGTCATCTCTTGGGCAGAAGTATGCAATGTATGGAGAATGTTGCTCTACTGCGCACATATCGCCGGTCCGGAAGAACTTGACGTAACTGAGTCAAGAAATTCATTTTAAAATTTTTATTAAAGAAAGCGTCACTAATTGGCAATGTTGACATAACGGATATCCGTAAGACTCTCACTTTTAGTTTTAGCCCAAGTAGTTTGGATATAGTTGCCTTTATATTATCTTTCATTATTCCCCTACATTTTTCATCTATTCTGCTAAAACTAAAGGTCTGTGATTGCTTGACTCAGTTTTGTTTGAGCGCGCGTCAACGATGGCACCAGAAACCAAACATTACACAAAAAACTGTTTGGAACCACTTGAATAAGGCTGGATACAAAAAGAAGCTCTAACACATGGTCCAATAAGTCCCGAGACTAACTACTAGGTGGCACCACTAACGAAATATCGATATAATATTTCGATAGTTCCAACCTTCAAACAATACGTGTATAAATTTCATGTTAATCTAACGTTTAGTTCAGAAGTTCAAGTGAATTAAGTGACGCTACTGTTGATATTTTTAAAATAATGGCTTCACAGCAATTCCGTGTGTTGATTTATCACTGTTTTTTGATGGGAAAAAATACCGCCCAAGCTGAGCGATAGCTTCGAAAGTGTTATTCGGTCTCTGCTCCGTCAAAAGCAACCATTTTCCGATGGTATGTTGAGTTTAAACTTGGTCGTACAGACACAAATGACGCTGAATGTTCAGGATGCCCAAATTAGGCAGTTGCTCCACAAAACATAAAAAAAGTACACAAAATGGTATTGGCCGACCGTAAAGTGAAGGTGCTCGAGCTAGCTGAGGCTCTGAAGATATCGAAAGGCAGTGTGGGAACAATATTACAGGAACATTTGTCGATGAGAAAGCTGCTTTCCAAAAGGGTGCCGTGTTTTCTCACACCGGTCCGAAAACAACAACGTGTCGATGATTCGGAGAGCTGTTTGCCACTATTTACAAAGAATAAACATGAATTTTTTCGTCGGTATGTGACAATGGATAAAACATGGATCCACCATTACACACCGTAATCAAAACGGTCGTCAGCTGAGTGGAGAGCAACCGATGAAAGCAGGCCAAAGCGACCAAAAACACAACAGTCGGCTGGAAAGGATATGGCATCTGTATTTTGGGATGCGCATGGAATTTTGTTCATCGACTATCTCAAAAAGCGATAAACAATCAACAGCGATTATTATATAGCTTTGTGGGAGCGTTTGAAGAATGAAATCGCGAAAAATCCGCCCCATTTGAAGAAGAAAAAAATGATTTTTCACCAAGACAATGCACCGTGTCACAAATCGATGAAAACGATGGCGAAAATCCACGAATTGGGCTTCGAATTGCTTCCTCATCCACCGTATTCGCCAGATTTGGCCCCCAGCGACTACTGGCCCTTTGCTGACCTCAAAAAAATACTTGCCGGCAAGAGATTTGGCTCCAATGATGAGGTGATGGCTGAAACTGAAGCGTATTTTGAGGCGAAGCACAAATCGTTCTACAAAACTGGTATTGAAAAGTTAGAAAAGTGGTGGAATGAATGTATTGCTCTTGAAGGAACTTATGTTGATGAATAAAGAAGAATATTTGCAAAAAAAATTAATTTTTTTACTACTTAGTCTCGGGACTTATTGGACCATGTATTATGTATGGGTACTACACGAGTTAACGCAAAAAAAAACTCATGGACCGAATTTCCATCTCTGCGAATCGCTTCTGAATCGCACAACATCGACCCATTTCTGAAGCAGATCGTGACTGGTGATAAAAATTAGGTCAATTACGACAACGTTAAGTGAAAACAGTCGTGGTCGAATCGCGGTGAGCCGGTATAAACGGTGGCCAAGGCCGGATTGACGGCCAGGGAGATTTTGCTGTGTGTTTGGTGGGATTAGTAGGGAGTCATCTGCTATGAGCTGCCCCCTTATGGCCAAACTCTTAATTCGGACCTATTCAGTCAACAATTGGACCGTCTGAAGAAAACAATCGCCCATAAGCGACCAGCTTTGGCCAGTAGGAGAGGAATTGCGTTCAAACAGGACAACTCCAGGCCACACACATCAATAGTGACTCGCCAGAAGCTAAGGGAGCTTGGTTGGAAGGTTCTTATGCATCCACCTTATAGTCCGGACCTGGCACCAAGTGATTACTACCTGTTTCTGTCTATGGCGAATGATTTTGAAGGGAAGCATGTCAAAATTGACTCTCCCAGTTCTTTGCTAATAGGGATGAGGGTTTTTATGAGAGAGGCATTATGAAATTTATTCAAAATGGCAACAAATTTTCGATCAAAACGGTGCATATTTGACATAAATCGGATCATTATTACTATGATAAATAAAACCTTAAATTTCATAAAAAAATAATGGATTTCTTTTTAATACACATGATATCGTTGATCGGTGGATTGATTTTTTGACACATGAGTGAGCGTCGGGTAACGAAGGCATCGGCTATCCTAGTAAGGCTTATTGGTTACCCAAACTGGTTACGGAAATTTGAATATTAACCCCAAAAAATTCTCGTTGGCTACGGGCCTGTTTTAAATTGTAAAAGAAAGTACGTATATGTGGAGGAATATATTTCATTGTCTTGGTTATACTTAGTAATAATTGTAGTAAAACCTCTTAAACATATATCTTTCATGAGCTGACCCCAATTTTCTTATCATTGAATTCAGTTTCAAAGAATCGTTTTGCATTCATGCCATGCTCAAATGCCAAAGAAACTTACAAATTGCCACTAGCATGGAAACCCTAACACTTTCAAAAATCATAATCTTCCTGTTGGAATATTTCAAAAAAGGCTGGATATCGACATCTCTATTTATAGACTGGCTTAGACATTATTTTATTCAGCATTTCAAAAAGTGTTTAGAAGAAAAAATAAGCCCTTGCTCCATCTCATTCCAAAGAAAGGATAAAAATATTGATCCAAATTTCAGAGTAAAGTTCCTAAAAACAAATTGTACTTCAGTTATTTAACCAATGGATCAGAATGTTATCCAAAATATAAAAGTTTCGTATAGAAAGGTCCTGTTGACCCAGATTCTTCAAAAAGATGATAGAAATATTTCTATAATAATAATATTAACCCTCTGCAGCTGACGTCGTAGTCTGACAGACGCCGAATATCAAAACTTCGTACGTACAAACATAACAGCAAACTTCATCATAGGAAATCAGTTTAAAAGTGAGGTCTACTAGACCCCACGTCAGGTTTATTGTTAAATTTGAAGCACGTCAGTTGCAAAGGGTTAAACTGACCATTACAGCCCTTGAAAGGGCTTTGACTGAACTTCTTATGATCAAATTGTGTTGTCCGTGTTATTAAATGTTTGTACACTATCGATCGAGAACTGGACCTACAAGTTTTATGCCAACTCCGAACTCCGTTCTCAAGAAGCTTTACATGGCATTATTTACTCTCTGAGGTTTGCCATTGCCTGCAGAGAGGTGACGGCCGAACAGAAAAATTAATTTAATAAAAAAAATTTTCTGTGTCAGTTGGAAATTGAACCAGGGTTCTTTGGCGTATGGGTCACACACTCTATCCACTGCGCCACGGCCGCCAGAAATATTTGTAATATTTTAAAAAACTTTAATTTATTCAATGCCCTTTCCCATTTCAATTCAGTTTGGGACGGAAAATGTTGGTCGAATTTGTTGCCACAATCTTTTGATAAATGGAATAATGAGGACCTTGTACCGCACTACTGGATCTTGAATGACATTCTTGATATTATAGGTGAACTAGTGCCAGAGGGTATTGAATCAGATCTGAAGATGTCAATTCTTAGGAGGCTGGTGAAAATAAGGTTACAAACTACCACTCGAACCAATTCAATTGTTGGACAGGGCCATTTAGTGGGCACAGTAGATAAATGAAAGCCCATCAAAAATGTTGCTTTTCAAAACTATTAAAAACAAGGCTGAACAAAAATATGTATTGTTTTTTTTTTTTATCCGAAAAATAAATACTATGTTATTTCAGAAATTATCTTATTAAAGCCTACATATGACAATAATAAGGAAATGCAAGTGTTAATTTAGAGCCTGTTTAGAACATTTCTCCCATAGGCTTCACTGTTATCTCGTGTACCTGAAATTGTAATGACACCATGTTTAATGCTTTATCCAAGTAATTCGAAAATTGAATTTGTACCTGCACATGTTGCGGTGTTTTGAGTGCATAGATTACCGCCTCGGCAATGTTTTCTGGCTCCAGTCGTGGCATGTCCTTAACATAGAAATGTATTTCTTTGGGAAATATATCCGTATTTACGGCACCAGGGCAAATACCCTGCATAAAATCAATACGATCATATTTATTATATCGAAACACAAAATTATTCCTTACCGTTACGCGCACCTTGTTACCATGCAGCTGAAACTCCTGACGATACGTTTCAGTCATTGCAGTGATGGCAAATTTAGTAGCCGGATAGATATTGAAAGAGGGCAATACGTCAATAAAATTCAGAACCTGCTGGCCAGCAATACTATTAATAATCAAGACATGGCCCTCCTCATCGCGTTTTTTTATACGGTTAAAGGCTTCGCGGGTGCACCAAAACACACCCATAACATTCGTATCGATAACTTGACGAATCAACTCTGTGTTTCCAGGTGCAACTAGCTCGGTTTCCCGTGTTATGCCCGCATTGTTGAGTAGCACGTTGACTCCGCCATATTTCTGTTCTACCCATTCAAATGCTTTGATGACTTGCTGCTCTTTGGAAACATCGCACTGATATGGTATGAATTTCGATTGCAAACTACTTGGAAGATTTTTCTGTAATTCAATTAATTTGTTTTCTCGACGAGCCAAGCCCACAACACGCATGCCGGCATCCACCAGAGCCCGGGCACAAGCAGCACCAATACCTCCACTAGCGCCAGTTACCACGGCCAACTTATTTTGCCAGCGCTCCATAGGATATGACGAACCTGTGCATCCACCAGCAGCCAATCATAAACTAAGTAAAGCGAATGATATCACTTAAAGTAACCAAGAATTAGTTACCGGTCATTGTCGTATTTTGCTATTGATTTTGACACTTGTTGGGATTCGCTCTGCCAAAGCGGGTGGATTATTGCTGTGTGTGCTATCATTAGTCATGGAGCGTTGGCAGAATAAAGTCGCTATTGTGACCGGTGCTAGTGCTGGTATCGGTGCAGCTTGTACACGAGCTCTGGCTGCCGCTGGAATGTTGGTTGTGGGCTTGGCCAGGCGTCATGATCGCATGCTAGAGCTGCGGCACTCACTACCACCGCATCTGCAATCCCGACTGCATGCGGTTAAATGTGATGTGACCAAGGAAGAAAGTGTCTTGGCAGCATTTCAATGGGCAGAATCTAAGCTTGGCTCTGTCCATGTGCTGGTCAATAATGCCGGCTTAATAGCAACCACGGAGCTGAGTAAAGCAGCAAACACTAAAGAAATTCGTGCCACTATCGAGACCAACCTGATGGGCACTGTTTTTTGTACGCGAGAAGCCTTCAACTCAATGAAGAAAAATAATATCGCTGGTCATGTTGTTATAGTCAACAGTATAGGTGGTCATCAGGTGCCAAACTTGGGACCCGACTTACCATCACTCAATATTTATCCGGCCACAAAGTTCGCTTTAAGAGCCATGAATGAAATCTATCGTCAAGAATTCCAAAGAAACAAAACAGCTATTCGTGTCTCCGTAAGTCTGGTAAGAATGAGTGTTGACCAGGGTAATAATTATTTCTTCATATGTTGTAGAGTATAAGTCCTGGTATAGTCGATACCGATATTTTGCCAACTGAAATACAGACAGTGGTAAAGAAATTCATGCCAATGTTGCGGGCCGATGACGTCGCTGATGCTGTTGTTTGGGCCATTGGGACACCACCAAACATGCAGGTATGATAAAAACGCATTTTTGGGCTTCATAAAATTCTTAATAAAATGTGTCTTTCAGGTTCATAATATAATAATTAAACCCTTAGGAGAAAAGTTCTAGTATGAAATTTGAAGATGACGTTTATGTTAAGCTAATCAATACTTTTTGGGCTTTAATAAAAATATTTAACCCACTTTCGGGGTATTAACATCATTTTAATTTTTATTAATTAACCGCATCTTTATATATTCCGAAAAGATCATTCTTGTTCGTGAAAGAAACGAGCAACAATATTTTGACGTGACGAAGTTACGTTTTATCGCGCAGGTTTCCAAAAAAGTTGAAAAAGGCATTTTTTTCAAAATCCACCGGCTTTGCATTGAATTGTTACTCACTGAGTATAAAAGCTATGATTAAAAAAATAGTACGACCGTAAAGGTTAATTCTTTGACTTTATTATAAAAATAAACAAAAATACAAAACATAAACGGGACGCGGTGGGAGATCCTTAAGCAACGCAACTGAAAATTTGTTACATGGAATTATTACTCGCAGAATATCAATGCTAGCATTCAAAATATGATACACCAATAAATGCTTGTTCTAAGTCCTCACAACAAAATTAGACATAAACTTGCTGACGTCATGGGGACTCAGAGACAGCCTCTCAAAGATCGACAATGCAACATTCATACAATGGTGATATAAAAGCTACGATAAATGTTTAAAAAGGAAAATAAAAGATTTATACTTGGCCTTACGATAAAAATAAAAAACACAGGTGCGTCACTGGACACACGAGAGAAGCGAAGCATTTTCGCAAATTCATAGATTTGATAATTTAATAGCGTTTTTTCGATTAAAATAATTTTTAAATTCAAAACTTTAAAATAACAAAGTATATATATCATATATATTAACCCCCTTCGGCCCTCCCTTAAAGCCCCCTTTTCAGTTGTAGGGAATAAATATACAAAAATCATTAATTTTGTTACAATTTAATCAACTTACAGGTTGTTTAATTTTAACGATATTTATAACGACCTTTAGTAGGAAGTAGAAACAACATCTAATACACAATCCTTAGTGAATATTTCTTTTAGTTCGTTCGTTCTTTTGGTTCGTTAGGTCTTTTAGTTCGCATGGACAAACCGAAGATTCAAACCATAGCTCGGTAAATTTAGTTATCTTTGCTCTAGTTCGTTTTGTTTGCTACTTTTGTCGGTTGGCTAGCCAATACACAGTCCTAGAATAGCCAACACACAATCCTTTCTTAAATTAATAGATTATAGTGATCTGCTGAAACATAGCTTTAGGTAATGTTTATCACTGAATCAAGAAAATTATGAAAGAAAGGGTTTTAGCGTAATGGTTAGAGGAAAGTACCAACAAACGATAGAACTGTGAGTTGTGGGTTCAATTCCTGCAGCGGGCAAAAAATTACTTTTAATTTAACATTTTCTGGTTCAATTGATGCAAGTAAAAAACAATATCAATTCTAAGAAAAAAGGTGTCGGAAAAAAGTGTCGTTTTTTCTGATTTTACTCTAGCAAATCGCAGAAGGAGGCGTAAAAAGCTTCGCTTCAAAAATAAAGTTTTGACATCGTCAGGTCGTGAAGATATAGCAGCTTATGTAACAGAAATGTAATATCGTTGCATGGAATTATTACTCAATCAGGAGACGTGCTACGGTAAATTTTGTTTTACAACAGCATAGATGTGTTATTACGCCTCACAGCGTAATGGCAAACACGTAATGCAGTAAAAATGCTATAATCATGAAAAAACGTTGCAAGGAATTTTAACTCTGTGACTACTGGTGGAACGGTAAATTTTAAGGAACGAAAATGAAGGTGAGGTCTTGCACATGATAAAAATATTTATATTTAATTAAGTCAAGAATTTGGTCATGGATTCAATAAGAGTTTGGACATGAAATGTCCACGACACAGCCAACTTTTTTTAATATAAAAATAAAAATATAATAATATAATAATAAAAAAGCAACTCTCCTCTAAAACTTAAAAAACTACCCGCTCTGTTTTGTATATAGGGGTGAATCGCCCTAAAAAAAAAGGCAATTTTTTTTTATTTTTTCAGAATTATTCATATAAAAGCATCAAAATATAATGAATTGTGTATTTTAAATGTTCATTGTCTAGTTTTGAACTTCGCCTGTTCTCACAAGCAGCCTGTCTAAACCCAGAATAAAGGAGGATGGTCGCAGCCAACGGATTCGCCCTATCCTGTATTAATGTAGAGGGACTTGGAATAATCTCAATCTGTCTAGTTTTGACTCTTAAAAATAGAATCCATTTTTGGATTTTACAAAAATTTGTTACAGGAGATCCACAAAGCGTCCTACCGTCTAAAACAGACTTTTTGTATGACGACCTCTACACCAGTCAAGAGGAATTTAAATCGCAAAATAAAAATTTTTTTATACTAATACTTATATGTAATAATGCCCAAAAGGAATATTGTTAATAAATGTAATCTTTTTTAAAAATTCATGAAAAAGTCCCCTTAACCCTCAAGTGATATCTTGAGCTCTATTTAAATATATTCAAAGTATTTTGACAGTGCAAACTGAAAGAATTCTCGAATTACTGCTACGAAAAAAGTGACCTAACTAGACCCTGAGTCAATGGGAGCAAACCGCCCACACCAAAAATACAACGCCAAGAAAAATACAAACATTGATTCGCTACTCAATGGATAAGAGCATTTTAACATTTGTGCATCCGTATACATAGGGACCGTAATAGAGAAAACGAGGTCTCGCATAAATTCTTAACTATGCCATGACTAGATTTACACTTTTAATATATTTTCTTAAATTAAGGGAGTCTCATGTTAAATGTTAAATTTTATATGTTGAATGTTAAATGTTAAATGGTCAATGTTAAATGTTAAATGTTAAATGCTAAATGTTAAATATTAAATGTTAAATGTTAAATTTTAATGTTAAATGTTAAATGATAATGTTAAATATTAAATATTAAATTTTAATGTTAAATGTTAAATGTTAAATGTTTAATGTTAAATGTTAATTGTGAAATGTTAATTGTTAAATGGTGAATGTTGAATGTTAAATGTTAATTTCATATGAAACTAAATCTAAACTATAAATCGAAACTTTATAATATATATGTAATTGTTTTAATTTTTCTCTTTTTCCAAAATGTTTATTTTTCAGTAAATATAACATTTTTGTTTATCAAATATTTTGTATGAACACTTCTTTTTTAAGAAAATTTTCAGGAATTTTTAACTTATTCCATCTAGGCAATCATGCCTTTACTGCGCTTAAATGCTGCTCCAGATTTCCGATTGTGGTTCGCTCGAGATGACTTGTGCACCTCCTTTTTATTCCGGCTGCGTATAGTGTCCTTATTTTGTCCCTGTCCCTTTGGTGCGCCCACGACATCAACTGTTTTAGAAGATGATGGTTCTGTCCATGTATCACGTCTGCCGTATTTAGCTGCTCGATTGGCCTCATATCGGGCACGTATAACTTCAGGATTTTCACAGAAATCAAATTTTTTTTCACGACGTCCTGAAAAATCATTAAGAGCACTAGCTTTTTCGGGTTCATTTTCCTCTTCGTCCTCGCTGTCATCTTCGGATACGTCTTCTACATCAGCTAAGCCTGCTTTAAGCTGCTTCGAACGTGCTACACGCGTTTCACTCTCAAGTAATGCCTCGTAACTATCGTCATATTCATCTTCGTACTCGTCATCGCCATGAATATCATCGGATACCATACTGTACTCTTGATAACGATGCTTTATCGCCTGAAGATCACGCTTATCATCAAGCAACTCCGATGCATTTTTCGGTGCATTTGGAAAACCTTTGCCTTGCTTAATAATGCAACTTGGATTATCGTGGGTCATTATATCGTAAGAGTCGCCATCAAAAACATTGTACCGCTTCAAACCTGTCTGATGGTATAAGGTATCTTGTGGATCTGAGGGAATGTACACTTCCGTTTTGTCTGCATTGACTAAATCTGGAGGTAAATTTTCTTCCAATATAGCTGCAATGGCATCTTCGCTATTTTCATAACGTAGAAGCACACGACGCAAAAAGCCAGTTCCTAGATGTGGTAAAATATCCAGAGCTGCAGTCACTTCCTTTTCTAGGTCACGCGCTTGTTGTTGTAGTGCAGGTGGAGTGATTGGTATGTTGTTTGAATGATTTTGAATCGAAGATGAAGGCTTTATGTCTGCATTATCGGTTGGGCTCTCAGCAATGCTTTTGACTAAGCTAATGGCGTGTGCTTCAGCTTCTTGCTGATAGCCTTTTGTTACAAAGTCCGCCTTAAAATTATCGCTGAAAAATAAATAATTGTAAATTTTAAGTTGAAAATTAGAAATTGAAATAAAGCTACAGTTGTTTGCAAGCTTGTCTTAAGATATCCATATCGACCTCAACAGGATATTCTCGCTGATAGTCAATTACGAACGTACGCTCCGAAAGACACTCTGTCATAAGACCTACGAAGTTCTCTGAAGGTTCCACACTATTTTGACTAAAGAGAAAAAACATTAAAAAATGAATGAACTACCTTGCTATGAATTTACTCCAAGAGTGAATCTCACTTACGGATTCATTATAACAGCCATCAGGAATGAGTTCGATATGCTACGAAAAGCTTTCAGGAACTGAACCCTAGCCATGTTTAGCCAGTTTAGGCTGCTTGCGTCATCATTAATGAGGAAAATATTTTTGTACAAAAAAGGAATCGTGTTGTCGTAAAATTGTGCAATACTAAAATATACATCTTTATTCAATATCGTTGAAGGTTGTAATTAAAAATTACCTTTGACCCAGTTGTAGCTCATGACACAAACTATGCACATCGGGACATACTTCCAAGAGAATACTGAGTGTATATGCGGCATCTAAAGTGTAGAGCACGACGTCATCATATGGTGTCTCAAGATTGACATCATCGGCGCCACCACCAGCACCATCAAAACCTTCATTTTCCGATTGTGTCTGTATTGTCCGAAAGGCAGTTTTGAAAAAAGCAAGTGCAGCCAATAAGTCCTGCTTATACTTTGGCTCTAGACTGAAAAGAGTCTCGAATATCTTCGAGACAATTGACATATTTTGCTTATCTGTGTCGCCTACAGCCACTATAAGATCTAGCAACATTGGAATGGATACAAGAAAATTCTTGTACAGAAGCTCACGCAGATGTTCTTTAGTGAGCCAAGCAGAAGCTGATTCCCGATTTGTAATCAGGCGGCAAATAACACGCAGCACACATTTCAGTATTGACTCATACAATTCCAATACAGAAGTTTCTATGTACTTCTTGCTTAGGTCTATGTAGAATGGATTCGCATGCAGTAAGAATGATACAACTGCAGCCAAAGCAGATTTCTCAAACACCATATATGACCAGAACCTATTGTGAAAAACGCTTATATGAAATATGAAACTCGTAAGTTTTGTCTATTGTTTACTCATGGTGTTTGCAACGCAGTAAGAACTCAATTTCCTGTCGAAACCAGCCAGCTTCGTGTATCCACTCTTCAAGATCAGCGCCAGTCTTCACCTTTCCGCCAGATACTAAAAGACCAACGTAGTTGGAAAATACTTTTTGCTTTGCCCAGCGTTTATCCTTGAGTCACAAATAAAAATTATAAAACAATGTGCATAGATATATGAAAAAGGGTTAACTTGCCAATGCCGACACTTTGCAAGTAACTCCATCCTCCTCCACTGCTACCAAGAGCTGGCCAAGAGGTTTGTTTTGTGGATTCTGCAGAAATATGTTTATTTTAATAGTTTTTCATATTAAAAGTGTAATAGATACCCAAGGTTCACGAGAAACTTTTACTGCTTCAGGCATTGTTAATAAAAGAAAACATATGATTTAATTTCATATATTTGCTAAAATCGCCAGAGTTGCAAAAATCATTCTTTCTAAAAGTAGATTGTTAGTCAGTACATTTTCAAAAATTAGTTAAAATTTAGTAGTATATAACGTTTATTCTTAATGCTAGAATAATACTTTAATTAGAGATAATTAATATAAGCCTTACACCATTTCAGATGTTTCTATGCAAGTCATATATATTGAAGAATTTCAAATTCAATTTATTGAAAATGAGCAGATAATCAAAAAATTTAAAAGTGTAGGACCATAACCTCGCCGGGTTTCAATCCTCACGCCCATGTATAACAAGAAAGTGAAACCTAGTTAGCAATCAATTTTTCTCCTCTTATAACTCTGAGAACGTTTTCAGCTGCGAAATAAAGAACTAATTAAACAGGTATAACAAACATAAGCTCTGTACACCTTTGTATAATACTATAAAAAGGCACTGTTTCTACATGTTACAAGTTTTAACATTTTCTGGAAAAGTTTGTGTATGAAGCTCCAAAATTATTATAAAAAACTTATTCAAAAGAAAAAAATATGTCGATGATGGGATGGATTATAACCTATTTTGAATTTCAATTAGGATGCTAATCTTTCAGCCAGTCTGTTTTTTAATATGCTTTTATCAAATTGAGTGAGAATTTTCTCAGAGAACAGTGTTCTGTAAAAGTTTTTTATAAACCACTCACCCATGGTGTGATAATACAAGGTAGCATTGATAGTTGCTTGGGAAACCATCTCCTGTCAAAAAATATACTCAAAAAAGAGCGCTCACAATCCGCCATTGAAAACACAAACAATTTTGAAAAAGTTGAAGTAAAAAACAACAACCACAGCAGCTGCAGATGTATTTCCACAAAAAGCTGTTTTTGACAGGAGATGTTTTCTTGTAGAAGAGAAAATAAGCAGTTGTCAATGCAGCCTTGTATGATTATACCATGCCACTCACCCAAATCCATTGTTAAGAAAATTATTTTTGATTTATATGATTTAATTATTATTTTTCACAAAAATAGTAACCAATTGCTTATTAATGCTTTTTTTACTGAGATTATTCTTTTTACATGTTCTTAAGAAAGCGTTCATGCTCATAATAAAAAGCTGTTTTTTGCTTTTTCGAACTTGCTTTTGAAGTGTGCTCACGCTGGCTATAATTCAGCATTAGCTTTAATATTGACATTTTTGTGCCAAAGATTGATCTTGGAAATATGCATAAAATTGGCTGCCTTTGTTATTTTATTATAACATTCCACCCTGTGAAATTTTCCTGTTGAATTGCTGGTGATTATTATAAATACTAAAGTGTTGTTACCTTGTCGTTTGAGCGAAAGTAAACAAATAAATTAACATATACTGCCACCTGATAATTTGCCACCATTTGGATATTGTTAGAAAATGTCTCTGTATCTTTTTAATTTGTACTATATAAATAGTTTATTTTACAATTATATTTAAGAGATTATTAAACTCGTTAATTAACTACTGTTGAACTGCTTCTACTAAGAACGGAAGTCAATAAATCTAATATACCATAATTGTTACTTATATGACTGTTTTGTTGTTGCATGGCCTTATAATTTTGCATTTGGTTAAACATAATTATCAGACGTTTTGAGTTATCCCGTGTCAACATATCCATAACGAGTAGGTGGCAGCTCTGACGGTTCATTTGAGTGCCGAAATAATTTTGTTTACGTGTCGTTGCACAGACGGTGTTTTGCTATCGAATTTTATCTTTAGTAAAGTGCTAATACTAGTTCACATTGGCGATATTTGAGTGCCGTTTTTGCAAACAACCTATCACTCCAAGACTTAAAAAGACATCCTAAGTCTACAAACACTTCCCACTTGATTAAATCAGCTGTCGGGAAATTTTTGAATAAAACAGTGGTTTTTGTGACTGCATCCTAGACGCATGAGCTGCTAAAATGACCATTCACGGTATGACAAGTTCAAACACAAGATTCCTAGCATACATTTTTTTCTTTGCGTTTTATAGTTAATGAGAAATCCTTGAAGTACATAAGTTTAATAACGTTGACGCTACAAAATGCAATCCTTGGGCTCAGCATGCGGTACGCAAGAACACGTCCTGGTGACATCTTTCTAAGTTCTACAGGTGAGGTACAATCGAATAAATATTCCATTGGCTATATTAATGATTGTGTTTTAAACATTAAATTGCTTTCAAGATTTGTTTTGCTGATAAGGATTTTTGCTTAATAGCTTCTTATCAGATAATTTTAGATCTTCAATTAAATGAATGGCTTGCCATTGAGCGAGAGTACCGGAAGCTAGTTATCAAATTTCGGGCATGTAGATTTTGTTAAAAAAACAAGTTGTTTAAATACCCTAAATTTTCTTCATTATTTAACTTTTTTAGTTAATTCTTATTTATTCAAAGTTGAATGAAAACACTTGATTTTTATTTACACTTTTTTAGCTGTTTTCATGGCGGAGGTTAGCAAACTCATCACCTGTCTTGTACTGGTATTCTATGAGGAAGGCAAGGATGTGCGAAGATTTATGCATTCGCTGCGTAAAACAATCGTTGAAAACCCACTGGACACGCTCAAAGTCTGCGTACCCTCGCTCGTTTATATTGTGCAAAATAATCTACTATACGTATCTGCTTCCCATTTGGATGCTGCTACTTATCAGGTGACATACCAGCTGAAAATCCTGACCACAGCCATGTTTGCTGTCGTCATACTGCGCCGCAAGTTATTGTCCACCCAGTGGGGTGCTTTGTTGCTGCTAGTACTTGGTATTGTGCTGGTCCAATTAGCGCAGACTGGTCCAGAAGCTGGCACTACTGCTGCGACAGCTGATGGGCCACCGCAGAACCGCATGCTTGGATTATGGGCTGCACTTGGTGCCTGCTTTTTATCTGGTTTTGCTGGTATATACTTTGAAAAGATACTGAAAGGCTCTGATATCTCTGTTTGGATGCGTAATGTTCAGCTGAGCTTATTAAGCATACCATTTGGCCTAATCACTTGTTATGTCAATGATTCGGACAAAATCTACAGCAGTGGCTTCTTTTTCGGTTACGACTGCTTTATATGGTACTTAATTCTGTTGCAGGCTGGCGGTGGTCTTATTGTTGCTGTTGTCGTCAAGTATGCTGACAACATTCTCAAAGGTTTTGCAACTTCGTTGGCCATCATCATCTCATGCATTGCCTCCATTTATATATTTAGTTTCAATTTAACGTTCCAATTTACGCTTGGTGCCGGTTTGGTTATGGCTTCGATATTTTTATACGGGTATGATCCCAAACAGGCAGCTGCAAAACAGCAGCTCATGAGAGCTGCTTCTACTTCGGAAATGGACGAGGAAAAGTTGCTGCCAAAGGTTTAGAGAGCTAAAGATTTAACACTTTTCAACTAGGAAGTTTAACAAATTTTCTATATAGTATAAGAAATACCAAGTTATGACTACTGGTTGAGTTGATCTTAGAATAATTTTAGGACCAAAAGAAAAGTATTTTTTATATACTCGAGCAATTAAGGTTGTTGAGATACTTCTTTTATATAAGACAAAAATGTCTAAATCCTATAGGATTTCTATAGAACCTATTCTATAGAACCTTTTCGCTATGTTTATATAGAACGTAAAATGAATTTAATGCTGTTTGCTATGTTATGTTATGTGGTATTTGACAAAGTCGAAATCAAAAATGTTAAAAGACAATTAAAAATAAATTAAAAATTAATAAATACGAATGACTTTCAATTTCACATCAAACTGAGATAAAATAAAAGTTGAAAAAAAAAAAATGTTGAATTTTATTTTATAGATTAGATCTTTAAGCTCAAAAAAATACTTTCTCTCATAGTTGAATAAATAAGGTTGTCTCGTGGCTGATCGTACTCTCTTGTCAGTACCCATAATTGTCAAAATCAATGAAAAGCAACAACAACAACTTCAACGGTTTTTCATGTTATTAATTTTCGTTTTCAGATTTTGTATGAGCTGTCAACTTCGATTTGACATTTATGGGAACTCGCTCTCACCGATGCGACAACCTTATTTATTCAACCATGCTTTCTCTATACGGAAAAAATATAGAGAGTTTAAATGGTTAATGGTTTAAAAGCTATTAATTTTACAGAAGTTTGGTCAATATCCTCTTAAAAGGACAAAAGTGTTATTTCTGAACAATGTGTTCTTAGGAAGTGGGTTTTTTTTTACCGAAAATATTTAATTTGTGCGTAATGATAAGAAGAGATTTCCCTACATTTCGTGTATACACTGAAAGAATTATGGTTAGTAGCACGTACCATAATGCAATTCCATGTTGTAGCGCACATCTGGTAAACATTGTAACATACTACGCTACAAAAAAATTTCTTTTGGTTTCGCTGCATGCTTACAGTGAAACAAAACAAGCGTAAATAGAATCAAACTCAAGTGTTACTAGCGGTTCATGCTATGCATTATGTAGCTAGAGACACTGCCAAAAGTAAGTAACTGGAGTTCGTAACCTGTAAGTGAATTGTGATGGGAACAATTACAAACAGATATCTAATTGAAATATTGGAATAATCAAATGTTAAAAAAAAAAATAGTAGCAAACCGATGTGTAAGAATTATATTTTGGTAATTGAAGTTATTTTATGTTTGTAAATTTATTGAATAAGAAATTATACACTGAGTAAAAACTAAAATACAGTCACTTTTCACTCAATATTTAGGTATAAAAGCCCAAGTCTGAAATTAATAAAGCAGAATTCTAGATTAGAAACAAAACCATCAAGTTGTTTTAAATCGAGGCTCTTATAAGGAATAATAATAGCCTTGTAGCTTAACATCACTGCCTTGAGCCTAGATGTGTGATGAGGGAACTAAAGAATAGAATAAAAACAATCGACAGAAAATAAATATAACATTATAATGTCATAATATCAAGAATCAAAGATAAAAGTTTTCTTTGTCAAGAATTTAACTGTTTGCTGCATGATAGAATTATAAGGTTCTCATATTGGAGAGCAGGGTGCGCTAGTTGTCAAAATCAGATGGTCATTTTGAGTTTTTCTAATTGTTGCTTTTGTCGTTTGACGTTTGTAGCTCCTACAGCTTTGTTGTTGCAAAATTTCACAACTGAGCAGCCATTTTAAAATGAGCTTACCTTGTAATTGTATCATGGTTTACTGTGATCGTATTTGTATGAGTAAAATAGAACATATAAATAAAACAAAAACTTTCAAATTCATTTTTTATTTGGTAATAAAACTTGTATTGAATAAAAGAAAATTGGAGAAAACAAACAGCTTGATTGTACTTTTTAACTAGTATTTAGACTGCGTTTTATCGAACATCGATGTGATTTGAGCAGCCGGAAAACTACATACCACAATTCCAACCGAGTGTGGGATCGTTCATTTGAGTTTGAATTTTCAATATGAGACTATATATGCGCAGTGAAGGTCCTAGCTTAATGGGTAATTTTTTTATGACATCGCTGCGTTTGAGTAGCAACAAGGACATACCATCAATTTCATGTTCTTTAAAGACATAGGCTTCATTAGG
Source organism: Pherbina coryleti (assembly GCA_943735915.1). Classification (NCBI taxonomy): domain Eukaryota; kingdom Metazoa; phylum Arthropoda; class Insecta; order Diptera; family Sciomyzidae; genus Pherbina; species Pherbina coryleti. Next base: position 54,006,371 of record OX030951.1, read on the forward strand.
AAAGTACTTTCCAAAGAATTCTGTGACCTGATCAACAGACCAATACTTGACGTCTGGCACTTCTATCGGTTCATTTGGACTAAAGCGTACTGGAGAAGTGGAATCTTCGAGAAGTGGCTTTTTATTATTTATTTCAATTTTTTCATCATCTGCATTGGCAGTATCCGGAGTATCGTTTGATGTGTTTGATTCCTGGTGTGTTCGCTTTGCTGCAGAGTTTTTTTGCTGTGCTTCCTCAGCTGCAGCAGCTATATTAACGCTTTGCGGTTTTTCTATTCCTTTAATAGCATTGAGCGTTGAATCATCGCCTATAATCTCGCGTATTGCTTGTACAGCCAAGTTACCGTTGCCCAGCGTGGGTAGAGAGCATTTATTGCACTTCCAGTCGTTGATGTGTTGTTGATATTTGTGCACATTCGGAATGTGGCATGTTAAGTGATACGATTTCACGCATTTAGCACAAGTTATTAAATCTCCCTAAGCAACAAAATATAAGTAATTGTTTAATGAGACAATGCAATGACTTATATACTTACATCAATTCTTGGTTCTACTTCAGAGAATGCAGAGCATAGGTTGCACGAGCGACAGTTTTCACATTTAAAGTTGGCACGTAGAATGTCAGTGTCTTCAAAATCTACTTTGAGGCACATTTTGTGGACTAGATATTTATAAATAAAAAGTGTGGAAATAAAGTTCTTTTGAATAGCTATTCAATTGGAAACACCATTCTGAACATACCTTTCACATCACATTCATTACAAGCTATCAGTTTATTTTTAGCTCCTATGCCACGTTTTGACTCTCTCTTAGAGCAAACAAAGCACGTTTCTACAGGTAAAATTGGTGATGATAACGATGCCGTGGTGCATATAGAATGTCCAGAAGACTGCGATAGTCGCTTGGTATTTATTGTCTCTGGTTCTCTCTTGCGTTCCAAGCTTCCAATTGCAGCGACAGAACCAGCCGGTTGTTGTACTGCTGCTACTGAACTTCGCTGTGAGCGCGGTAAATAGTTATCCGACGGATCGAACACTGCTTTCGGTTTCTACAAATATAATAGCATTGCAATTAATGTGAATTAAAGTGCCTATACATCAAAATTTATACCTTTATGCGTCCGGTGGTGCGCACCCCAACCTGCTCTCCAGCAGCTAGATTTTGCGGTTCATCAGCAGCAAGACGCAAACGTGCGACTTTCTTCATCTATTTCAACAAAATTCAATGAATACCAACAATATTGGATGCAAATAAATAATTTCCAAACTAAGCAAACTTTAGCACTTTAAAAATGAAGTAAAGTTGCCGCTTTTCTACCAAAAGGCAACAAATTATAATACACACCTTTAATATAATTTCAATAGTATTTTATTTAATTAAAGAATATTTTTATTAATATCTTTAAAAAGATAATTTCACAGAAGTTTTATATTTAAAACAAATAATAAAGCAAGCAACAAACGCTAAGGTACTGCCAGCGGTAATAAAAAATTTCATTTTAGTGCTGCCACTTTGTTTGGAATAAATAAGGTCGACTTATGGCAAACTCACACGGGATTGCTTGATTGGCAATTGATGAACTTTTCTTAAAGGGCTTACACATCGGCGAATATGTTCGTCACACGGCGGCCATGTTCACACAAGTTCGCTAGTTAAGAAGCGATGTTCGACAGTTTGTCACACGGTTGGCCGTGTATACAAAAATTTTTGATTTTCTCTGTCGAACAAGGGATGCTGCAGAAAATTATGACAAACAACAACAAAAATCAATAGCTTGTGTGACGAACAGGTTCGTTCAATTTGAACGCTAGCTTTTTCACACACGTTCGCGCCGCCATATTGTACGACGAACAGATTCGCCGATGTGTAAGCCCTTTTACTCTCTTTCGCATTCAGATTGTTGGTAGCTCACACGACACGCCAATCATAATTTGCCATTTCCTTGAAATTTTTTTTTCGTAACCTAGCAACACTATTCAGATTGCTGATTGCTGACATGCACAGCAATCTGAAAATTAACAAATTTAGATTGCTGCAATCTGTGTTCATCCGCTCCGGCTCTCAGAGCTTTTGATAGTTTCACATTGAAAGCAACAACAAAACAATTAGATTGTTTGATTGCCAATCACCGTGTGAGTTGGGGATTAACCGATTTTAATGACAGAACATATGTGATCATATACCAAGAATTATAGAAAAATAGATTACGCGTTACGCAGCTCCGTTATGTTGTTTACTTTTCATTTTGACATTTCTAGCTACGAAAAGAGCATTTTTTACTATCATGACGTCACACTAGACAAATTTTGTTTCTTGAAACTTTTGCCAGTGCAAGTTGGATTGGAAACTTGTACTGTTGGAAACTTGCATGCGCAGCACTCGTACATATGTAATTCTTTGTTCATATTTTAATATAAAACGGAGGAAAAACTTATTTACTCTATTATATTCACAATTTTATGCCATTTTGTTTCATATTTGTTCATATTCTGAACAAGACTTGACAGAAAGCCATATCGTAAGCTCATATCGTAAGTCTATCGTGATGTAGATGTACAGATCGTTGAAAATTATTTTTACGATCTGCGCAATCAATTTTTCTATCATTCTTGATCATATACAGAGTTTATTCAGGGTTAACTCGCTATGGAAACGCGAGTTGAGTTGAGTTTCGTTAATTCCACGAATCATAAAATTTAAGGCCCAAACATAATAGGCTCAAACTGGCTGCAGCTAATGTCAAATTCTATACGAAAACATATAAATAATGTGTACAAACCATAACCATGCGTGTAAACTAATAACAAAGCTATAGGAGCTACAAACGACAAAAGCAACAACAACAATTAGAAAAACTAGAAATTACCAGCTGGTTTTGACAACTAGCTAACCCTGCTCTCCAATATGAGCCTGCCTTGTAACCAAGCCTTTCCACTGCCCGAACGAACGCTACGATTTGTTCGCGATGAATTCTTCGTTTGGTCCAACCGTTTCCACCACACGAACACAGTTTGCGAACATTGTTAAGTCGCCATCTTGTTCGTTCGTACAGTGGAAACACTTAAATTCAAGGCTTGCGAGCATCAGTTGATCAATTTTTGTTTATGCAAACGTACTAAATTGGATTAATTTTGACTACTTTTATGCCTTTTAATTAAGGATTTATATAAGTATTTATATAAAGAATTTATTATATAAAGAATATTATATAAATAATATTATATAAATAATATTATATAAATAATTTGATTATATAAAGTGCTAATAAAATAACAAAGTAAAACAAAATTATTTTGCGTTAAGTTTTCAATATATTTTCTTCTTTTTTGTTTTTCCTACGTTATTAACTACCATTTCAACAAATCTACTACTCTACACAAATAAACACTGGATTCGCCCAAATAGATCTAGCGTCGGCCGATCAGAGTGAAAGAAGAAATCTTCATTCGTTCGTGCTAGAAAAGTGTTTCTACTGCGCGAATAGCGCATTTTGTAAAAAACCAATGTTCCGAACCTTGGTTCGGACCAAAATGTTTACACTGCCTGAACGGGCAGTTTAACATAATTATATCATGATCTAGAGCAATCATCGAACACAGCTTATTTGGGAGATAGGCGTGGTTTCTTCTGATTTTGCCAAATTTCAAACTCAGGATTTTTATTTGGAATCCAACCTTATGTGCAAAGTTTCAAGATTGTAAATTAATTTAGGCGGATCGTTTTTTTTCAAATTTTCAAACTTGATTTTCCTTTTCTTAAAAAAATCTAAAATATTAAACGTAGCAACGGACAAACGGACGGCGCATAATCGACTCTGGAGGTGATACTGATCAAGATTAAATACTTTTCTAGACCTACCACTCCTCTTTCTAGGCGTTACAAATGTGATAAACTTCATCAGCCTTATTCATAAACACATTTTTGAGGCAGCGTAACTTTAAACGGGCTTTAAAGAAGAAAACGTTATTCATAAACATTTTTCGCAGTTGTTTAACGCCGAAATTGGCGTTTAAAGGCTGCGTAAATAATACAACTATGATTTTTGTTTGTCTTTTCGTTAAATATCAAAGACATGCTCCATATGCGCCCTTTGCAGCATTTTTTTATGCGGCGGCCATTGCAAGTCCATAGGAATTCTTGATTTTTGTAGAGATTTTCTATAGTTCAGACACAAACCTTACAAACATAAGCAGCAGTGTTGCCAGAAAATTTTTGAGGGTGTAGCTAAAAATGCTATAAAAAGTAGCTAAAAAGAGCTAAACAATTTTTTTTTTAGCTAAAAAAGGAGCTAGTTTTTAAAAACAACTAAGTTACTATATTTTATTCATTCAGTTTAATTTTTTTTTTAAATTTTGTGTACATAAATAAAAACAACAAAAGGAATATATTTTCATATGCTAAGCTACATTTTGATCAGTAAAATACACTTCCAATATACTAATAATTTTTTAAAACGGTTATGTGTTAATTAAAACAAAAATTAATTGCAAGAAAAAAGACAAAAAGTGTAGTTTAAAAAAAAAATATATACATGTACGTATTAATATTTATATGCAGGCACAGTTTTGTAGGTGTATACCATCAGTTCAGATCTCAAATTCCATACTATCATTACTATTATTATCTGAACTATCAGAATCTTCATCTTTGTAAATATCTTACCTATTTATAGATTTTACGAGATCGTCATTTATAATGTAATCGTGGCAACATTTGTTTATTTTTTAAGACATATCTTACCCCTTCATTCTGTATCTCGAAATAGGCTTACTAACGATAAGCAAAACACGATAAGCAATATGTAGGTTTAAATAAAGAAGAAAGCAGTGCTGATCGTTTTTTTTTTTTAGTTTATGCCTTGTTTCGTGAAACGAATGATGGTCTTAACATACTGTGGAATTTGACATTAACAATTTAATTGAATTTCTTTGTTTTGTTTTTATAAGATTCATTATTGAAAACGTTATATCTTTTTCAGCATTGCTTAGCGGTAAAAGCAAAAAATAAAAAACGAATTTAGTAAGATCAGAGAAATAGTTTTCGTTTAAAGCACCCTTCCATTCTCTTACTTCTATCCAAAAATCAATAGAAGACGATACTTTAGTCCATGGATAAATGTGAAGTTTTCTCCATTGGATATCATCCAATATGTTTAAGTTAGAGATGTCAAAAAAAACAATATCAGTGGTAACAACCCAGCTAGACAGCACTAACATGTTTACAAACACAACGAAACAAAATTTGGTGTCCACTAACACATTCATACTTCTGTCAAACAAGGAAAGTTATATGTGATTGCATAGCTTTCTCTTTTAAGCATCAAACAAAGGCTAAGCTGGAAGAAAATTGAAAGCAAAGAAAGTTTCTGATCAGAGATTAAAGTGAAAGTAATTTTCAACGAAGCTGAAACAGAAATTAAAAAAATTAATAAGATTAAACAGGAATTAACAGGAAAGTACACAATATGAGTAAGAAAACCCTAAATAATCTTTTATATAAAGAAAATAAAAATTTTAGTTCAAATGTAGCAAAATATAGAAAATTAATCACTAGTTCAGCAGAGACGGACGACGTTGTAAGCGCGCCAATAAATTTAGGTTATGTAAGGTGCTCCGGTGGCGAATCAAATTTGAATAGGAATTTTGTACTAGGCCACTCCAATGACGATTTAGACATAATAGATGACAGCAGGGACAGTGATGTGAATTCTATGAGTGATAATTTTTGTCAAAAAATTGAAAAAACTGATAGTTTAGAAGAACTGAAGTCATGGGCAATCAGAAATAAAGTCTCGCATAACATCGTTTCTGATCTGCTTCAGACTTTACACAAAATAGGAGTAAGAGAATTACCCTTGAGCGCAAAAAGCCTTTTTGGGACAAATAGGAAAAAGGTTGAGGTGCAAACCATTCCAAATGGGGACTTTTTGTATATAGGAGTCCAGGCATTTTTTTCTTCAAGTTCGTTTGCTTTCCTTGATAATAGAGATGAGATTTCAATTGATGTAGGAATAGATGGACTTAAGCTTTTTCATAGTTCACGAAGGGTTTTATGGCCAATACTTGGGGCAATCGTAGGCTTTCCGCAAGTCAGTCCGTTTACCATTGCGTGTTTTTCAGGAATGGATAAACCATTAAACGTTAATGATTTCCTTAAAGAATTTTGCGACGAAGTTCATCATTTAAGAATAAATGGACTTAAAGTAGGCAGTTCCTTAAAAAAATTTGATGTTCGTCTGTTTTGCTGTGACTCTCCAGCACGCGCGTTTGTTACAGGTGTCCAATCGCATACCGGAAAAAATAGTTGTCCAAAATGCTGCCAGGTAGGAGACTACATTCAACACAGGGTATGTTTTTCAAAGAGTGTCTGCAATTTAAGAACAGATATAACTTTTAAAAATAGAACAGATTTAATTCACCATAGTTCCGTCTTTAGACAAAATCAGAATGTTTTAGAAAAAGCTCAGATAGGAATGGTTTCTCAATTCCCTCTAGACCCAATGCACCTTGTTGATTTAGGAGTGATGAAAAAACTAGTCCGATTACTAATGAAAAAAGGTAACTTAGTAGAAATAAATAAAAAAATCAACTATCTTTCACAGTTTGTTCCTTCAGAATTTGGGCGCATATGTAGGAGTTTGGAAGAGGTCAGCAATTGGAAGTCAACCGAGTTTAGACAATTTTTGTTGTACTTAGGGATATTTGTTTTAAAAGATAACATAAGTAGTGATCTCTACTATCATTTTCTTTTATTGCATGCAGGAATAAGAATTCTCTCAAGCGAAAAAACATGCAAGGTAGAAGGTTATTTAGCTCAACAAATTTTAGAGGACTTTGTCGAATTATTTGGACAAAATTATGGTAACCATCTAGTGAGCTTCAATATCCATGGGTTACTTCACTTAGTAGATTGTTGCAAACAGTATGGTTCATTAGACAACTTTTCTGCTTATAAGTTTGAAAACTATATGCAGCACTTAAAAAAAATTGTAAAAAGCCCAAACAAAATCCTGCAACAAATATATTTAAGAATAGAAGAACGAAATCACTTAGAATTAGGTCTTCAAAAGGTTTCAAAAATTGGTTCGTTTTATGTAGATGCTAAAAAAGAAAAAGATTCATACTGTTACAGTCCAATTACAGGTCCTTTTAAAGTAATAGAAACTAAGTCGGAAAATGGGCAGGATTTAGTTTTTGGTTATTGTTTTCAATCCGTGGAAAATTATTTTGATAAACCATTAGAGTCTATGTCAGGATTAGGTATTTCATTAGTAAGTAGATTAGGTGATGATTTAAGAATATTAGATAGATATCAAATCACTTATAAATATTTTAGCATTCCAATAGACGACAAATTTTTACTTATACCCATTTTGCATCAGCTTTTCCATGAGTTTTCCTTTTGATTATATACATATACACTGAGGACGATATGTGTTAAAATTAAATGAAATTGTGTTCATTTTAGACGAATATGGTTTTGAAGTAGAGCTTAAAACAATTTCATTTAAGTAAACAGAAATGTTTTAAAAATTAAATTTAACACAAAAGCTTTTTCTTTCAAAGCAATGTTTCTAATATTCTTTCATTGTAAACATGTCTGGTTTAAAACATTTATTTAAAAGTTTAAATTAAAAAAATTTTATATTTAAAACAAATATTTTAAAACTTCGTTTCGTCAGTCGGATTACCATTTTTTTATGCCATTTTGTTTGCTTAAAGTAGTTATATTTATTAAATGGGTTTATAATACATTATATTAATATATAAACTCAAATTATAAATTCGCATATAATCTACTGAAATTTTATATTTGTTTTTGAAAGATGATGCGGAGAATTTCGATGATTACATCATTTTCGCTGATAGCTCCTCAAAAGAATCTACCCCGATGAAAGGTAAAAACCAAACTTTATAAATCTGTGGTCACAAGCAATTACAGCCTGAGTCGAAAGTCAAGCATTCAATCTTGCTGCAAAGATTTCTATCTCTATATCACTTACGTTTTTTGTGTTATAACTTTATCTAGAATCGTGCTATTATCTCCTCTTCTGATTTGTATATGGAACTATATAACTTGAAAACATCTTCATTAATAACTCAGTTCTTCCGTAAATCGACTTAGGATGTTTCTGCTTGTGATCACAGATGTATATGAAGTATATCAATTTATTCCAATTTCATTATTATTTCTTTACAGATTCCAGCTACCAGAATTATCAAAAATTGCCGATGAAACAAAAGCAATACAAAACTTCGCTTGATTTCAACACCGAAAACCAGCCACCTATCGCTCAGATTTCTTCACCCAAAAAAGGTAATGTTAATTAAATGTAATGTATAATTAATTAATTTTGTTTCATTTAGATGTAAATAGTTTGCTGATGTTACTTTTAGAAAACCAAAAAACAATAATTGAAAATCAAGAGGCGCTGAAAAATGAATATGTAAGTCGAAACTAACACCGTAGAATCAGTAGAATGCATTTCTACACCGTTCATCCGATTAGCATAAAAATTTGTGCAAAGTAAAATCCATGCATTACTTTGGAAGATATAGCATTTTACATATTATGCACACTTGAAAATACATTTTGTAAATTTGATGTTTATACACTTACGTTTAGGTTATTACGTAAAAGGGTGAACCACCAAGTTTGCATAATATTTAAAATGCTATATCTTCAAAAGTAATAGATGAATTTTTATGATTGATAGCTTGTTGAATAGGTAACAGCAGAACCTTTCTTTTGATACCCATAATGCTGGAAAATTTGTTGGAAAATTAAAAAAAATCACAAGTTTCTGACGTCCATTTTCTCAACTTTCAAGCCCTATAACTTCTAAGCCACTTGAAAGCGGCGAAGAGCTTTTTGCAGATTTGAGCTTAGAAGAGGTTAAAACATATACTCCACAAAAATAAAAATTTAAATTTTGAGTTTTCGTTCATCTTCAATTATGCCAAATAATTTATTAGAAAAAATTATGTTAGTAACTCTTACCAATCAAGAGTTATAGCTAATAATTTATATCCATATCACAAGCCAAACTTTCGATTTTCAATAGCTATGGGAGTAAAAGTAACAGAACATTGTAACTCAGAATGGAATGGCCACCTGAGAGGGATGTCCTGCTACTGGAAAGCTGTAACAGACAGTCAGACTAAGTGTCTAATAAGAGCGCCAGAAATCGCTAGTTGTTTATATACTATGTGCAGTAAGGCACCTTACGCACGATAGAAAAAAAGGTGATCAACTCACCCTCTCAAAATAAACCTTTATTTATATTATAATGATTCCCCAAATATTTCGATTCTAGCTATACCCATCCGTGAGCTGGAATTGTTTCAATATAAAAAAATAAAAAAATCACTGCAAAAATATCAATATCTTGAGTGTATGCGCAGATTTCCAAAAAACTTATATGAAGTACTTTGAAATTCTCCGCTAACACTATTTGTGATTATTTCTTTGATTGAAAGTATCATGGCAACAAAAAATCCATACAAGACACGATTTTTAGAGGTTTTTTAAAAGCATTCCAGCTCACGAATGGGTATAACATAAACCAATGTTTATTTTGAGAGGGTGCTCGATCAACTTTTTTGAGGCGCCTTAATGCGCAGTCGCATATCCATGATTTTTTTTATTCTGGTTTCAATGTATTGCAAATAATGACAAATTTCAGTAGTTTCTAAGTTTATGTACTTAAAAAGTCTCCTTCAAAAACTGAAAAACTCTTACTTAATATCAAAACTATTATTTCATTTATCGATGGAATTATTTGATTTCAGATAACTCAGAAATGCGAAATAATGGCGCAAAACCGAATGATAAGAGAATGTAAAGTTCTTGTAAGACGCGTTCACCACTCTTTATGCCGCATGATTGGAGAGTCTGAGGATGGTGTGCTCACCGAAATAACGTCCAGTTTACCTATATCCACCCTGGGTGCCATGCTTGATGTTGAAGAAAAACTAAAAAATTTGGAATATGAGATGGCTATGGTAAATAAATTTAACAGTATTGAAATTTTTCATTTAAATTATTTATTATATTTAGAAATCTTACATCCTGAGCTTAAAAGGAACTGCTGGCTCTCTTGACGATGTCCTTAGAAAGGTTTTCACCGACGAATTTGTGTCTTCTTTTAATGTGGATGGAAGATTTGGGAAAAAATCCCTTATGGAACTGACTTTGGTCGGGAAAACGCTATTAGGTAAGATTTTTAATTTAAAATAATTAATGCAAGAGAATATTCATTTATTTTTTTATCCTTAGAAGTCTTTCCAAAAGAAGGAGCAATCTCGTTTCAAAAATCAGTGCGAAAATATTTGCTTCTTAGTCATAACAGACATAGACAAAAGCAATACATGCGGAAAAATGATTCTGTCAATAAGTTGTGAAATAAGCAGATTATTATTATTATTGGTTTAAAAAATTAGTTTGTTTGTTGATTAAACTCTTAAAATAAAACACTTAGTTTCATCGTAAAAAAAAAGTTGAATGTTTTTAATTGAATCAAAATTGAATCAAATTTCTCGTAATAAACAGCTGATTTTGTAATAAGTGTGAGTAGTTCAGCTATACTTTTTCTAGATATGCAAAACTTTGTTGGATGACAGAGATGCCAGATCACACGGATTGTTAGTTTTTGCCCACTGCAACAACAATATCAATGGAATAATACCATGAATATTTCGAGATTCGCATCATTGCTACACGCTATATAATGCGTTAAATGACGATTAGTGTTCTAGCTGGGAAGTGACTACGAAAATATTGCATTTTTAACCAAAAAAAGTAGTAGCTACACTCGAAAAATAAGAAGCTAAAAAAGTAGCTAGGAGCTAAAACACAATTTTTGGAGCTAAATGAGAAAAAAAGAAGCTAAATCTAGCTACAAAGTAGCTAAAATGGCAACACTGATAAGCAGCGAATGAAAAAATGTTTATGAATAGGGCACCCCAAACGATACTACATGTCGGATGGACATGTAGTTCGACAAAATAACGGCACTATTTTTCGTTGGTCTCAAACGGTCGCACATGTTGGATGGACTTCATTATTTTAAAGTTGCCAGCGAGTAAACATCGAGCATTGTGCAGTGCTCGATATATTTACAAATTTTATTTTTATGAATTCCTCTTTTATTTTTCAGAGTCACTGTGAGCCTTCTATACAGCTCAAAAAATTCCTTCTAAAAATGTACTTTTATAACATTTGTCATTTTTCCGCTCGATGTAATAACAATGCTAGCATGGTTGCATAGAAGCTGCGTAAGGCCTTAAACAGTGCGTAACTAAACAAGCGTTGAAAGGTTGTTTAAGGAAATCTATTGAATAAGGCTGTATGTGTTTCTGACAGCAACCAGAAGTGAAAATATTTGCTTAAAATACTGTTAATTTTCCGTATACATAACCCATTTTGCAAATTAAATTAAATTCTTGCGCTAATACACTACCGAAACCCAAAACGTCAAAAGTTCTAGTTGTCAAAATTTCATCGTCCTTTTGGCACAGCAAAAATTACAATTTTATTTCAACAGACATAAATTGTATTCAACTCAATAAATTTTTTCTTACCCCGAGTGAAAAGTTTCCGAAGGCCATGTGCTGCCTTTGTTGTTACATTTTATCTCAAAATTTGTATAAATTACAAGTATTTTGCGGATAGGAAACTCCGTTCTCTTGCAATTTCTAAAAATTCACCCCAATGATTTATTATGTCTGTTCCCGTACTTTTTTGACTAAAAATGGTAGAATTGTAAAAAGCGTGAGTAAAAAATATCTCAAAAAATACAGAAAAACAAAAAAGTACGGAACGCTTTTTGGACTAAAATTGTGAAAACTGTCAAATAAAACGGTTTGTTTGATGTGGAGCATCGGGGTGCAGACCATGATACAATTACAAAGTAAGCTCACTTTAAAATGGCTGCTCAAATGTGAAATTTTGCAACAAAGATGGTGGAGCTACAAACGTCAAACGACAACAGCAACTTAAACCATGATTAAATAAATAAGGTTGTCGCAATGGTGAGAGCGAGTGCCCATAATAGGTCTGTTTCCGTACGCACACTGTGTAACTTGTGGGACGCTATTTTCTATTTCCGTACTTTCTGTGCTTAAAATGGGAGAAGAAGAACAAGCATAAAATCGCTCTCTCGAGCACACAAAGTGCACAGAGAGTGCTAGAACTCGAGACTTCGAGTAAAGTAAGAACAAGCATCAAGAAGAATAAGCATCAATAAGAAGAAGCAAATGTCAAATAACATTTCATAATTGTTTATGTTTTGCGATAAATAAACTCACAAATTGTGTGCCTAAAAAGAAATTTAAGACAATAAATAAATAGTAATAAATAAAAATTAAGTAATTGTTCAGTTTTGCATTAAAAATGGCTTTTAATAATTTGAGTGAAAGTGTTTTAAATTTTGTGCTGCCGTCTGCAGTCAAAATCAGCTGTTTTGTGCTCGAAACTTACTAGAAGCTGTTTCCGTACTTTTGCAACTATTCTCACATTTCGTTTTTACTCTCTAGCACACGTTTTACACAAATCTTACACAGTGTAAAGTACGGAAACAGACCTAATGTCAAATCGAATTTGACAGCTCATACAAAATCTGAAAGCGAAAATTGATAACATGTAAAGCCTATGAAGTCGGTGTTCTTGCTTTTCATTGATATTGACAATTGTGGGTTCTGAGAAGAGTACGATCAGCCTCGAGACAACCTTATTAATTCAACCATGACTAAGGCCGTGTGCTATTCGGAAACTTTTCACTCGGATGATGAAATTTTGACAGTCTGAAAGAGAATATTTGGCACTTGTGAGGTGAATATGATTGTCAAAAATTCATGTAGCCCCAGGGGCTAGTATAATTTTTGACAATCGGAAAGAGAATTTTTGACACAAGCAAAAATAAAAAAAAAAAACACTTGTGAGTTTGTGAGTCGTAAAGCAGTTAAAAATTTTGTGTTTCCGACAGCATAGCAACCATAATCCCTAATTTTCAATATATATCAACAATTTCGCAAATTAAATTAAATTCTTGTGCTAATGCACTACCAAAATCTAAAACGTCAACATTTCTAGTTGTCAAAATTTCATCGTCCTTTTGGCACAGCAAAAATTACAATTTTATTTCAACAGACAGAAATTGTATTCAACTCAGTAAATTCTCTCCTACCACGAGTGAAAAGTTTCCGAATAGCACACGGCCTAAAAGTAGAAAAACTCAAAATTACCACCTGACAGCTAGCTCACACTGCTCTCCAATATGAGCCAACCTTGTAATTGTTTCAAACGACATGCTAAAGATTTTTAATAACATTGAAATTAATTCTTAAATTAACATTTATATCTAATTTTCACACAATTTACAATGTTTCGTGTTTTCGTTCCAATAGTTTTTATTTATTAATTGATGTTTTGCAATTTCTGATTTTAATTTCTGAAATTTTTGATTTTATACAGTTTGACACTTTAACCGTTTTTGCCACAAGAAATTCTCGGACTCATGGATAATTCAACCATGCTCGGAATAAAACCAGCAACTTTTGATAGGAAGGGACTTTTTTTTACTCTTTTTCCAATTTTTCGAGTACGTTCGAAAACTGGTAAATTAAGTACTTTAGAGTACTGAACATGGTAGAATAAAGAAGGTACATGCAAGCATGATACAAATACAATGTAGGCTCATATTGGAGAGCAAGGTGCGCTAGTTGTCAAAATCGGCTGTTAATTTTTAGTTTTTCTAATTGTTGTTGTTGCTTTTATCGTTTGACGTTTGTAGCTCATACAGGTCATGGTGTAATTAACAAGGAGATCGTGACGTTTACTGATTTCCCTTCGGTTGTCAAAAAATGTTGAGAAAGTAAGAAAAAAAGAAACAAGCTGTGGAAAAGTGTCAAATCGCTTGCACTCAATAAAAAATTGTAATAGATTGTTTTGCAACTTTTGCTTGAAATTTACGAACAGCTGTTTTTGACAAAGGTGGGTAAAATTTTTTTGAGATAAACTAAAAATTCACGATCACCTTGTTAATTACACCATGATACAGGTTTGTTGTTGCAAAATTTCTCAATTGAGCAGCCATCTTAAAATGAGCCTACCTTATAATTGTATCATGCATGCAAGGGGTAGAGCGTGGACTCATAACTGTCAAACCGAAACTATTTCCAAACATATTAGAGCAATAAAGAACGCATGTCACGCATCTCTTTTGTCCCAACGCGTTTTTCATCATCAATCGGCTCGGCTCAGCTACATATGTTCACTATGTCCGCAGCATTACATCTCACATACATTGTATTTAAAATATGTCTTTATTTCTTTTAAAGATACTACAGGATATTTAATTTTTTTTTATTTTTTGTCTATATGTTAAGCCTATCTCAACCAGTTCATAATTTTCTAAGACCCAACATATAAGGCAAATCAAAACTCCAATTATTCCAATTAACAGACGATAATATATGGAAATTGCAGAAAACTGTAAATTATAACAAAAAAATAGTAAGACTATTTGCTTTAATGATATAAAATGTATATCAGCTAACCTCAAAGTATTTACAAATTAGTCCCACAAAAATAAGTGTCCCGGCAAAAGTTTTTCGTGGAAGTAATCCCATCAATGGATTGATACCAATGGGCTTAAATTGCAGCCAAATAAAGTGGGTACTAAAAACAAAATTGACATAAAAAGAATCAAAGATATAAAATAAAAAACTGATTTGCTTACCTATAACAAATTCGACAAAACATATTTATACAGTTTGCAAAGATAAATCCAACTGGACCAAAGTAACTTGTCAATATGTAGGAGAGTACCAGAAAACTTACGGAGAAAATAGCCATAAGATAATTGTATTTATCTATGTCTTCGCTTGTGTTCGTAGCAAACATATAACCCTCAGTGATACCATTTACAGCTAGAAATAAAATAGCCAAGCAATGCCATTTAAGCAGATTCTCTGGTAGTCCTCCTGCAACGAAATCGGCACCACCATAAAATAAAAGCAGTATGTGCGAGTAGCTCTGTCCAAAAGTAAACGCCATCAACCCAATAGAAGTCACGGCTAAAGAGAGTGTACTCAGAACTTTTCCTGCCTGCAGAACTTTAGACTAAAATGCAAGGTTTGTTATTACTAATGGCAAACGTTAACAGAGCATATTTCACCCTTTCTTGTCGAACCAGTTCTACGTCACGTGAAATAGTTTGTGTGAAGTAGAAATAACTATTTTCTTCTATGGGTCTAAAAATAAAGCGCGCTGCAAGACTTCCTAAATTGTTGACCACATCATATGTTGCTTGCTCGCTAAAAGACAAAACGGGACTCATGGACATCACATATTTTTCACCTTCCGTAAGAATTTGCTTGAGCACACCCTGCTTCACGAAGCTGAGTGTTAAGGTTTGCAGTTCCGAATTAAGAAAACTTTCCTAAAAACAAATAATTAAGATAATAATCCCAATGATGTATAATAGAAGCTGTTTATAGGAATCGTTTCATTAATTTTCTATTTAAACATTGAGGAGGTTTAAAAAGCAAATTAATAAGTAAATTTTAGCGAAATCTATACACAGCGGCTTGTTGGAAATCAATGTATTTACTTTGTTTTCCAATGTTCCTGGAAGCATTTCGCTGATTTCGGAAAAAGGAAAATCATCCATATTTTTAAAAAGAGACTCCTTTGTATTCAGCCCCACGTTTGTATGATGTAATTTTTCCTCGCCATTACTGACATTAAGCTTTTGACGGTATGCGTTTATTTTCTGAATGTATACGTAGAAGAACAGGTAGTGTCCTGTGAGGATTATGATAGCGCTTACAACCTGCGCTATGGCGAAAGCATAAATAGCCAAACTTCGATCATCCAAAACTATCCAGATAAATGTAATGGATCTTACAACAATGTGTAGTGTGTTAAGCACAATCTTAAGTTTAACAAAGCAGAATACTTGAGTAACGAATACTGGTGCCTCTGCGCACAACTCAATGATACACGAGAAGGCAACAGCATAGCATGCAGCATTATACTGAACCTTCAGCAGATCGTCGACTGGTGACAGCAAATGTATCCATATATAAATGCATGGAATACACAATATGAGGCAAAGAGGAACTCTGCAATAGATTTTAATTCAAACCGCTAAGAATTTTATAATAAACAAGTAGCTCACGTTAGCCACATCTGGTTAATCAATTGTGCCCAAGAGCATTTCTCCTTCTGTTGTGAGGTGGAGCTCAATGCAGCTCGATTGATGGCTTCGCGGGACAAAAACAGCAATGTACTCTCGAGGAGCAGCAGTCGCACATTCATGATTCCCAAAATATCTCGGCCCACATAGCGCACGATGAACGCATTGATGCCGAACGTAACAATGCGACAGAGGATCTGCTCTTGTACAAAATTATAGTTAAAATGCCAGTGATTCGCACGAATTGTGACATATACCTGAAAAATAATACTGAATGCTGCGCTGACCAGGCTGCTCTGCAGCACATTTCGGCTCATTCTAAGTTTTTCTTGCAGATTGAGCTTCCTGCGGAGTTATTGAAAAAAGCATTACTCGGAATATTAGAAGTTATAAATATTTATCCGAAACACGTCATGTAAAAACCAAAATAAATAATTAGTGAACAGCTGATAGCGTACGGCAGTGCTGCCAGTTTCTTTATAGCAAATCATACAAAACGGCAAAATAGTCGACTTTTAAGCTACGGTTACACGTAAATCAAAATCAAGAAAAAAGAGAATAGCAAAGAATTGAATTCAAGGCTTGACCAATGTAAAAGAGGTCTTGTCAAAATTCATTTGAATCGATAGCTGTGACGTAGGCTGCACGCAACTTGATAGGCAATTTTATTTTCAAGATGCAGACGTCAAGAAAACAACTGAAAATGCTAGCCTCACTGAAAGTACTGCTTGAAATAAATATACGGAGAGACTAAATATTAAGGGCCGTTTTCTCAATGTCCGGTTAAGCACTAACCAGAACTTTAGCCAGTGGTTAACAAAAAATTGTTTTCTCAATGTTTGGTTAATTCTTATCTGTCGGTTAAGTGTTGATTAAGTTAACGGCAAGTTGTGGTTCCGGTTAGCTGCTAATCAGAAGAACAACTGAGAAAAGTAAACAATTTTATATATATTTTACACACCAATTCAAAAACAAGAAATCTTTCTTCATATGGAGTAAAATTTGGCGGTCCATTGTTTTTATCCACTTTTATTTCATTTCGCGGCACAAAATCACAAAAAAAAACGTAAACACAAGACAGATGATATGAAGTTTTCGCGTATTCACAATTGAAAAATTCACAATTAATGATTTAACCGGAGGTTGCTTAATCAGCACTTGGTACCGAAATTGTTTTTTTAGCTATCGTATGGTTAGTTATCTCCTGGTTAAGAGCTAGACTAACCGGACATTGAGAAAACGGCCCTAAGGTGGGTTAATTGCTTTTGTCGAAAGGCATATAGCAAAAACGTAATCTACGAAGAATTCTAACAAACTTCCCAAGAAACTATGGGTCTAAAACAGTCGGCAAACACACACAACCAAACAATACTTAGGGCCGTTTTCTCAATGTCCGGTTAGTCTAGCTTTTAACCAAAAGATAGCTAACCATACGATAGCTAAAAAAACAATTTCGTTTTCACCAAGTGCTGATTAAGCAACCTCCGGTTAAATCATTAATTGTGAATTTTTCAATTGTGAATACGCAAAAACTGCATATCAACTGTCATGTGTTTACGTTTTTTGTGATTTTGTGCCGCGAAAAGGGAATAAAAGTGTAAAAACTGTATAGATTGACAAGTTTTACTCTATATGAAGAAACTTTTCTTGTTTGTGAACTTGTGTGTACAATAAATATAAAATTGTTTACTCTACTCAGCTGTTCTTCCGATTAGCAGTTAACCGCAACCACAACTTGCCGTTAACTTAATCAGCACTTAACCGACAAATAAGAATTAACCGAACATTAAGAAAAAGATTTTTTGCTACCCGCTGGTTAAAGTTCTGGTTAGTACTTAACCGGACATTGAGAAAACGGCCCTTAGTATTTTAATGTAACGATGTACGTACACTGAGCCAAATTGCACGTTGAAAAGAAAACATTTGTGCCACTAATTTCACAAAAAAGACTGTTTCGATAATATCGTAAGTATAGACGTAGAATTTGTTGTTTGATATATATGCTGATGAATTTCTTGTTCTTGTTCATTTTTATGTTGGTTAAAAATAAATGTAATTCAATTTTATGTTTTATAAATGATAACAAATATTTAAAAAAAAATATGAATTAGTTGTTTTCCTGCAGTAAAAAAATTAAATATATTTTAAATTCAATTGAAAATTTAAATATTAGCAAAATAAATATATCTTTGTATATATTATATACAAAATGTAATATAATTGTATATATTAATAGCCGTATTCATAAAAATATTTTAAAATAGCTTTAAAACAGTGGTGCTCACTACATGGTTTCCCATAGCCCGCGGGCATCGTCTGTTGTTGAGCTTTTGCAAACGACTGTACTATAGAGCTGCATGAATGTATTCGATACAATAAAGTGCATCGAGCATTTGATTGTCTTGTTCTCTCTTTACTTTATTCTTTAAAGTATAAGCAAACATAATACAGCTTACAAAAAAGTGCTCACTCTACAGCATTTGTTAGCCTCTCACCAAGATATGTACTTTCTCATTATTTTTAAATGCTTTATATATTCGATACGATCAAATCGAGACAATCAAATCAATGCAAAAAACAACGAGCACACCGAGTAAAACAACTGTGTTATAGAGAAATAACAACATTCGATGTTTTTTTCTTTGATCTGATATGAAGCAGAAAAACCTTTTAAACACAAAACAATAACAACACACATTATTTTTGTGCAAGTTGTTGGTTTTTTTCTTTAATTCTATATTCGTTTTATAAGTTAGATTTTTAATTTCATTGTTAAATAATTTTAAAAAATAAGCATAAAATACACCAGTACTCAGTGTCTAGCACCGAGCATATCAACACATTTCAATTTTACTTTTTATGCTCGCTTTGAAGAAGTTCTCGTTTGTCTTGTTTTCGATATGCTTTATGCTCATTTGTTCTTGGTCTCTATATTCATACGGCTGTATTCATAAAGAATTATGAACCTCTTATAAAGCCTTCATAAGGAAAAAATCGAAAAAAATTGAGAAAAAACACAGGTGCGTCACTGGACACACGAGAGAAGCGAAGCATTTTCGCAAATTCATAGATTTGATAATTTAATAGCGTTTTTTCCATTAAAATAATTTTTAAATTCAAAACTTTAAAATAACAAAGTATATATATCATATATATTAACCCTCTTTGGCCCTCCCTTAAAGCCCCCTGTTCAGTTGTAGGGAATAAATATACAAAAATCATTAATTTTGTTACAATTTAATCAACTTACAGGTTGTTTATTTTTAACGATATTTATAACGACTTTTAGTAGGAAGTAGAAACAACATCTAATACACAATCCTTAGTGAATATTTCTTTTAGTTCGTTCGTTCTTTTAGTTCGTTCGTTCTTTTAGTTCGTTAGGTCTTTTAGTTCACATGGACAAACCGAAGATTCAAACCATAGCTCTAGTTATCTTTGCTCTAGTTCGTTTTGTTTGCTACTTTTGTCGGTTGGCTAGCCAATAAACAGTCCTAGAATAGCCAACACACAATCCTTTCTTAAAGTAATCGATTATAGTGATCTGCTGAAACATAGCTTTAGCTAATGTTTATCACTGAATCAACAAAAATATGAAAGAAAAGGTTTTAGCGTAATGGTTAGAGGACAGAACCAACAAACGATAGAACTGTGAGTTTGTGGGTTCAATTCCTGCAGCGGGCAAGAAATTATTTTTAATTTAACATTTTCTGGTTCAATTGATGCAAGCAAAAAATAATATCAATTCTCAGAAAAAAGGTGTCGAAAAAAAGTGTCGTTTTTTCTGATTTCACTCTAGCAAATCGCAGAACGAGGCGTAAAAAGCTTCGCTTCAAAAATTATTCATAAACGTTCAATAGCGTTAAAAGTATCTTTTAAATGCTTTATAAATGAGAGAATTTTAAAAATGGATGAAACCTTCAATAAGCCTTCGATAAAGCATTTTTAAATTTTATTTTGTTTTCATCTGAGAACAAATTATGTCAAAAATATATCAAATTGTTTCAAAATATATCAAAAACAAAGAAAATGTCAAAAAAATTATTGAAAATGTTTGTTTATAAATAAGAGGATTTTTAAAAATGGCTGAACCATGGTTGAATAAATAAGGTTGTCGCATGGGTGAGAGCGAGTTCCCATAAATGTCAAATCGAAGTTGACAGCTCATACAAAATCTTAAAGCGAAAATTGATAACATGAAAAAACTACGAAGTTGTTGTTGTTGCTTTTCATTGGTTTTGACAATTATGGGTACTGAGTAGAGAGTACAATCAGCCACGAGACAACCTTATTTATTCAGCCATGGGCTGAACGTTCAATAAACCACTCATAAAGCATTTTTAAAATTATTTGCTCTCATTTGAACAAAAAATTGTAAAAAAAATTTGTAAAATATGTCAAAAAAATTCAAAATATATAAAAAAATTCAAAACAAAATGAAAATAAAAACAAAAACAATTTGTCAAAACATTTCAAAATATTTAAAAATAAGATAACAAAATGACAATTTTTTCAGTGCAAAGGGTAGCTTCGAAAAATATTGATGTTTAAACATGAAAATGTTGACGAAGTTGTGGCAAATAAATGAAAAGTCATTGAAAAGTAGTCTTTTGAAATTTTAGTTTACGTCTGAAGAAAATAATAGAAGAAAAAAAATATGCTGTTCCTTGTTTAATAAGAACGAGAGCGATGTTTTTTTTACTATTATAAAAACCAAAAGTTCAGCTGATTTTGTTATTCAAGATCACTGCTTGCTATATATTCGTCGAGATCGAAAATTTCGGAGCATTTTCTTATAAGCATAATACTTTTCAAATGATTTTTGTTTATTCTATTACGCTTTGAAGAACATATGAAATTTAAATCAGAAAAAATTTGTTCACATAAATAAGAAGAAGGGAAAAACGAAAGCAATTTCTGATATATGTTTGTTAATTCAGGTAAAAATGACTGGTCTAAGTTTTTCCAGAACTCGGAAATGTTAATTTTATCTTGAGTGTTTACTTCGCTTCGAAGTATTATTAATTCGGATTGAATGTGAAACAAAAAAAGCTCACATTACATTTAAAAGGATTTTCAACGACATCAATCAATGATTTAATTTTCTCAAAATCCTTAAACCTGTCTTCAAAATTATTTAATAAAGTTAATATTATATTAGCATATTCAGCTTTTTTAGCAGCTTTATCATTTGTATATATGAGTGCAGTATTTGCAAAATTTGAAAAATCATTGGATTGAAGTTCGCATGAGAGTAAAAATAATGTTGTCTTAAAATTCATTATTTTATTAAAAGAATCATAAATATTTCGGTTTTTTCCTTGAAGTTCAAGGTAAATGTCATTGATATATTTGGTTATATCTGTTAGAAAGGCTAAATCTAAAAGAAATTCATTATCCTGTAAGGCCTGCACTAAAAACGCAAATTCTTTTGAATTCTCATTATTTAAAAACTGAAGAATTTCTACACGAAGGTCAAATAATCTCTTAAGAGAATCACCACGGCTTAGCCATCGAACTTCAGTATACATTTTAAGATCGGAATAATCAGCGTTATTGATTTTTAAAAAATTAACCAGTTTTCTGTGGGTTAGTGAGTTATGGCCCCCTCTTATTTTATTTATTATGTACTCTGCAGTTTTCATAGCTGAATGATAATTTAAGCATTTCGACGCAAGAGCAAGTTGGTGAATAACACAATGGAAATTGAAAACACGAATTCCATTACTTTCGAGCTGTCCTACAAATCCATTTTTTTTCCCAGTCATAACGAGTGCTCCATCTGTGCATACCCCAGCTAACTTATTCATGTCCACAATTGAGAATAACTTTTCATTTAGAACATCGAAAATTGCTTTTCCTGTTACATTTGCTTGTAAGGACTCTATAGTAAACATAGACTCAGAAACTTCACAGGTCGAGTAGACACATCGAATACAAACGACTAATTGGCAAACATCATTTATATCCGTGCTTTCGTCTAAACATATTGAAAAAAATTGGCATTTGTTTAGTTTTTTCTTAATTGCAGATTCAATAAATAAGCCTATTTCTTCAGTACGGCGAGCTATGGTTCTAGGTGAACAGGGGATCGACTCCATAACTGTACTGGATTCAAAATTAATTCTTCGCAAAATTTGAATAAAAATATTTTTAATGAATATCCCGTCTGAAAATGGTCTTCCCTGCTTTGATAGTTCTACACTTATTAGTGTTGATAATGATAATTTAAGCTGATTCTGATGTTCTTCAGTATATTTTTTTTCTTCTTCTAACCGAGCGTTTCCACCGCCCGAACGAACGAAGAAATCATCGCGAACAAATCGTCGCGATGAATTCTTCGTTCGGTCCAACTGTTTCCACCGCACGAACACAAGTTGCGAACATTGGTAAGTCGCCATCTTGTTCGTTCGTGCAGTGGAAACACTTAAATTCAATGCTTGCGAGCATCAGCGTTGATCAATATTTGTTTATGCAAACGTACTAAATTTTATTAATTTTTACTACTTTTATGCCTTTTAATTTAGGTTTTATGTAAGTATTTATGTAAAGAATTTATTATATAAAGAATATTATATAAATCATTTGCTTATATAAAGTGCTAATAAAATAACAAAGTAAATTAAAGTTCTTTTGCGTTAAATTTTCAATATATTTTCTTTCTTTTTTGTTTTTCCTACGTTATTAACTACAATTTCAACAAATCTACTACCTATGCGCAAATAAGCACTAGATTCGCCCAAAAAGATCGAGCGTCGGCCGATCAGAGCGAACGAAGAAATCTTCGTTCGTTCGTGCTGGAAAAGTGTTTACACTGCGCGAATAGCGCTCGCGAGCATTTTGTAAAAAACCAATGTTCCGAACCTTGGTTCGGACCAAACTGTTTACACCGCCTGAACGAACGAAGAAATCTTCGTTCGTTCGGGCGGTGGAAACGCTCGGTAAAGAATCATCCATCCACAACTTAAGTCTATCAAAAAAATATTTTTTTTTCTCTAGAAAAAGTTTTTCCCTGTCAAAGTCATCAATTTCCTCATATTCATTATGAAAAGATTGGTAATGCCTTTTCATAGCTTGTTCTGTTTTTATTTTCAATGACAAGTAGCACAATAAACACTGCATGCCATCAAAAGCGTTTGGCAGCATAAAATATTTTTTGCTTGTTGCATGGCCTGACATATTTGCACGAATAAATCTCTATGTGTACGGTCAAAATAATTGAGTATCAAGAGAAACGATGCTGTTTCGCCATTGGTTGTTTGTTAAATGAGCGAAAGAGCATAAGAATATGTGTGACTCTCCCAAAGCATCTGCTTCATGGGCGCCGATCACTGGTTTAAATCATGAACCAACAAGACAAGATCAAGCAATCAGCAGTGCGAGAAAAAAGTATTTTTTTCGTGCCACGTCATCGGTCACAAAAAAAGCTATATTGCATACGTTTTTCATGCAAAACATGTGAAAACTTAAATAAAAGTGGAAAATTATAAAATTAACAAGTTTAATTCTTCAAAAAAGTGTTTGAATACTTTGTTTGTTTATATTTTCATGCAGTTACGAAATTTAAAGTATTTTTTTTTGCTGTTGCAATTATTGCACGTCACTATAGCACACTTCATTTTTATAAAAAACACAAAAAATTACTGAATTATAAACACTAATAATTCTTTAAAACTTCAAGAAATAATTTTTCACATATAATCGCTACACGTAAACAAAACAATTTGTGACCGATGACGTCAAATCTACCAGCTTTGTTTTGTTTACAATATGGCGGCTCTTTTCTTTGCATGATCTTTATTTCTTGGTTCATGGGTTTAAATGCTGTTAAAGATGAGAGTTGAATAGAGTGAGCATGCAAAAACAAACGAATGTCTTGCAAACACACCCGTGCAGCTCTTTAGTTTGTACACTGCGTAAAAGTTTGTTTTTTTCTGCTGTTTTTTGCTTAAATTTTAAGTCAGTATGCTTTGAGCGGTCATTTCGTATTGGAGTCGCTCACTGTTTTATTTATGAATGAACGCAAATAATTTGCAATGTTTCAGGAAATTGTATTCTTCACTTTTACCTTTTTATGATATTGTCTATTTCAAAATATCGAAAAACAAACACAAAAATAAAAAAGAAATGATTATATTGAAAATCCAACACTCGACAAGATTTCCTCGCACCAAACATTGTGAGAGCTCGGAAAGCTCTCTTTGTTGTTGTTTGAACCGCGTGTTGATCACCACTGCTTTAAAACCTTTAATAGTTAAAAAACTTTTAAATGTTAATGTTGCTTTTATGCCCAACAGTCGTGAATAAACCAGTCAGTTTTGAACCAAATTAATAAAAAAGGCGGCAAGTTTAATTTATGTTTCTATGACAAATGGTTTATTCTCTATTTAAATTAAATATATATGTAAAGTTTAAACATAAAATTAGCAAATAAAAAAAACAATATAATTTATTAAAACCTTACTTCTTTCCTTGGCTGCTGGACTTAAAAGAATTTAACATCATTTAGCAATAATCCAAAACAGCCAGTTTAATATAAACTACAAAAATACATTTTTACAGATATAATTGTTTAACAAATAGGAGTAGACTATACTAACACCCAATAGCAGATACGGTAAGATGGATCAACATATAATGAACACAGTAAAACGAATACTATAACAAGATACATCACATAATAATTGAACTGCAATATCGATGACAGTGGGCTGGCATAGGCTAAATTCACAACATCTCCACCCCCGTGAATCGATCCCGGTGGGGAGACTCATCTTATTCTTCCGTTTTTGGTTCTTCCACATCGAGAATGGCCAATTTCGAGATAGGCCTCTTCAAAGTTCCGCTGCTGGTCGCTACTTCTGCTGATCTGGCAATGTCGTCTTTGCCGAAAAACAAATTAATTATACGGCCTCTCCTCCACTGCGATCTCGGAGCGTTGTCGTCGCATATCAGAACCAGGCATCCCGTGCTGATTGGGTTTGAAGGCATGCACCATTTTGTTCGGCGTGTTAGTTCTGGTAGGTACTCCCTTATCCACTGCTTCCAGAATCCGTTTTTTAAATTTTTGAGGACGCGCCATTGTTTGCGCAAACAAAGAAGTCTCGGCTCAAAGGGTGCTGCAGTTTGTGTTGAGTTTGTGCATCCTAGCAGAAAGTGGTTCGGTGTGATTGGCTCAGGATCTTGAGGCGAAACGGGCAGATGCGTCAACGGTCTGGAATTGACGATATTTTCGGCTTCTATCAAAAGACTGGTCAACGTCTCAAGTCGTGGCGCATGCTCCTTCAGCATGGTATTCAAGGCCTTCTTCACCGACTGTACCAGGCGCTCCCATGCTCCTCCAGCACTAGGATTAGATGCAGTGTTGAAGATCCATTTTATCCCGAGCACAGACAAATTAGAAACCATTTCACTTTGGTCCAGAAAATCTTTTTCAACGTGTAGCTCCTTCTCGACTCCAACGAAGTTGGTACCGTTGTCGCTTCTTATTTGGATCAGTACGCCTCGTCGATTCACGAAGTTCCTGATACACATCAAGCACGCATCACTGGATAAGTCGCTTGCTATCT
The DNA here is from genome assembly GCA_943735915.1 of Pherbina coryleti. Lineage (NCBI taxonomy): Eukaryota > Metazoa > Arthropoda > Insecta > Diptera > Sciomyzidae > Pherbina > Pherbina coryleti. Next base: position 54,032,141 of record OX030951.1, read on the forward strand.
CTAGATGTACAGCTCGTACCGTTAGGCAAGTAAACAGAGCCACCCATCTCTTCTCGCGCCGCCTGCCGATGGTCACTTGAACAGGCCCCAAGTAGTCGAGACCAGTGTATGAAAAGGGCCGAACGTAGGGCGTCACCCTGTCCACTGGAAGGTTTCCCATTTGAGTCTCGGTGTTGCCTTCCGAAACTTGCAAAATGTGCAGCTTGATTCCACGCTGCGAACCAACGAACTAATTGCTGGAATCCAGAATCGCTGCCTGATTTCAGCGATTACTGTAGACGTGTTTATGTGCTGTAGTTTAGTGTGGTAGCTTTCTACCAGTAGACGCGTCAGCTTCTGTTCCTTTGGCAGAATAATTGGGCGTTTTGAGGACATAGATAAGCCAGGGGGCGTTCTGCATACGCCCGTTGACACGAATAACACCCAGATCGTCCAAGTAAGGATTGAGCGACACGAGCTGGCTGTCTCTGGAAATCGCTTGCTTTTTTGACAGGCATGAGAGTTCTTCGCTAAAGGCCTCCTGCTATACACTGCGCCAAATCGTCGTCTCAGCTTCACTGATTTCATCCGTTGTGAGTTCGCCGCTTCCCTTCTTTTCTTGCCTTCGAGCTTTTAAAATGTTCGCTCTAAAACGCAGTACCCAAGCCATCGCACGCTTGTACTTCTGGAAGTTTGAAAAACTATTAATATTTGGAATTATGGTTGTACTCACATGGCCAATATGAAGAGCAAAATGTTTTTTCCTTAGTTCGTCACAACTCTTATCAGCACTGGTTTTCATGTGTGATTCGTCTGGCCATTCGTTTTCATGCAGCAAAAGAAATTCTGGGCCGTTCTTCCATCTGCTCTCGGGGTTGTAGCGCACTGGAAATTTTGCGCGTGTCGCGTCGTCAGCCGGGTTCAGGTCACCTGGACACCACCTCCAATCCGAAACCTTTGTTGACTCTAAAATTTCCGCCACTCGATTTGCCACGAACTGCTTGTAGACCCGATGGTCTGACCGAATCCAACGAATGACAGTGTGCGAATCGGTCCAGAATCTACAACATTTTACCTCTACGCCATGATATTTCATGATAGTGTCCTTTAGACGAACACCAATCACTGCCGCTTGTAGCTCTAGTTTCGGTATCGTGTGATATCGTGTTGGGGCGCACGATGTCTTTGCTGCAACGAAAGTCAGCCTTACTCCAGCCGGTTCCAGGTATCGCCAGTAAGCCACTACCGCCAACGCCTCCTCGCTGGCATCACAAAATATGTGCAGCTCGACGTCGCTATATTTTAAAGATAGAAAGTAGCATCTGGGCACTTTGAAATCTCTCACCTTTTTTAGCTCTTGCAACCAACTCTTCCACTTGCAGAATATGTGTTCCGGCAACTCCTCGTCCCAATCGATTCCGGCCTTCCAGACTGTCTGCATGAATATTTTTGCACACACGGTAAAATTGGCAAGTAATCCAAATGGATCGAACACCGACATCGTTGCACTTAATGTTTCGCGTTTGGTTGGTTTTCTTTGAAAATTTATAATTTCTGTTGATATTTTTGCGAAGTGAAGATCAAAACAAAAAACATCTGTTTTTGTTGACCAGTGCATCCCTAATATTCTTTCCAGATATTCACCATTCTGAATATTGACGGATGTGCCAGATGCCGCGTTGCCAACTTCTCTTTTTTAGCGCTCTGAGTTCGATGCGATATTGCGCATTTCAAAGCCGCCAGCTTTGTGGATTTTTATGATCTTTTTCACGACGTCAATGGCTTCGCTTTCAGTGTGGAAACAGTCCACATAGTCATCCACGTAGTGCTTTTCCATTATTCCTTTTACAGCACGTGGGTATTCCGCGCTGAAACTTTGGGCATTAATGTTTTTGACGTGCTGGGCTATAGCTGGCGAACAGGTAGCACCGAATATCATCCGCTTCATTACGTATGTGGTCACAGGTTGATCAAGGTCCCCACCCCTCCATAGAAATCGCTGGCAGTCTTGGTCTTCTTTAATGATTTTCACTTGGTGAAACATTTCTTTTATATCGCCACACACGGCGATAGGCGCTTCTCGGAACTGAAAAAGAATTGATATTAATGGCTGATTCATATCTGGACCCGGCAGTAAGGCTTTATTTAATGAAATGTTCCTTATTTCGGCAGCTGCATCAAATACGAGGAGTATGGAGCTTTTGTTTGGATTTTTTACTCCAAAATGTGGTAAATAAAATGTCTTACTCGTCCGCTTTCCGCTTCTTCATCGCTTAATGCAAGGCCATTAACCTTTTTCAATATATTCTTCAATTTTCGTGCGATATTCCAACGCGTAGCTAGGATCTCTTGCCATCTTCCGCTCGATGCTTTCTAAGCGATGTAGCGCCATCTGGAAAGATTCAGGGAAATTTACCTTTTCGTCACGCCACAACAAACCAGCTTCGTATCTGTCACCAGATTTTTTAACTGTTTGGCCAAGTATCGAAACTGCTCTCTCCTCAGCTTCTGAACGTTTTGGTGTAACTCCTGGTTTAACTCCAAAGTTTTCCACGTCAAAATATTCTGCCATCATTTTATTTAACTGCTCCATTGTAGTATCGCTTGCACAATTTTTACGCATGTGAAAAATATGCCTTGAATGCGTGGTAATAGCTTTATTTGTGGGACCGTAGACCATCCACCCAAGTCGCGTTTTTACCGCTATCGGTCCTTCCCTTAAAGGTGTGCGAGGAACTTCTACTGGTACCGTCAAACTTATTATAAGCTTTGGCTGAACGTTGCAGTAATCGTGAAGTGGCAGCCCTGCTAAGTGTTCATTGGGAAACTCACCAACTTTGAACGATTGTATTGGCAGCGCTAAACTTGTCGTGGTGTATATGTTTGACAGCTCGTATTTTGTCGCATCTTCTTCCGTTCCGCTGATCATCAAATTTACAACTTCGGCCGATTGACGCGTGCTTTGATCATTAATCCATTGGAGTTCCAAAATCTCGGGTTTTCCTCGCAATCCTAGTTCGTTTGCCAGCTCCTGATCAATTATGGAAACGTTTGCGCCATCGTCAATAAAGGCATAAGTGGTTGCACAGCACCACGGGCATTACTTGAAATAAAACGGTGCCATCGGGGCCGCGGTCTGCGTGACAGTTGCGCCTGTCTTGAAGAGCTTCATTGGACGAGGATGGGACGTGGATGGGCGCTGCAATACCGACGGATGGGTGGACGTGGCTGCATCCGTCGGTATTGCAGCATTTTCGTGCATAACATTTGTTAACGTGGTGACCTCTTTTAAGGCATGAAAAACATGCGCGTAGTTGCTTCATCCTTTCCCAACGTTCATCCGCTGAAAAATTTAAGAATACCTGACAGACTGTTAAGCTTTTGCATTCACCTCCGCATAGTGGACATTTTGAAGGTGCAACAGTCACACATGCGTATCGGCGTCCCGTAGTAGTGGCAGGTGCATTTGAAGACTTGCGTGGAAGGGTGGCACGCATGTGTTGCGATGACGTGGAAGGTAACGAGTCAGTTACCATGTTGATAAGTCGCCGCAAGTTGTTGAGCCACTGGCTGAAATCTTATACTGATGGCGGGCCTGCTATGGAAAGGCATCTTTCAGCCCATTGTAGCTGGCGTTGTACAGGCAGCTTTGCAACTAATTCGCTTAGTAACGTCGGGTTCGTTAGGTGATGTTCGCCGCGCGCGTTCTTTAGAAACGTGGACATATTCGTCATTTTATTGGCAAAGATAACCATCGCGTTCAGATCGTCTTCGGCCACAGGTGGTATGGCACGTACTCGTTGAATTTGGCTCTTAATGAGCTGCTCCGGTCGTCCAAAGGTTTCCGCTAGGATTTCCATGATGGTTGGAACGTTGGCCGAGTTAGACAGGAGGCTCTCGACTGTCTCCCTGGCTATGCCTTGGAGTGCGTCGCGGAGTTGCATTATATTGTGGAGTGGGGAGTACTCAAACTCCATGGTAGTGCTCTGAAAAGCTTCAGCGAACGTAAACCAATCTTCTGGTGAGCCTGAAAAAATAGGAAGCGGATATATATTTTTTATTCGGTTAAACCTAACGCTGTCTTCGTAAGAAGAATTCGGAGTGGCTCTATGTTGGCCAAGTTGTGGCTGTGCTTGAGAAGGTGGTTGTGTTGAAAACTGCATCGAAAATGTTGGCTGCGGGGCTGACTGTGGTAGAGATTATTGGCGGCGGCTGTGTGCAAAATTGTGGCATATGTGGCATTGCTTGAAATGTAGATTGCATGGTGTCTATTTATCGTGGCATTCTCTGTGACGTCGGCTGGGCTGAAAATGGCGGATCCATTTGAGGCGTCGGCTGCGATGTTGGCGGCTGTTCTAGGAGCATCGGTTGTGCAGAAAATGGCATCGTCGGTTCGATTCGGTGCGTTTCTGGTGGCTGCGAAGTCATCTGCTTGGATGGTGGCATTTGTGTAGTCGTTGTGGGCGGTTGCTGTAGTGGCTTATTTTTGTTTTGCGGCATCGTTGGCGGCGGTATCGGCGTTGGTATAATTGACTGCTGCGCCGACTGCATCGCTGACGATGAAGTAGACAGTGACGTCATCGTGTTTTGTTGAAGTGCCTGGTTGATTTCGCTTCGCAACTGAAGCACACTTTCTTGAAGCTGTTGGTTGTTGGTGACTACCAGGGCTTGCATAGAGTGCGTTTGGCGTTTAAACTCGTTCATCATTGTGGTCATTTTGCGATCGAAATCGCGAGTGATGGCATCCTGTGTGCTGGCTTCTTCGACAGGTTTTGGTGTGCCCGGTATGGTTGATGATCCAGGCTTGGCGGGCATTGTCACTGAAATTGTCGAAAACTTGGCTGATGTCTCCTTAACCGTCGAGTTTTTCGCTGGTGAATGGTTCAGAGGCATTTCTATTTCTTCGAATCTACTAGGCGGTATTCCTTTTGTTGTGCGGCTGCTTATTCGTTTTTGTTGATTGTCCTGGGAAAGAGGCATATGATCCCGGCAGACGACGAAGCTATTGGCTCAAAAACGCTTAAGCTTGGTGCACTTAGTGGTGTTAAATAATTAATAATGTTCGGCAAATTTCGATGAAAGAAAGAATAAAATTGTTGCTTTTATGCCCAACAGTCGTGAATAAACCAGTCAGTTTTGAACCAAATTAATAAAAAAGGCGGCAAGTTTAATTTATGTTTCTATGACAAATGGTTTATTCTCTATTTAAATTAAATATATATGTAAAGTTTAAACATAAAATTAGCAAATAAAAAAAACAATATAATTTATTAAAACCTTACTTCTTTCCTTGGCTGCTGGACTTAAAAGAATTTAACATCATTTTGCAATAGTCCAAAACAGCCAGTTTAATATAAACTAGAAAAATACATTTTTACAGATATAATTGTTTAACAAATAGGAGTAGACTATACTAACACCAAATAGCAGATACGGTAAGATGGATCAACATATAATGAACACAGTAAAACGAATACTATAATAAGATACATCACATAATAATTGAACTGCAATATCGATGATAGTGGGCCGGCATAGGTTAAATTCACAACAGTTAAAAAGTCTTTTAAAACTTTGTTATTCATAAACATGTTGTAGCTGCTTTGTAGTTAAATTAGGAACATTTTCGATTTTAAGTGGGAAGAGTGTCAAAAATGGTTTGTGTATTTGATAAATTCAATGACTTTTCAGTTATTTGTCACAATATCGCCAACATTTTGATATTTAAACATCAACATTTTTTCGAAGCTACCCTCTGCACTGAAATAATTTTTAAAAAAAATTTGTAATCTATATGCCCCCTTAAAGAAAAGTGCAAACTTTAAATTCGAATATTTTAAGAAAAAAAAAAACACAACACTGTTTACCTTACTTTTGTCTTGTCTCTGTAAAAGTTGTTGCTAGTGGACTGCCAGTACTGGCCAGTACTGGCGATGTCAAAGTGTGAGTGTATTTGTGAAAAAGAGGGAGTGTATTGAGTTTTTCGAAATGTTACTGGCACGTGCGGCTAGAGGGTAATTGGGTAGTTTTCAAGTTCGAAAGTGTGAGTGTGTTAGTAAAAAAGTTAAGCATAGCTGCCAAACAATTTTGCCACAAAAAGTACATTTGTCCCACATCAATAATAAAAAAATACCACAGAAATTCCCACGGTAAGTTTTGAAAATCATCGCAAAATATCACAAAAAAATCCCTGTCATTAAGAAATGCCACTCGGAATTGAAAAATACCATATACCACACCTTTTCCCTTTACCATAGCAATTAAAAAATACCACAAAGGCCAAAACTAGTCGTGTAATCCCCGTGTAAATACTTTTTTACATTTTCGATAATTGATATCTATTTTCTGAAATCGGATTTATCCATCCCTAATACAAAAATATTTAAAAATTATAAATCACCCTATGACTATTGCTTTACAAGTAGTTGTTTACAATTTTCTTTTGATGTTTATTTCTATTAAAACAGTATCCTGCGCTGACTAACGTTTAAAATATTATAAATAAAAATCATAATAATGAGAAATTGTTTTGTTCCCGGCTGCGACCAGCAGATGAAAAACAAAACAAAAAGAGCAATGTTCCTAGTGCCAAAAGTAAAGCATTCAAATTGATTATTAAAAACATATTTTGATACAAATTTCTATTTGTGCAGAACGAAGAAATGTTTCAAAAATGGATTGAGGTCTTGCCAAAAGTTCGGACATTGAAGTCTCATGATAAAGTCTGTCATCTACACTTTCGGGAGAAGGATATAGTCTCTACATACGACCACCATATTAATGGAGTGTTGTATCAACTAGAACGGGGTCGTCCACGCCTCAGCCTAGAAGCAGTGCCTACAGAAAATCTGCCTACAACAGAAGAACTGGTTTGTGGAATACTTCCAAAGGAATATAAAAATAACTATCCTCGAACATTTCAGAAATTAATATTGAAACCTTCAAAGAGAATGATTAAGAAAACCTTGAAGAAGAAAAGTTCACCATCACCACCTACTGTTTTACAAGAGTCTGTCATTGAGCTGAATGTGCAACCACTCTCTGAAGAAGATAGTCAAACTATGACTGAAAGCCATGAAGATGTTTCTAAAAATTATGCAAATCAATCAACTATTATTGCTGATGCCGTGATAACAGATGAACAGGAAATTCCACAAATTGAAAATATTTTTTCCTTATTTTACGATAACATCGATCAAGTGGAGCTGCCAAATACTTTATGGGCGGTTCACCGTTGTCCAAAACGCACTGCGATCTTCTTTAGTTACATGGACACAGAACATATGCGATGCACAAAAGTAGTGAGAATTGCCTGTGATGGTTCACTTAAGGTTTTTGTTGTCAACCGCCTGCTCTATGAACTTAGCATACTTGATGGTATAGAATTGCTTGAAATGTCTCAAATCCTCTCACAAATTGACTCTATTGAAATCGATGAAGTACAATCGGAAGCTACCGAATTGATAAGTGAGAATCCGCCTTATGAGTTGATATATGCGCACGATCAGAGCGATACAGTCAGCGAATAATAAAAAAAATAACTATTATCATTTGTTTATTGTTAGTGATTTTTTTTTTCCATCTAGAAATTAATATTTATTAATATATTTACATATTGCAGTCACTAATATTTGAAAACATTTATATTTAAAATTAAAGCTTAAGACATTTGTCAGTCAATTTAATTCTCCTTTGTTACTTTGAGCAATGCGAATTCGTTGCTCAATATTTTCATAACGTCTGTATGCTTTAGGGAAGGATGCTTGTATTCTTTGTATTTATCTTTCACAAACTTGGCAAAGCCTGTCGGCTCCCTAACCGGGGTTGGTATTATATTTCCTTCCTTATCTTTTTTGTTCAAAAAGATTTCAATTGCACCATGGCAATAAGAACAACGAATATTTTCGACTTTCTTCGATTTAGAATGAGCATGGGATCTAAAATAAAACCAGATAAAATAGACTTTTTATAGTATTGCCCTGGCGTTGCTTGGACTTGTAGATAAATACATACTTGGCAGCACAGAGTGTACATTTATATGTGTATTTGTATTCAATATCGTATTGATGACAAACTCCAATCTTGGGTATTTCTGGAAAAACGTCATTTGCTTTGTTGGCCCATGACTTCCAAGTAGCACCGTGACCACCTTCTCCGTTAAAAATCCAAGTGGCAGCGTGACACAATTCATGAATAAGTGTACAGCGCAGCCGATCTGCGCTTGTCAAAACTTTTTCGCTTAATTCCACAACACTTGTTCTAACACCTAGTCTATAAAAAAAAACCCAAAGAAATACAATGCATCCGTTTGGTTTCCAAATTTGGCGTTTTTACACACTCATACTTTTTCTTATTCAGACATCGTCCAGCTGTATTTAACAGCTTTTTATTCCAAATGATTGATACTTCCAATTTATTGTTAAACAGCTTTTCATTGTAGAGATCATAAAGTGTCTTTCCAAGCTCTTCCTTCTTAAGACGATAGTTATCGCGATAAAATAAAGCCTCCGGATGGCACAGTGATTTTCCGACACAAACTGAAAATGTTGAAATTATTTATTTTTCTTTATGAAGATTCGTAATAAAACTGACACTTACCATCGAGAGATTTTAGGAATCCATACTTATTTTTAGGTGTTTCGGTATTTGCTGTTTGCAAATCTAGATTTTTAATTGGTTGAAAATAGTGTGTGCTAAAAATTATGCTGTTTACCTGTCTCTTTTGAACGTGGTAAAGTTTTCACTGCAGTCTTAGGTGTTTGTATTTTAAATATTGGTGTTCCAGTTTTAACAGCTTCTAATTGCTTATTGAAGGGCGCAAATATAGCCGGCATTGGCTGAATATTTATTCGTACATTTTCTTTATCCAATATCGGATTATTTTTACCAACAGGACTTTCAACGTTCGGTGGTGCAGCAGGCACAACCTCTTCAATTTCATTGCCAAAATTCGCTGTAAAAAGTTTACGTCTAGTTTTTGTGCTCAAAGGTGTGGCTTCTAGTTTTGGTTTCTCTTCATATTTGTGTGAGGAAAGAATATGTTGAAGCGAATGTTTAAGGCGTTCGTCTAAAGGTATTAAAAGTCAGTTAAAATTATGGTGGTTATTAGAGATATTACCATTATTTTCTAAAGGTATCCCTTCGACAATCTCCACTTCATCTTTCGATAAATCCAGATAAACAAGTTTGCTTTGATTAGTTTTAACTCTGGATTTGGCGTTATTTTTTGCTGCTCGTCGTTTTGTGATATTGTTTCGTTTCGATGTATGTTTTTGTCGTCTAAAGGAAGAATCATCATCATCGCTACTAGAGGATTTGCTGTTAATGTTTTCTCTGTGGTCTTTGCTCCAAGATTTATCACTGCACTCATCACTTGACGATCCAGCGCCGATTGTCTTATCCGGTTCTTCATCGTCTGATGCATTAACGCCATCGCTATCATCATCAGCATCTACCAATTGCCGCCATCGCTCATTAGAAGTACCACCTTAAGGTTCGGTATGAAAAAAAAACAAATTATATTTTTTGATAGCCAACAAACTTTTTGTCAACTAGTTTCCCTTTAGAAAGACTGACTAAATTTAAAGAAGAACAAGTTCTAATACATACCAGTACTACTCGAACTAGCAAAACCCATATATTTCAAAAAAATGACTATAAACTAGTACTAGTGGCATAAAGAGTAGTTTGAATCTGGTTCTTTTGCTACATTTAGAAATATATTATTTTTAGATTTTGGTTATTTAATTTTATAATTCTTAAAAACCATATTTTTTAAGAATTATATTTTGAGCTTTGTGCCAAATAATTCATGAAGTAACAGGTTGCTACCACAACAAAAGTTCTTTACAGAACAAACCGAGCAGACTAGACCATGGTTTCGTCGGAAGCTACTCCGACTCATCAGTAGTCTCTGTGGTTTTAGCAGTCCACTAACTTTGAAAAGCTAGTAAGCGCAACAGCAATAAAACCAAAGCGAAATTATAGAAGCGCTATTCACTTTATCAAAGCAGTGTTTTTCTACTCTTTTGCTAGTCGCAAAATTTCAAAAAGTTGACTGCATTGATTCTGCAAAGATTTTGTTGTTGCGCTTTTTGTTTACTTCTTTATCACGTTTCCATCTAGGTTCCAACATTTTGTTGGTATTAAACCATAGAAGGCGTGAAGGTTTTTTTTTTAAAGCAGATGTTTATTATATGCGCAAACATATAATATTTTATCATGTTTTCGTAGGTCGTGCTCGCACCAGTTTACATGAGTTATAAAACCTTTGCTAACAACCTTTGTTGTTGTAGCAACCTGTTACTTCATGAATTATTTGGCATAAAGCTCAAAATATAATTCATTTCATTTAATTTCATTTCATTTCATTAATTTATTATGTAATATAAAAAGCCTTTTTGGCCAAAATATAATATTACAGATTATACAGTATATTGTTGGAGTTCTTAAAACTAGTTTAACTTACAATAACGAATATGACCCTAAAATATATATATATTAAAAAATATGTTTTTTAGGAATTATAAAATTAAATAAACATTAAAATGCCACAATTTTATAACTCAGATATTGGTTATTTTTAAAAGTATTATTTTTTTAGCATTTGATCCAAGGTTTTCAAGTGCAACGCTTCTGCAGTCAAATCTGCCTTGGTCTAATCCGAATGGTGATAAATAAGTAAAATTAGGGTAATAGATAAGTGGAAAAGAAAGGTTAATCACGTCGAATGTGCAGAGACAAAAACAAAAAATCTGAAAATTCTGAAATGTTAACTTATACACCGCACTATAGTATATTTTCTCATGTATAAGTGAGAAAATGCTTTTTACTTGGTTTGCATGAAAAACCTCTTACCCGTTAGTTCGCTCTCGTACATAGAGATGGAATATTTAAGCCTGAGTTGCCTCAAACGAATACTAATGGTATTAGTGAGGAAATTCTCAAAATGCCGGTCATAATCCGTAGATGCATTGATTATCTGAAAATTTTCTCGTTATTTTTTTTAATCACCCATTTAGCGGTCTCACAATATTTTAAGCTTTAAACCAGGCCTAATCACAAAGGTGGCCCTTGTGGCCCTTGTTGTAATAATTGGCCCTTTGAATAAAACTCACATTTTGCTTGCGCCAAATTTACGATGAAATGCACTTCCGAAAATCAACTATAGCAAACAACAACAACATACGCATCGAAACGCACAAGCGTGCGGCGCGACCACCAAACATACAGCATTGTTGTTGTGCGTATGTGTTTTGTTAGTGGAATAGAAATTCAGACGATCTCGTGGTCTGCTACGCATGCTTGTCGCGTATGTATTTTGTTTTTGGGATTTTTTTATCAACACATTCTTTGCGCTTGCAAAAAGCAACAAATTAAGTTGCCGTCGATGGTGGTGACGCTAAAATGTTCCCTTTTGTTGTTGTTAACGTATTTTGTTGTTTATTTTAATCAGGCGATTATCTTTCTTAATTAGGCTTTGGCCCTTTTATTCATTTCGCTGATTAGGCCTGCTTTAAACATAGAATTTCTATGAATAGTCATATGAAAGCCTAGCAAAAGATTTCTACTATTAAAACGCGCAAAATGTAAGTCGTATTAGCGTATTCGTATTAGCGTAAGTCGTATTAGCGCTAAACATTGAGAAGTGAGCGGCGCTTACTTTTAATGAAATTTATTCTAAGCCAAATTGGTTTTCAAATGCAATAAAAACGATTATTGAGAAACGTAATGCGGCATTTAATAGGTGGAAGCGTTTTAGGACTCCGGAATTACATGAGAGCTTCAAATGTTTAAGAAGGGAAGTTGTACGGACGGTAGCAACTGCCAAACAGAAACACTACGAAAATAAGTTTTCTTCAGCGGTGAAGAGTAAGCAAAAGTGGCAATTAGTGCGTCAAATTGGCTTAGGAAAAAGTGTCGCGCGAGCAAATGGAAATGTAGACGTCAATGAGCTCAACAAAAAGTTTTCTGAAATACCAATGCCCACTCCAAACTTTGATTATTACAATAATGTCCGGCGTAGTTTCGACTCTGTCTCTAGTTTTGGCTTTTCTTGTATAGACCGTTCTGAAGCTTTTGAGAGTTTCTTAGCTATAAAGTCGAATGCAATGGGCATGGATGAAATGCATCCAATTTTCATAAAGATTCTGCTTCCTCAGCTACTGCCATATATAACTCATATTTTCAACACTATATTAACTACATCAGAATTTCCCCTCAGCTGGAAAAATGCTAAAATTGTCCCGATTCCCAAATCGGGCGATGATTTTCAACCAATCGCAATCCTGCCTTATTTTTCTAAAGTTTTCGAATTAATAGTCAAAAAACAAATCAATATTTTCATAAGGGAAAACTGTTTGCTGACTGAATGCCAGTCTAGTTTCAGGGAAAAACGGGGGTGCGGTACAGCTTTACTCGAAGTAACTGAGGACATAAGATCTAACATTGACTGCGACAGGGTAACTCACCTAGTCCAGTTCCCAGAGGTGTGCCGCAGGGTTCCATTCTGGGTCCGCTTCTTTTCTCTTTTTACGTCAATGACCTTCCGAAAGTCCTGCAATATTGCAAGATACATTTGTATGCAGACGACGTGCAACTATATATAAGCTGTCTACCAAATGACATTAAAAAATGTTTTGATATGCTTAACGCTGATTTAGCTCGCGTTAATGAATGGGCGTCGGCCAATGGTTTGCTCTTGAATCCAAAAAAATCCAAATGCTTAACTATATCAAGGAAAAGTGTACGGTTGCCTGGTTCTGGAATTTTTATAAATGGCTCCAGAATTGAGATGGTGAAATCAGCGAAGAATTTGGGCATAACATTTAATAATACCCTAACATGGTCAAATCACATACATGAACTTCTGGGCAAAACCTATGGTATGTTGCGTAATTTTTGGGCCACGCAAAATTTCACCCCTCTAAATATAAGAATGCTACTAGCTAAGTCCTATCTAGTGCCTGCATTACTATACCGCTAGGAAATCTTTGCAGTTTGCGATTCTACGAGCTGGCGTAAACTGAACGTTCTTTACAATAATATTGCACGCTATGTTTTCAGTTTGAAGCGCTCCGATCACGTCTCACAATATGCAATAAAAATCTTCAAAGTTTCCTTTGGATGTCTTATAAATATCAGAGTCCTATTAATGTTGCACAAAATAATAACTACAAAATCGCCTGTATATTTGTTCCAACGACTTAGCTTTCTACGATCAAATCGGGGAAATAGTCTTGTTCAACCACTTTATACAAATTTAACCTCTGAGCGTCAGTTTTTTGTCCATTCCATTCGTCTTTGGAACTCACTCCCCCATAACATTCAGAAGATAAAAAGCGCAACGCAGTTCAAGAGCAATATATTAAATTTTTTATGTGTCCATAATTTAAAATTTAAAATTTAAACATTAACTTCTATCTAATTGCTTCGAACGCATTTGTACACATTTCTTCTCATTAAAAATTATTTTTTAAATATTTTTCTAATTGTTCATTTTTTATATTAGCCGTAATTAAATTTTAAGAACTTGATTTGACTCGTTCCATCCTTAATGTTTTATGTATATTTCACAACATTCTATTAAAGTAATGTAACTAGGCTTAGTTATGTATAACCATTTATATTGTCACATCTATATGTCACCATGTCAGTAGTGCTTGCCATAAGATTTAAATCTTGTTAGCACTACAGTCTTACGATGAATAAAATTAAATTAAATTAAATTAAAAAAAAATAAAACTAAATACCAAGGCTGTCATTTTTTTCACTTTTTTGAAAAAATTGAGCGCGCTCAAAAAGTGAGCTATTAACAACCTTGAACAAATTTTTCTAACCTTTTTTATAAAACTAATTAGCCGTCATAACTTTCTATAACAAAATTAATATTGGTTTTGGAAATTAAAGGGTTGAAAGAACTGCTTATAATTTCCAATCCCAAAAATTTATGACAATTTACCTCTTTGTAATTTTTTTTTCACTTCGGTTTGTGGAACTTTTACAGTGCGATGGTCGGTAGTAGTTTTAGTACGCTTTTCAGAATTAACATTTCTATGTTTAAAATTTCTTCCGGCCCTCATCGGTGTAGGTCCTACTCTACGTGTAGAGTCTAAATTAGTTTTAATATTACGACGGACTGAAAGGGATAAGCATAAAATTAATTCCTTTAATAGTAAAAGGAAAAAAGGAAAAAAAAAAAACTGCGAAACATACAAACAGAGAAATCAGCCAGAACACTTTCTTCGGCAGTTTGATTAACTGGACCAACACTTTTTGAGCTCATCTCTAAATTTGTGGATATGTCGCGTCCCGTTACAGGTTTCTTGATTTGCTTATCAAACCGACTTTTATGCAGAGTGCGTATTACTTCAGGAGTTTGCCACGCATTACCATAAAGTTGGTTAAGAAGCTTTTGGGCATGTTCCATGAAGCCATCTTCTTCCTGGTCAATTGCTTGCGGTACTGTTGTGGGTGCTGTTGCCATATTTTCCGAACGAGTTTCAGTAGATGATTTTTCGTCTACAGCTCCAGACGCCTCATTTTGACTAAATGAACTTGAACATCGTTGAGCATCTGCTAGAGGTGGAGTTTCAACTTTTTCAGCGTCTTTATTTTCCTCCGCCGACTCTTCTTCATCGCTTGAGATTATCTCAGATATATGAATTTTAATATTTATTTTTGCAGATATATTTATGCTGCCCATGGTTTGGTGATTTTGTGATATTTGCGAATATTCAGAAAGATTTTCTAAAGTACTTGACTGCGTTGGGGATTTTTTTGTCACTGGCGTTTGTGGCGACTCTTGACAAGCCTCTTCGCCTTCGCTCGCAGTTTCTGATATTGTTATCGATTCATCGGGCAATACAGAGTTATTAGGTAAATTGGAAACCAAGCTATCATTATTTTGATACTTATCGGAAATGCTTGTATTTTTTTTTTTACTAATTGGCGAATTGTCAATCGATTGAACTGAATCATCCAACGCAGTATTTGGTATGGTATCATCTTCTGCCAATTGCCTACCACATGTTTTGTCATTATTGTCTTTTGTACCAACCAAAGCATTTGTGTGAGAGTCATTGGAAAACATTGAAGCATGTGCCTCGGTCATTGGTTCTGTGTCGTCCAGCAACGGATTCTTTTTTTGTTCCTTATCCAAATCTCTAAAGAAGTCTTGAGACATAGATTCTGTGTCTGCTGCTGCAATATAACTGAAATTTGTAATGTAGGTTTTATCAACTTGGCGGTCAACCTTTTCTAGTTGATCGTCGCCTAACATCATCTCCCTGCGTGTCTGGGAGACATCGCGTAGAAAGGCCTCCATGCGGTCCGCCTTATCATTACTGAACGTACTCGGCAAAAAAGCATCAGCAGTTTCGCCGCTTATCGGTATATTTGAGGTAACCAAATTGTAATCTTGACTTTGTGATGAGTCCGAAATAGTGATTGCATCTTGAGATTCCTCTTCACTGCTAGAAGAAACACATATTGAAATATCTGGTGCGTTCATTGAATATTGCTGCTGCTCCTGTGCTCCTTGCTTTGTAGCTTTGTCTACATCTTCTTCAGAGTAAGAACTTAGCGTTATGGGTTTGGAGTTTAAACTAAGACAAGAAACTTGCTCTGATAATCGCTCTGCAACAATATCGAATTCCTCATTACTTTGATTTTGCCCGATATTTTGAGTAAAGCTCGATACATGTAGGGGCTCCATTTCGAAGGATTTGTTAAGCAGTGGTCGACTGTACTCATCGAGTGTTTTGTTGTAGGTACTATCACAATCCGAAGGTGAATCCGAGCGCAGTAATGGATTTACATAATTACAGCTTTGTTTTTTAACTAACTCATCAGTCGCTTGAAGATCGTTCATGAGATTTCGACTTATACGTTTGCATGCTTCAAGATCTCTTGAACTCTGGGGGTCTGTTGCCTCGCATTTTTTCTTGTTGGACGATAGTGTCAACTTGGCAAATTCTAAAAACAAGGTTTTATCAAAAAAATAAGGCACTCTCTTATTGTGCACTAATTCTATAAACTTACTTTCTTTGATGTTCACTTTGATTTTGGTTGGATCCACGGCTTGTATTAATTTATAATCACTGTCCATTTAATTTTATTTATTTTAGTTAAATGGTACAAAAAAAACTAACGCCAGTTTGATATAAACCAAAACTTTAAATTAAACTTAATCACGTGCACCAACTGTTAGATATATCAATGCACCTAGCATATATAGTAAACGAAATGCACAAAGTCTTGTTTTGTTTTTAAACATATGGGCAAGGACACATCATCATATTCATATAGAGGCTTGTGGAAAATAGTTCCACAATGTACATAGACGTTTATTTGTAGCACGAAACTGGTTGGCGAAAAAATATTCATGCAACTATCCAGTTCCTTTATTCATTCGATCTGTAGAAGAAAAACATTTGTAAGCATGCAGAATTACGTCAGGCAAAACTGCTAGTTTTAACAAGCAATGAACTTAAACAGGTTTTGATTTCATATTGTTTTAATAATAGGGATTTTCACGATTCAATACATTTGGCTGAGCAGTTGCAAATTATTTTATGCATTTGCAATAAACTGTGAACATATATAAATAAATATTAGTAAAAATTAAATATAAAACTAAAAATTAAGAAATGGATTTATTTTATTTTATTTGATTTGATTTATTGATTACTCATTTTTTATTGATATGTTTATATGCTGTGAAAACTATACTTTTTTATTTTATTTTTACACTTAATAATTTAAAAATATATAAAGAACTTTATTTAGTTTTTATAAATAATAAATTTAAACAATCCAACCGTCCGTCCGCATAGAATTCCAATGGAATAAATAAATTAAACATGGCTTCTCGACAACTTTGTTGATAAGATTTTGACATTTTAGAGTCTATCAACAAATTCTAGCAACAAAGGTCCGCCGCCAGCGCTGCTTTTTCGCTGCCCGTGCCAATGTTTTTCGCCTGGGCCAATCTTTACATCATTCGGTATTCACAATATTGATGAGGCGAATCTCATGCAATGTCTATAGAATATATAGTCTCTGGTTAATATATAATTTTGAATTGGCAGTATATCACAACAGAGGCTTATGGTTTGGCGGTAGTTAACGATAGTTCTACGCTCAGTCGACGGAATATGAGTTTAATTCCCACGGCGCTATATCGCTGGTGTGAAAGAGATTTTTAACATTTCATTGCAGTAGCAGTATTGAAAAATTGTTTGAAATTTGGTTTAATTTCGCTAAATAATTTATTTCAAATTAAGAAACTATGGCTATTTCCAGAGTTGCAAACCTTTTGATTGCAGACTTGCATATAGAATTTACAAATTAATAGGCCAAAGTCTCAGCCTATCTTCATTTAATCTCCATACGTAAACATACTATCTGATTGGATTTTTTAGACAAAAGAGGAAGTAGCGAGAGTAAATTTTGAGGTGAAGCTGGAATCGATTATATTAAAGAATTTTTTTTTCAATGAGTTAGATAATTCATGTAATTTCTTATATTTTTAGTTTAGTTTCGAGAGGTATTAAAGTTTCATACATAAAAGATGTTAAAAATTGAAAAAAAATTTTTGTAAATAATTTTTTAGTGCATTATTCACCCAAACAAATTTTTTCATTATCTCTTACCGTTTTCATGAAAGAAAATTTAAATTTTCACTCCAATACCGAGTTCTCCAAGTAGGAAAATACCTTAAAAAAATTAATACAGATGAAATATATTTAATATCAAAGATTATAAGCAATTTGCGTGGTTGGTTCAGCTGATACAGGAGCCAAACATCTGTTTTAAATTTAGTAAACATTTCACAATAGTTTAAATTTTTGTGATTGAGTTACAGAATACCAAAATTAAGTTTAATCTACTCAATCGATTGTATTCTATTCCTTATAGGTGGTACAAATGTTTTGACGAATTTCGCAGTACACGTGGTGGTATAAAAATGATCATATCTACTTGTTCATTTTTATGAATATCGGTTCTAAAAATTGGGATTTATAATAAATCTGTTAATTGGATTTACCCAAAACCTTTGTTTTTTTCATTAATTTTCTTCATCAATTAAATTTTTCAACACGTTCAAAGCTTTCAGAGCTTGAGCGCCGTGAACCATTCTGTTTGACGTCATTTTCGAAATTAAATTTAATGAGATGAAATGCCCATCTAAAAATGATAGCATAAAATCTGGATGTCATGAAATTCGATTTGGAGGTTCGCATGCAATCAAATATTGTAAGTGGAGACCGCCTGGCAATTATCTAATAATGTGCATATTATAAACAAAAAAGTAGCTGTACGTTGTTTATTTTACTAGGATAATGTGAATAGTGCTCTAAATTACCGATAAGAATCCAATCGTTTTATACGCTGAAGATTGCCTTTGTCGCATGTCGCCCTCGTTGTGTATTGAGCATTATGAGACATCTAGTGTGAATAGAAGTTTAGTTTTTTCTTGTAATGATGTTTTAACAGCTTCAAGTGAAGTTGGAGTCCAACGTTGCCAGCTTATATACCTTCCTATTGAATGCCTACATAAATCCCTAAATTACATTGGAATGATCATAATATCGTAAAATTCTTCGGAATGATGCTTTTAACAAGTTCACTTCGAATAATATAAAGCTTAAAACCAACAGAAAAATCTATAAATTTATCATTCGATCCATCTTATATGTCTAAAGATGGACACCCAGTTTGCAGTGTACTTATTTTTAACTCTTTCATATGAAGTATTTGGAGTATTATTTGGAATAAATTTATAATATGGATATAAACTCACTCATAAAATTGGATAAAAAACATGGGATGCAAAATTATGTGTATAACAAAAGTTGGCAGCTCTATTTCTTTAATGTCAAATTTATAATTTTCGACTTTGCGATATTATAAGAACAATTTCGCTTAACTTAAAAAGATAGTTATAAATAGTTAAAAAAATGGGGCGTCGATCAATTAATACCACTAAAAGTGGTAAATACATGAATCCAACTGATCAAGCAAGTACGTATATGTCCTGAGATATCCTCGAATTGGGTGAACTTTTAACTAATGTCACGTCTTCTTTAACAGGGAAAGAGGCTCGTAAAAAAGAATTAAAGAAAAACAAACGTCAGCGCCAACTTGTACGTGCCGCTGTTCTTAAGAACAAAGATCCAGGACAAATTTTAGAGGAAATGGAAAAAATTGATGAGATGGAGTATAATGTTATGCAGCCGTCTCCACTGAATGAAAAAGTTCTCCGTGACAAGCGAAAGAAGTTAAAGGAAACATTCGATCGTGTGATGCGGCTCTACGTAAATTGTTTTTCTATAAGCCTTAATGTAAAACTAACTCCAAACAATTTAGCATAACGACGAACCGGAGCACTGGGCAGAACTTAAGCGCAAAGAAGTCGAATATGAAAAAAAGCGTCTCAAGAAGCAACAATACTATGAGAGTGTGAAACATGCGCAGAGTGTACAGATTGACGACATTCCGCTACCAACGCAGGTTTTTATTGATATTTTATAAGACGGTACAGGAGTTTTTATTTAAATTTTGCAGACAAGTTCTACAGCGAGCAACATTATAAGTTTCTCTGGTCTGACGGCCAGAATGCCTCCACCGCCTACAGCATTGTCATTACCTGCATTCGCACCTAGTGCTCCACCAGGGACTATTAAAAAGACGACTGAAGTTGTAAGCAAATAAAAAAAAAATAAAGTTTTTACTTATTTCCGAATTATTTCCAGAAATCAAGATCCGTCAACAATATTGCAGAATCTAAAAAGAAAGATCCTCCAGGTGTTCCACCTGGCCCACCACCAAATCTCACAGAAATGTCTGATCTAGATACGGATGTCGAAGATAGCGATATTGTCCTTAAGGAATATAATCCGAAGACAAAGTCTGGCCGCAAAGATGTGCCAAAACCGAACTCCTTACAGCAACGCATGCTAGCAATATCCGGTCAAAATATTGACGAGTTTATGAAAGAGATGGAAAACGTTCATAAAAAAAAAGAAAAAGAGCGAGAAAATACAAACAAAACCACTCTTGCTGAGGAAGAGTATCAGAAATCAGATGACGAAGAATCCGGTTCAAGTGGAATGCGATCTCGAAATAGCTCTGAGAGCTCAGATAGTGACACGGGCAGTTCTGAAAAACGCCATAGAAAAGTATCACCCGCACCAGCACCATCTTCTGTTCCGGTCACTATACCTTTACCGCCATCCAGCTCCACCGTTGTAACAACGGCACCTCATATCATGTTGCCAGCTCCACCCATGCCTCCTATAGCTGCTTTACCTCCGCCAATGATGTTCCGCCCACCACCTCTTCGACCGCCGGGCAATATACCTGGCTACGGCATGCGGTTAGCTGGAGCACCACCAGTCCCTCGAGGTCCGGGTTTGTCTGGAATGCCAGCACGCATGGGCATTCGTATGCCTCCAGGTCCACCGCCAGGTATGCCACCTCGCATGGCGCATCATCAGCTGCAACATAAGCCTCAACCACTTCAAAAAGATACAAAGGGCGTTACAACAATTACGGCTAAGCCGCAAATAAGGTAACACAAATCAACTTGTTTTTAAACCGCTACGAAATATGTTTATGAATTCTGAACTTTAAATATATATTAATTTGAAAATTATTCCCATACAGAAATCTAAGCGCTGATGTTACACGTTTTGTGCCTTCTACATTGAGGGTTAAACGAGAAGAAGTGCGAAAACCAAATAGAATGAAACAGTTTAATATGGACTTAAATAAACCTGCTACGGAAGGGCACAAAGCAGTCACGAAAGATGATGCATATCTTCAATTTATGAATGAAATGCAGGGTCTTCTATAGTGTATTTAAAAATATGGCAGAACAGTTAATATAAATAAATATTAAAATTTGTAAAGTAAACGAAACAGATAAAACTTGCGCTTCTTTACAGACTTAGTTCTTTGTACGTTAACATTCTAAGTTATCATTAAGTTATATCAAAATCACAACTTAAATCTTGTGGAAATAGGAATCTAACGATAAAACAACGCATATTTCACCTGTTAGCAATTTTTTGTAAAAAATTAAATAAGTTATTTTTTTATTTCAATCAACGCGTTTAATTATTTTGTTTATATTCCATACATAAAGCAGATAAAAATTTTATTAATTTTTCACATGATAAAAGATAAACATAAGTTTTACATTTAGTATCAACTATTATTAAGTGATTTATTATTTTGAATAGTTAACATACAATTTTTTATTATTTTTGAAACAACTGACCTATTCGAATAGAGCCTTTTTCATTGGTTTTCTTAGATGCAACCTCTATTTTTAAGCTTCTTTTGCGTTGATTAGTTAAATATATGCACAACGGGCGCATACAAATATAGTAAAATAGTTCAATTATACTTAGTATAGATACACCTAAAAATAGGCCCAGTAGACCACCAAAGCTGGCAACATAATCGCTGAACCCATATAACTGCGAACGTTGTAACGGATATATATTTTTGTCCTTGGAAAATGCACTAAAGCGTGTCTCAATTTGTTTCCTGTAAAAAATATATTAAATTTTCAATATGTTAACTTAATTAATTTAATTTATAACAAACAACATGATCCTACTGGAACGTAAGAAATGGTTTAAAGAAGATTCAATTGAATCGATCACTTCTGATTTTTTATTGATATTCAATGCAACTCGACGAAAATAACTCATTTTAATTACCATAACCAAAATCAATTCCATGATTTTTAATAATTTCATTTCCTTCTCTCATGAAGTCACTAAAAATATATGTAAATAAAGATTATGGATGTCGGGATGTTGTGTATGATTAAGTGGGCATCCCTAATTCAGTCCCGCAGTGCGGGGCATGTAAGACAGAGCGGTCACTCAGGTGGGGCAAAAGTAATCATAGTTGCCAACTAATATTCCCATGCAAATTCTCTTTTTCCCACAGCAATTAAAAAAAATTCCCACGTGGGATATTTTTACTAAAAAATTCCCACAGCAATTAAATATCCCACAAAAAATCCCACAGCCATTAAAAAATCCCACAAATGGGAAATTTTAGAAAAATATATATCAGTGGTTAAAGTTATAAAACATATATTGAGAACTTCTCTAAAGATGTTTTTAAGGGAGATTAATTGTTTAAAAATTAAAGTATAAATAAAAAACAGAAAATAAAATATACAAAATTTTATTTATAAGTAATTAACTGTTAACATTGAGATCAAACGTTTAAATTTTAAATGAACATTAAAAAAATTTCAGCGATTATTAAAAAAACAAAAATTGCCATACATATATTATTAAAATTATTATTAATATTATTATATAATATAATAATTAAAATGATTTATATTAAAATGTGACATAAATAAGTAAATTCAAGGAAAAAAACAATAATTTTGTTATTTAATTTAAATTAAAAAAATGTATGGGAAAAAAATCCCACAAGACTTAAAAAATCCCTCATTGAATTAAAAAATCTCATGGGAATTCCCACATCCCACAGTAATTAAAATATCCCACAAATGGGAAATTTCCCACAAAACTGGCAACTATGAAAGTAATCACACTATTGGAACACTCTGTAACTTTTGCAAATGGCGCCAAATGTCAATTCGGTTTTGACATTTGTGAAGTAAACAAACACAATACAAATCGACAAGTTATGAACCAGTTTACTCCGCAAGAACGCGGAATAATTGTTTCCAGTTTTTGCGCAACAATTTGTCGGTTGTGTTGGAGCAGCGTGAATTTCGTCGCAGATTTCCTGGCAGTAATAAAAATTTACTGTTTCTACTACTTTATACTATTACATTCTATATATGTTTAAATTCGTAATGATATTAGTGTTAAAAGTATTTTTTATTGTAAAAAATCATAAGAAAATATCAAAAACTACTTTTTTATTTAAAAACCTCTTAAAAATGCAGTCCTTTAAAGGGGGAAGTTAGATTCATATAGAAGAAAAACATGTCCTAAATAAATTGAAAATTTTGAAATTTTTTTGATTGGCAAAAAATTAAAATTTTTTGTTTAAATACCTTTTGTTTAAATACTAGAAAATACAGTTTTCAGTTTTTTTTTTTTTTTGAGGAAGTTAGATGTAATAAAAGTAAATTTTAAACCTTATCAATTTTAAATGAATGAAAATAAACAAAATTTCTGAGTGGAGAAGGCAAATCTACTCAGGGCCTTCACACCCGCATAAGCATGGTAGAATTATAAGGTTGGGCCGGGTCGCTCAGTGCCCTCACGCGTCAACGAATAGTGGATAGTGAAAAGGTCGGGTAGTTGTCAAAATGACGAAGTTGGTGGAGATGTCAAATGAAAAAAGAAATATCATGTTTTCTATTTGTAAATAGTGCGGACACGTGTGTTAAGTTTGTGTTAATTTGAGTGGAAATATTGTAAAAACATTGTAAATAAATCTATAAAATGCCGCGGAAGTGTTAAATTTGAAAAAAAGCTTGTAAAAAGTTTAACCTAAAATCAACTGCGAAACATGAACATAAAGAAACTCGATATGAACAGCTGATTTTGACAACTAGCCCCCTTTTTCGCTGCTTTCCACTCCATTCTTCTCCGAGTCGGCCCTACCTTATAATTCTACCATGCGCATAAGATCACTGCGTAGTTTATTGTTGGACCATATTTTTTGAAGTTGACAGAGGCAGCGCAGTTGCAGTCAACGGCGCATGCTACAGACAAAAGATCGAACAACTTTTGATACCCGAAATAAGGAACAGTGCTATGGTCCATTCTATTCTTGAAAATTTTCCTGAACGGATCACCTCCAAATACGATGATTTTAATTGACCTGCTTGTTCAACGGATTTAACAGCTCTGGACTTTTTTCTGTGGGGCTATCTGAAGTCAAAAGTACACATTAACAATCAGTTAAAATAAAAACATCAGAGCCATTGCAAACATATCACAGGATTTGCTGCATTGTTATAGAGAATGCGATAAAAACAGCCCAAATTTGACAGCGTGTCAATGGCGCAAATTTGTTAAACATCAATTTTAAAACTTGATTGTAAAGTATGTAAAAAAAATATACATATATAAATCAAATTTTCATTTATTATTAACATTCTGCATGTAAGTGAATCCAATAAAAAGTAATAGCCAAACAAATCAAATAGTGACTTTTGGGACACCCTGTATGTGTATTAAGAACACTATTGCAACTTCTATATGAATGAAGATTTGAAAAAATAATCTGGTTTCTCTCATAGTTGAATAAATAAGGTTGTCTCGTGGCTGATCGTACTCTCTTTTCAGTACCCATAATTGTCAAAACCAATGAAAAGCAACAACAACAACTTCAACGGCTTTTCATGTTATTAATTTTCGTTTTCAGATTTTGTATGAGATGTCAACTTCGATTTGACATTTATGGGAACTCGCTCTCACCCATGCGACAACCTTATTTATTCAACCATGGTTTCTCTATCGAGAATCATTTTATATTGATAACTTTTTCTGAAATAAGTTGAACTACACTGATATTGTTTATAATACAAGTTTTTTTTTTTTATTTTGGTGTATGAGGCTAATATAAACCGAACATACATAGGGTGGGCCATTGCCTGGTTTCTTTTCACGTTCAAAAAAAGTGGCAAAAACTCAACATTGTATGTTTTTCTACCTAGAGAGGAAAGTGGCCATCCGCTTCGATATCACTTTTCTCTATGGGCTTTGAAGCCGCTGGAAAATCATTCTGGAAATCATTTTATCTCTGCGGCTTTTTGACACCGTTTGTTTTTTGTGGGGTACCGTTAAAGATTTATGTTATACTCACAATCTAGAAACGAGTAAGGTACTTAAACACAATATTGTTCGAGGCATTGCTGAAATAGAGGTAGAAATTGGGCTGTAGTTGCAGGGCTATCCGAGCCCGAAAGAAAGAAAGAAGCAAAAATCATTGAAAAATATTGAACGGTGTCTTTTTTATACCCAATCCTTACACGTAGGCTGCTACTTATATTTTGTTATATAAGATCTGGGATCGCTAATGTCATTCCGGTCAAAGTGACGTTTCCATTGGAAAGTTTAACATTTTTTTAATCTTATACATACAACGTTCTGGTTCTCGACCTCATGTAAACCACACACAGTGCTTTTAAAAATTGTAATTCAGCAAAGAAATAGAATTATATCGTGAACATTTTCGTGCGATTATTTTTTTCAACTTTCGACGGTGAATTATCTACACAAGAGTGTATCGATGAACCCAATTCGACTTTTGGGCGATGAAGCACCATCAAAAAATTCTGTGTTTAGGTGGTGCACAGAATTCAAGCGGGGCCGTACTTCACTCACTGACAAATTTCGTGAAGGGTTTCCAAAATCTGTTGTTGTGCTACAAAACATTGATGATGATTGTCATGTGACATAACTTGGGAATGAGGCATCCCATTACTTACACCAGCATATATTCCATTTTACATGAACACATATTGTTAAAAAGATTAATTCACGTTGGATTCCACATAATTTGACAGTCACTCAAAAAAAAAAGTTCATGTCGATTGGTGCAAAGCAACGCTCAAGAAATGCAATCGCGGTGCTTTAAAAGACGTATGTATATTAAATCGTGACTGATACCTGAAATTATACAGCAGTCGACAGTATGGTTCTCTCAAGATGAACCAAATCCAACAAAAGTTGTTCGAGCATGAAACACTGCGAAGCAAATGGTCGTCTGCTTCTTTAAAAAAACTGGTCATATAGCCACGATAACACTAGAGACTCGGAGAACGGTCAAATCGGAGTGGTACACAACCATTTTTTTGCAAGAAGTGTTCCGTGTAATAAGGAAAACAAACAAGCGCCGAAGTATTATTCTACATGAAGACAATGCGAGTTCCTACACATCAGCTCAAATAAAGGTGTTTTTGAGCATTCAAAGCACCGAGTTAATGGGTCATTCGCCGTACAGCCCTGATTCGACATCCAATGACTTCTTTTTGTTCCCACACATCACCTTCGCCAGAAGAAACCGTCGATGCCTTCAAAAACTATGTTTTGGAGGTGTCTCAAGCAGAGTGGGATAAATGTTAAAATATGACAAATGATTTGAGTTGTATAAAAGTATATATATGATATAAAAGTTGGGTCTTTATATGCATTCAGGAAATATATGTAACCCTTGTATTACCTGGTATTATTCCATCTGTATTTTTGCAATGACATCAAATGCGCTGACACATTTAAATCGAATGAAACTGAGTAACATAGCGGATAGCATTGACAACTTCCAATCCCCATGCTGTCATATCCTCGCTCGATATTAATAGGACAAGTGTTTTGAGAACAAATGGGTGTCGTTTTTAATCCTAGTTAATAAAATTAAACTATTAAAGCATAAGTGTATATATAGCTAGCTGGTTTTTGCATTAATTGTGGTTTTTAGTTTTGGCACCGGAGGCCAATCTTATTGTTATGTAAAGTGATAAGTTTGGAAATGAAACAATGTTTTCGGTCACATAATAAAAATTAAAAATAAATGGCGTCATCAGGCTCCTGTGGAGCTTAATGCAACGTAAATTTATCATCGTTGCATGAATTTTTTGCATGGCGCTAAGGTAAATGAATATGCACCACTTCAAAGCAAAAGCAAAGATCAAGGCAATATCAAGGCCAAAATAAAAATGAAGAGGAAACCACTAAAGGTAAGAATTAGGACAAAGATTGGGACAAGGATTGTGACAAGAAATGAGACAAGAAATGGGACTAGGATAGGGAAAACGAATCGGACAATGATATGATCAAGAATTTGGTCATGGGTTCAACCAATTTGGACAAGGATTATGACTACGATAATTATTTGAACCAATATCAGAATAATAATAATAATAATAATAATAATAATAATAATAATAATAATAATAATAATAATAATGAAAGAAAGAAAGGGACGGGAAAAAGGATACTAATAAGAATAAATACAAAAAAAAAAAATACGTTGTCACGTCCAGTACCTATTACTATGTTTCCATGGCGAGTTAACTCGGGGATCCACGAAATTCCACGAAATTTGTAAGATTTAACTGGGTTATATCTGTCAAAGTGAATGCTGCCATTAAATATCCATTTCGCTAGTAAAAAATTAAAAACAAAAATGTCAAATGAAATCGACAAATTCAACTTAACTCGATGCTGTGCATGGAAACACTATCGAGTTAGCAACGCCATCTTCTTACTTGACGAAAACCCTAACCCCGACTTAACTCGCCATGGAAACATAGTATATGTTTCGATTCATGACACAGCCATCTGCATCTTTTTAAATATACAAATTAGGGGTTTCACAATCTTATTCACTTGGCAGTACAAAAAGTAGAATTCTGCTTTACAAAAACAAAATACGCGTTCGTCAAAAGGACGCTTTACTGCACTTCTAAGCAGCGAATGAACCAGATCGTGAATGCTCCTAATGAAAAGACAATGCAAAGTTTAAATATAATTCTTTTTTTATAAACTGCACAATTCTTACTTGGCATGTAGAACTGTACACATCCACATTTCTTGAATGTAATGTTTGTTAGGCATTCCAAATGGCAATTGTCTTGTGTATAGTGCCGAATAAAATAAAGGCCTCGTTCATTTTCAAAGTAACACTCGCGTCTGCAAATTTATCAAAAACAAAAAAGAAAACCCATTGAAATTACCACACATAAAACTTTAATATAAAAGTTTATAAATTTCTGTTTAATATTTTGATTTCTAATAGATCTTAGATGGATGGAGTACATTAAGTCTGTCGCTCCGTTTGTAACGCCCATAAGGAGGCATGGTAGGTATAGAAAATGATGTATATTCTTGATAACCATTTAATTTAATATTTAATACTTAGGCTTTTTTTAAAAAAATCGAAAAAATTCGAAAATAAGCCAGATCGGACGAAAACCACGTCTACCTTCCATACAAAATGACTTCGTCAAAATGCTAAAATCTCTTAAAATCCTACTAAAATTAATCTAAAACCTTTAAATATTTCTTAAAAGCTTTGATTAAGAGTGCGTATCTCTAAGTTTAAAGTTTGCCAAAATCGAATGAAAACCACGCCTATCTCAAATTCAAACAAACTATATCAAAATGGTAGCATCTCTAAAAATTCCGTAAAATTTAATTCTAGCTTTGCTTTAAAATACTTTTGGCAAAATCAGATGAACACCACGCCTACCTCCCATACAAAAAGACTATATCAAAATTGTGTAATCTCTAAAAATTTCACAAAAATTAGCACTTTAAGTTTGAAATTTGTCAAAATCGAATGAAAAATACGCCTACTTCCCATGTAAAGTGCCTTCACCAAAATAGCGCAACCTACATTAATTCCACAAAAAAATAATGTATTGACATAATATTTGACATATAAGTTTTGATACTGAAAAGTAACAATGAAGTGGAAATTTGTATAAATTGAATAATAACTACGCCTCTCCCCCATGTAAAATCCCGTCAATCAAATTATAAGGCCTTCATAACTTCGTGTATGGCGACACGAATTTGGGGTTTATAAATATATATTATATTATATATATATATATTAAAATTTACAAGTAGGCGCTTTACTTTTCTTATCAACCAAAAACTTTTTTCGCTTGCCTTCAGCAGAAATGATATTGCTTTAATTCAAATAAGCTATGTATCCCAATCTATAAACGTCTTTTACTTACTCGGATACTTTAAATGATTTCAGTTCTTCGCTTGATTGTAATACTTTTGGCGTGAGCATTATAGCTGTGTCAAAATCTTCTTTAACACTTATATCAGCACTATTGATGATGACGATATCGTAGGGAGACCGAAATGCAATCTAAAAGATTTGTATATTATATTAAATATTTTATATATTATATTTATATGTATATATGATATTCTATATTTAATATATAATATTATTTTATTTTAGGGATATTCACGCTGTTGTGTATTTGTGATGTATTTTTTAAAAATATCTAATATACATTCTGGACTTCGATTATTCTGTGAAATAAATTGTGATATCTATGATATTGTGATATCTATTATATAAAAATTTTGTTTATAAAACTCAATGTATTTTGTTTTTGTGATTATATATTTGATATATTTTCCAAAAATATAATACAAAGGCAACTTTATCACAAATACATAATACTACACTAAACACATAGCATTGTGAAAACCCCTTTTATATTATCAACATACAAATATTGCATAAATATAACCATTATACAATTAAGGTTGGTTGAAAAGTAAGTACCCATCACTATTAACCAATAGAGAAATCAAAATTTGTACGCCATTTTAATATTTCATCTTTCATTTGAACATACAAACAATTTTATTTCGATCTGTCAACTCATTCTTTGTTTACAAGACATTTGAAGTTGACGTGTCATTTTTTTTTTACAATAAGAAAAAACCGAATACTCGTATCATGCAGTGATACAATTCTTTTTTTTTTAAGGTTTATCAGCAACAGAAATTTGTACAAAAATGGTGAAACTGTTAAAGGAACCAATTAGTGGTCGTGTAAAAAGTGGAACAACACCAGAAATCATTGAGCAAGGGTATGATATTGTTTCTAAAGATCCAAGTTTGACAAAGGGTAAAACTGCTTATACCATATACTATGTTTCCATGGCGAGTTGACTCGGTGTTTACTCGGGGTTAACTCGCCATGGAAACGCGAGTTGAGTTGAGTTTCGTTAAATCCACGAAACTCCACGAAACTTGTAAAGCCCTAACCAAAATAGACGAAACGAAACGATTTGCCGAACGTTTGCATTCGTTACGTCTGTTTTGACATTTAACCCAAAATGAAACGAGTACCTCCAATCGTCTGAAAAAAGAAGAAGACTACTCTGCACAGCTGTTGTTGACGAGTTGAGACGCTAAAAGTTCGGTTCTTACGGAACAAACCGTCTCGTCACACCGTTTCGTTCAGTTCGTTGAGTTTACGTTTGCTTATTTTGGGTAACAACATTGAATTGCATTTAAGCGAACATTTTTGTCTTCACTCGTTACGTAGCGACTCGTCTATTTTGGTTAGGCCTAAAGGCCTGACTATAATAGCCACATGCTGGCATACGCTAATGCCAAAATTTAAACGAAAAGCCAGCAGGCTATTGTCAAAATCAAAACTGTCTATAATTGCCATTTACTGACTTTGAGAAGTGTCACAAAATAGTTTGTTTTTATTTGTGCTTGTTTGTGAGATTTTTTTCAAAATTAATGTGCAAAATAATATAAAAAAATTAAATCATATGAAGCCTTTGCTGTTTAGCTACAATTATTACTTCAATAAATTAGAATATACAATTATTTGACATTTGCCTATGCTGTGAGCGATTTGAGTCGCTCTACAAAAAGCCACTGAAAGTCAACGAAACTTAACGAAACTGTGGCAATTCCAATTATGGGTATGCTCATATATTTACATGGGGTCGCTTTCATTTTGAAAGATCCGTCTGCCAGCATGTGGCTATTATAGTCAGGCCCTTAAGGCCCAACCATAATAGGCTCGAGCTGGCTGCAGCTAATGTCCAAAATAAACGAAAAGCTAGCTCAAGTTCTGTTAAATGCTTAATTTGACCAAAATGACTTCAGCAGCGCTCGCCTTTATGTCATAACTACTTTTCACATTTGCTTTGAAAAATTCAACAATTTCTACATCAATTCGTTTTGTTCGTTTGAATTTATAATTATTAGAACGGATTGCGGAAATAAATTTATAAATAAATTAAAACAAACGATTCCTTACGGAGCATTCGATTTGAATCGCTCTGGCTGCAGCCAGATCAAGTTAACGAAACTTGACGAAAAAGCTGGCTCGAGCCATTATGGTTTGTGCGCATCATATCTGTGTAGTCGTATAAATTTTGACACATGGCGCAGCCAGCTCGAGCCTATTATGTACTATGTTTCCATGGCGAGTTAACTCGGGGTTAGGATTTTCGTCGAGTTAAGAAAATGGCGTTGCTAACTCGATAGTGTTTCCATGCACAGCATCGAGTTGAGTCGAACTTGTCAATTTCATTTGCATTTTTGTTATTGTTTTACTAGCGAAATGGATACTAAATGGCAGCATTCACTTTGACAGATAGAACCCAGTTAAATCTTACAAGTTTCGTGGATTTAACGAAACTCAACTCAACTCGCGTTTCCATAGCGAGTTAACCCCGAGTAAACCCCGAGTTAACTCGCCATGGAAACATAGTAATGGTTGACCCTTTAAGATTTAACTGGGTTCTATCTGTCAAAGTGAATGCTGCCATTTAGTATCCATTTCGCTAGTAAAAACCACAAAAAAGTCAAATGAAATCGAGAAGTTCAACTCAACTCGATGCTGTGCATGGAAACACTATGCCACAACTCACACGGTGATTGGCAATCAAACAATCTAAACGTTTTGTTGTTGCTTTCAATGTGAAACTATCAAAAGCTCTGAGAGCCGGAGCGGATGAACACAGATTGCAGCAATCTAAATTTGTTTATTTTGAGATTGATGTACATGCCGGCAATCAGCAATCTGAATAGTGTTGCTAGGTTACGAAATAAAATGTTCAAAGAAATGCAAAATTATGATTGGAGTGTCGTGTGAGCTACCAACAATCAACACGTGAAAGAGAGCAAGAAAAGTTCATTGATTGTCAATCAAGCAATCCCGTGTGAGTTGGCCAATATGAAAAAGCCGTTCAGAAAGTTAGTGCCGCTGGAGCTAGTTGATCAGCTTCGAAACAGGTGAAGTCAGAATGATCGGCAAAAAAGGTTATGGCATCAGTGTTTTTGAATGCAAAAGGAAGATTTTGTTGATTGATTATTTTGAGAAAGGCTAAACAATTAACTCTGAATATTATTGCAACTTTTTTGATCAGCTGAATGAAAAAAATCGTGGAATAGACATGCTTTATTACAGAAGACAATGCATGTGTTCCCACAAGTGTTTTAACGATATCTAAATTAAATGAATTAAAGTACGAACTGCTTGAACACCCACTGTATTCAGCAGATTGGGCTCCCAGTAACGACCACCTCGTTAGAAACTTGAAATAATTCTTTCACTTTCACAAGGATCATTGGAATAACTGCATTAAAGTTAAGGGAGATTATATTGAATAAAAAACTAGTTAAATTTAAAATTTACATTCCTTCATTTTTGCTTTCAATACTTTTCAACCAACCTGTACAAAATAGGCTCATGATATAATTAATAGAGCTCTCGATTTTCGAGCATCGGGGCTACCTGGGTAGCTGGAATTACCCGGGATTTGACCGGGCAGCCGGTTGTTTTTCAGTATTTTCAAGTATTTTCGACTAATACCCAGATTTTTCGGGCATTTTCAGGTCGAAAATTTTTTAAAAAATTTAAGTATACCCGGGTGCCCGGGTACTCGAACAAAGCTCGAAAAAAAATCGAGAGCTCTAATAATTATACCAGGTCACAATGTTATAAAAAGTACATTTTTAGCAAAAATGTTCATCCTTACAGTAAAACCATTTTCATGTGGTCTGCATGTATTTTGGACATCCTCTTCAAACATTCGCAATGCTACTGTAATTTTTCCAGCATCGTTGGGTCCAATAAAATTTTGGGGCTTATAAGAGTCGTTTTGCATGGTTAAAATTTCAGCTGGGTAATTATAAGTCAAACTAAATTTCATTAGAAAGGAGATTAATTCATTTAAAGAGTATGATCTAAGCAAAAACTTTAAGCAAGTTCTACAGAATAGGATTTACCCATTATTGCTCCAAAATAAATCCTTTGAATTAATTGCATTGAATGTGTAGCAAACACCGTTATTGGTTATTATTTCTTGAAAAATATGTTTACACCTTCTTTTGTCGACAGCACCCTGAATGCCAAGAAGACAAACATTCAGAGTTTTGATACGCAGATTGACCTTAAACAAAAAATTATTATAAAAATATTTGTGTTTAGTTGATATTTTAATGAAGTTTTTTAAAATTTACCTTCAGTAATGTACTTATAAAATCAATGCGTAAGTGATCTGAATATTGCTGAGGGAATAATCCACAATAATGATGAAGTAATGTTTTTTCCTCTTCTTCGCTTAAATGTGGAGAATGTGCATAAACATATTTATATTGATTAATTAACGCAGTAACATTTAATAACGTTACATTAAAAGGAACAGAGGGACAAATTGTTACGGAGGGGAAGAGTATGTCCGAAATTTTAATTGGCCTGTTGGAAATGGTCATAACTATTGATGAACGTTCGGCACTGATGTAAAGATTAGCGAGGAACCAAAAACAACATGCAATAGAAAATATAAGAAAGAGAATCCAACAAAATCTATAAAAAATTTGTTAAATTTTAAATACATTTGTAAGTTCACATAAACAGACCTTTCCAAAATAGTTTTTCGTTTGTCAACAAGGTACCGTATGCCATGTATCGAGCTTTCATTGCAGTATTCCAAAAGAAGATCCTTAAACACAGTTCCCATGATTATGTCCGTTTAATAAATACAAGTAAAATTTTATTTGAAATTAGATTCTATTGGTCAGTTTCCTTAAAGTTGCTTCTGTGCTATTAATGTTATAGCTGAAAACTAACCGCAATGTGTTGATTTATGCATTTATATATGCATGTACCTTCAGCTTGAGAGCAAATAAGTAAAGCGTGAAGATATTCATCTATCCATTAAGCAGGAGACGAGCCGTGAGATTCACTTATAGATTATCTCCTTTAAAACATTTATGCAAGTTGCATTAGCATTAAGTTTAACCTTCATCCGAATTACTTTTTAGTACATACTTTCTGATAAAAAAATAGCCGCAATTCTTCAATAAAACGAAAACGGTTCAATTATTCAACGTCATTAATTTCATTTCCTGCAAAGTAATCTCAATTGCAAGCAATACGCGTACGTGGGTTACAACATATATTTCGGGAATAAATATAAAAACCGAATTTTTGTTCATTTTAAAAAAAAAATTAATTTTTGCCATGGTACCACTTGAGAACACGTAGAAAAATAGATACATATATTCTGTAAAATAAGGAAAATGAACTATCGCCGAAGAATTATTCTTCATTAAGACAATGGAAGCTCCCAATCAGTTAAAACAAAGGCATTTTTGAGCACTCAAAACATCGAAATAATGAGACATCCTTTTTTTTTATTCTCGCACATCAAGGAAAAACTGCTTTGACAACGATTTTCGACGCTAGAAGAAACCTCTGATGCGTTCAAAAACCATGTTTTGGGGATGTCTTAAGCAAAATTATACAGTTTTTATATTTATTCCCGAAACATATGTAGTGACCAACATATTCCAACGCTTCCTCCAATCTAGAAAATTCTTTTCATAGACTCATTTTAGATTCGCCTTCAGCTTATTCTACGAATTCACCTTTATCGCCTCAATCATCTTAAAACGCTTTCCGCGAATTGGTAACTTGAGTCGTGGGAATAAGAAAAGTCACAAGGAGCCATGTTATGAATGTTGTTTTTGATCAAACAGTCGCGTACAAGATGAGATGTGTGAGCCGGTGCATTGTCGTCATGACGAAACCACGAGTTGTTTCTCTGCAATTCTGGCCTCCTACGACGAATATTTTCCCTGAAACACTATAATACGATCACATTATACTCCTTATGAACTGTCTGACCTGGCGGTACAAATTCTGAGTAGACCACACCACGGCAATCAAATTGTAACTTATGTAAAAATTCCAAATTTAAATATTTTAATAAAATAGCAGTAAATATTTTTTAAGTTTTGATTGAATCCATCTATTAATTAGGATTTGGTACCCTGACATAATTCCATGTGGCATAATCCCAGTATTTAATTTTGAGATTATGTCTCTTCCTAACGGTGACAAAAATCCAATTTTTTATTTGGGGTTATGTCACTTCTTATACAGAGCCATAACATCAATTGGGATAATGTGACTTTATATATTTTATTTTGAGAAGTTATCTTCTTAGTCATTAACAGATGTATGTCAGGGAATACCTTAATTCATACAATATTTAGGGCTTATTAACGTTAGAACAAATAAAAAGTTCAATTTCAGTTTGAACTCTACGTCGTTCTATGCTTTTTGGACATTTTATAGCTCTTTTTTTTTTGTTTCTTTTGTATTAAGTGCGGTAAATGTGCCAATAAATAAAATAATACAAGCGAATTTATGTGTTGAAAGTGTACCTTATATTGTTTTAAGTGAAAACTGATAATACAAATAGGGTGCAATCCGAGTGCCATGAAAATATTGAAAGTGGAAAATTTAAAATAACTTTTAAACAACTTAAAGAAGTGTTATTGAAAGGCGCTCTTGCGGGATGATTTTACTTCTTGGACTAAACAAGTTCATCAATAAACATATACACTTCTGGTCATCCTTGTGTGCATGAAGAATTGCTCTTCAACATCCGGTTTCATCTTCAGAAACACTCTTCTAAAATATCCGTTCGGTGTCCGGTCTCTATTAACTGTTCTTTCAACGAAAATTAATTCCAACCAGCATGCCACAAATATATAAATTTAATACGATCGCAAAAGGTTAATACATTTAAAGATGCTAGTTTATGCAACAATTCTAGCTCCATTTCTTTTTCAACACTCGATTTGCTACGGCCGTTGCGTACGTTACGTGAACATAATTGGACCATCACATGATTATCCCCCAGGTTTTTAAATATACCAATATAGTCGTGTGTTTGTGGAACAGGTGGCATTGATTTTGCATTGTTGCGAAATAGATTCTTTTTAATTTTTGCGTATGTCAACTCTATAGCTTCTCTATACTTTTCCATTTCTGAATTAAATATACTCATTAGTAGACTGCTTTCTAAAGTAGGGTTGTGTAACTTGCTTCTTTATTTTTGACATCACTTCAAACTTTTTGACATGGCTTTTTCTTTTTTCATGGCATTTTTTCTGATAATACAAGCATTAGTTACATCGTCCATATTCGCAGAAGCTTTGCTTCCTTTTAGGAGTGTTCACATTCATCAAATTATTGGTCAAACAGTTTGACAAACAAAAATATATATGGGATTTGACGACGATTTGATGATAATTTGATTTGTAAACACTCATCAAACTGTTTGTCAAATCGTTTGACGAAAATCAAAATATTTTGATTTTTCTGTTGTTTGACCAACAGTTTGACGAGAAATTTGACAATGTGAACACTCGTCAAATTTTATGGTACAATTTTTGCCAGTTGAAAAAAGATTTCAACTTGAACACATCGCATAAACATGATAATAACAGAAGAATGTATCTGGAACAAATTTTTAAAATATTTCCGGACACATTCAGAGTTTGTTTGCTTCGTTTGGTTCATGTTTCAATAAAATATTAATAAAAATTGCTCCGTCATGGCAACGTTTTCATTTCGATGCGCAAGCAAATAATTAAATTTGACGAAAAATTTGATAATGTGAACACTTGTGTGGTCAAACTGTTTGACCAACAATTTGATGAAAAATTTGACAATGTGAACATTCCTTTTGATAGCACTGACAACTGTTTTTTTTTTTTAGTTATCCATATTACTTTTTTTTAATCGGCTTGATTCTTGTTGTCACCTCACATATGTGAGTAGTCTCACACTCGTCTCACGTCACTTGAATTGTGGTATTCTAGTTGTCATGTGAAGTGAGCGTGAGGAACATGTGGAAATGAAATCGCAAGTCGTGTTTATTGCGTCGACTTTTTATTTTTTTAGCATCAATATCAATTTTAAAGTAAAAAAAAATAAAAAGCAATTATTTAGGCCCCTATTACGTACAATAACTCAACTTAAGTTGACGTGACTTAAGACACCTCAACTGAACTTTTTTGCCATATTACGCATAACATACATTTTCAGTTGAGCTGTGGTGTAAAATTGCTGTTTCTATTGGAGCATGATTACACCGAAATTTCGACACTTTCGTTGAAACGAATCAGCTGTTCGCATTAATTTCAATTTTTGTGTATATGTATTTTGTTCACAAGTAATAAAGCAAGGATATAATAGTATAGAGTAATAGAGTGACAAGACATTTTGCTGTAATGCCACCAGTCTGAGTTCAATCCTCGTATGTGAGAAAGAATAAAATTTTCTCGCTTTGCTTTTATCTATTTTGTTTTTTTTTTTAACACAGCGCTCCTTGGACTAACACATAAAAGAGCTTTTTAACTATTTGTTGAAGTGCTTTTTAAACGATTTTTTAGTTGCATTTAAGAAGCGCATAACAAAATGTGTATAAAAATATGAGCTCCACAACTCTGAACTCTGAAAAGCGCATTCTCAAAGTAAGCGTATAAAATGCGCTATTTCTAGGAGCGCTTTATATTTTCCCGCTGGGTACTAAAATAATATATACATGATATGGATAATAATATATGCATAATATAGACATAACATATGTATTTATACTTTATTTTACTTACGTATTTTTATCCTTTTTCACTCAATTAACAAAAAATAATAAACAAATAAAAAGTTTGTATGAAAAAGACGCTATACAACTAGCTCAAAGCAGATGTAAGTTTTTGACAGTTCTTACACTCGACACAGAGTTACATTGTTAAGCCTAATACCACAAAAAATACATACACATCTCTGAGATACATACTTGTCAGACGATAGACACGTATGTACCTCAAATGTGTTATAGACAATACAAATTTACAAATTACACACTCAACTTAAGTTGAGTTGTCGTACCTAATAGGGGCCTTAAGTATTATTTATTAAAATTAACATGAGTTCATTCGAGTTCTGGTTTTCGGATACTAATAGTGAAGACAGCAATGATGGTGCGAATTTAAAATTAAAAAGATTAAGGCCCCTATTAGGTACGACAACTCAACTTAAGTTGACGTGACTTAAGACACCTCAACTGAACTTTTTTGCCATATTACATATAACATACATTTTCAGTTGAGCTGTGGTGTAAAATTGCTTTTTATATTGGAGCATGATTACATCGAAATTTTGACACTTTCATTGAAATGAATCAGCTGTTCGCATTAATTTCAATTTTTGTGTATATATATTTTGTTCACAAGTATGGAAGCAAGGAAATAGTAGAGCGGTAAGACATTTGGCTGTAATGCCAGCAGTACGAGGATTAATCCTCTCATGTGACAAAGAATAAAATTTTTTTTGCTTTGTTTTTGTTTTTTTTTTTTTAACACAGCTAGGACATCCAATGTAAATTTTAATATGAATTAGGTTTACTTAAAAAGCGCTCCAGGTGTGTGAAACGCTATGGCAGAAGCGCTTGCTAGGATGGAAGCGCTTCTTGAGTGCTGCTAAAAAATCGCTTAAAATATTTACAAATAGTTAAAAAAGCTCTTTTATGGGTTAGTCCAAGGAGCACTGTGTTAAAAAAAAAAAATACATAAAAACAAAGCGAGAAAATTCTTTGTCACATAATATATGTATTTATACTTTATTTTACTTACGTATTTTTATCCATTTTCACTGAATTAACAAAACACAATAAACAAATAAATAGTTCGTATGAAAAAGACGATATACAACTAACTCAAATCAGATGTAAGTTTTTAACAGTCCTTACACTCGACACAGAGTTGCATTGTTAAACATAATACCATAAAAAATACATACACATCTCTGAGATACATACTTG
The DNA here is from genome assembly GCA_943735915.1 of Pherbina coryleti. Classification (NCBI taxonomy): domain Eukaryota; kingdom Metazoa; phylum Arthropoda; class Insecta; order Diptera; family Sciomyzidae; genus Pherbina; species Pherbina coryleti. Next base: position 54,070,770 of record OX030951.1, read on the forward strand.
TCAGACGACAGACACGTATGTACCTCAAATGTGTAATAGACAATACAAATTTACAAATTACACACTTAACTTAAGTTGAGTTGTCGTACCTAATAGAGGCCTAAAGCTAAGGGACGCCTCTAACCCGTTGAAGTTACCGGATGGAGCGTAATTCCACCTCATCATCAACGCCATATGTTGGCGCATCGCACTGCGCGACTTTATGCAAAGACAAAAAATTTTTTAGACTTCTTCTAGGGCGTCCAGGTGAGCCAAACGGAAATGGCCGCAATTTTTTGTTATAAAACTCACCATCGCCTCAAATTGCTTTCTTGTGGTTCTCTTCACTCTAAACGGAAATAAATCTGTGGTATTTCAAGTTAATTTCATAAACAAAACCAAAATTAAACATATTTTATAACATACCTTTTTGGTTCTCACTTAAAAAATTTACGCGAGTAAAATGTCACTTAAATTCAACGACAAGTGACAACAAGAATACGAATTTTTGTCACAGTGAAACAAGTCACACTCATTTAGGTGAGGTGAGAACAAGAGTACGAATTTAGGCCCCTATTAGGTACGACAACTCAACTTAAGGCCCCTATTAGGTACGACAACTCAACTTAAGTTGAGTGTGTAATTTGTAAATTTGTATTGTCTATTACACATTTGAGGTACATATGTGTCTATCGACTGACAAGTATGTATCTCAGAGATGTGTATGTATTTTTTGTGGTATTAGGTTTAACAATGCAACTATGTCTCGAGTGTAAAAACTGTCAAAAACTTACATCTGCTTTGAGCTAGTTGTATAGCGTCTTTAGAGGTGCCCAAGCCCTATGCACTAGGTGCACATTTGTTTTTGTAAAAGCACTTAGGCATAGGCTGTGTATTCTAATATACACACACAGCACTCCGCACTAAGCAATACAAAATACACAAACAAATTTGTCTTTTTTGTTTTTGATCTTTTTTCGTTGCTTATACCGAAGTGCAAGCAACAACACTTTCGTATGCTTTGTTGGTACATTTTGGTGACAGTGATCTTCTACGTAGATTTTGTTGTTGTCTAACATAGTATGCTTTCGTTTACGAAAGGTTGCAGGGTTTTATATGTATTAGTGTTTGCACTTCCATAAGAAAGTTTTGGGCACTCCTGCTCTATACTATTATTTCCTTGCTTTATTACTTGTGAACAAAATACATATACACAAAAATTAAAATTAATGCGAACAGCTGATTCATTTCAACGAAAGTGTCAAAATTTCGGTGTAATCATGCTCCAATAGAAACAGCAATTTTACACCACAGCTCAACTGAAAATGTATGTTATGCGTAATATGGCAAAAAAGTTCAGTTGAGGTGTCTTAACTCACGTCAACTTAAGTTGAGTTGTCGTACCTAATAGGGGCCTAAGTTGACGTGAGTTAAGACACCTCAACTGAACTTTTTTGCCATATTACGCATAACATACATTTTCAGTTGAGCTGTGGTGTAAAATTGCTGTTTCTATTGGAGCTTGATTACACCGAAATTTTGACACTTTCGTTGAAATGAATCAGCTGTTCGCATTAATTTCAATTTTTGTGTATATGTATTTTGTTCACAAGTAATAAAGCAAGGAAATAATAGTATAGAGCAGGAGTGCCCAAAACTTTCTTATGGAAGTGCAAACACTAATACATATAAAATCCTGCAACCTTTCGTAAACGAAAGCATACTATGTTAGACAACAACAAAATCTACGTAGAAGATCACTGTCACCAAAATGTACCAACAAAGCGTACGAAAGTGTTGTTGCTTGCACTTCGGTATAAGCAACGAAAAAAGATCAAAAACAAAAAAGACAAATTTGTTTGTGTATTTTGTATTGCTTAGTGCGGAGTGCTGTGTGTGTATATTAGAATACACAGCCTATGCCTAAGTGCTTTTACAAAAACAAATGTGCACCAAGTGCATAGGGCTTGGGCACCTCTAAAGACGCTATACAACTAGCTCAAAGCAGATGTAAGTTTTTGACAGTTTTTACACTCGAGACATAGTTGCATTGTTAAACCTAATACCACAAAAAATACATACACATCTCTGAGATACATACTTGTCAGTCGATAGACACATATGTACCTCAAATGTGTAATAGACAATACAAATTTACAAATTACACACTCAACTTAAGTTGAGTTGTCGTACCTAATAGGGGCCTTAGCGTCACAGTGAGACACGTCACACTCACTTAGGTGAGGTGACAACAAGAATCAAGGCGAATTAATTTTTTTCACCTTCTTTATAGACCAATTTAATATTTTTTGAGCGCTGAAACGATGTATGTATATTTAACACCTTCCATTGCATTCTCTTGATATTTCACAAAAACAAACACTGCTGCGTTGTTGCAAGGACATATTCAAAGAAAATGTGAAAATTGACAACGGAATTTCATATAGTTTGACAGTTTAGATTCAGGAAGAAGAAGACAGTTAAAGAAATTGAAGCTGATATTAAATACGCCTTGATTGAAAAATTGTTAAAATATTGCACTTGAGATTGGCACTATTGCACTGGTGACATAATCCCAAATAAATTTGGAATTTTTACTTATTTTTGTTTAGAAATATGTCTATCCCTCCATAGTGACATAACCCCAAGTAAAAATATTGGGTTTATGTCCTTATATAGTGTGTGACATAGTCCCAAAATTTAAAATTGGGATTATATCACGACACCTTATTATTATAATTTCATAAAAAACAAAATGGATTTAAGCATTTTAAGTCAAATATAGCATAAATTTGCATCAATTCACAAATTCGACTGAAGATTAAGCATTTTTTAAATTAAGAACAAAATTCAAGGTCTAATACGCCTGGATAAGTGAAACTCAAATTTAAACATATTAAGTCTGTTTCCGAGGCGACCGTGGGTAGAGTGCGTGACCCATACGCCAGAGAACCCTGGTACAGTTTCCATCTGACACAGAAAATCTTTTCAATTGAATTAATTAGTCTGTTCGGTCGTCACCTCTCTGCAAACAATGGCAAACCTCAGAGAGTAAATAATGCCATGTAAAGCTTCTTCAGAACATGCACATTAACCGTTCGGAGTGGCATAAAACTAGTAGGTCCAATCATTGTGTAATAATAATAAGATGTTAGTGAATTTTTGACAACACCAAGAATAGCTTTCTTTCTGTCAAAAAATTGAGAGCGAAAGAGAGGAGCCGTTGATAGTTGTCAAATTGTGTTATTTGTTTGAGTTGCTAGATGATGATGTGTTATAGTTTATATAGGTTGTTGTGCGAATAAAGTTTAAATAAATATTTAATTCAATTAATTGTGCCGTGTTGTGTTGACAACAAGTTATTGCAGTTGTCTTCGCCCATTTGCTAAGTTCGCCATTGAATGGTTTTGTCATTTTATAAAAAACATGCGCTGGAAGGTGCCACCGACATGAAGCTTTGGCCAGCATGCAAAGTGTGTTGCATTCACATCGACTGCTTCAAGAAAATATCGAATTAAAAATGTTCAATACTGATAATAGCCATCAAAAGAAGTGGACATGTCATTGAGCTTCGACCGATTGCACGTTAGCTGATTTATTTTCGTTCCAATGCACCATCAGCTGTTTTTGACAGGAGCGGGGCGAAAAAAATTATCATTTTGAGAGAGAAGTGTCAAATTCACTAACACCTTATTATTATTGCACCATGGGTCCAATTCTCGATCAATTGTGTACAAACTTTTAATAACACACACAACAAGAAGGCCAAACAAGAAGTTTGGTCAAAGTCCTTTCAAGGGCTGAAATGGCCAGTTTATTATTATTATATTAGGTCTGTTTCCGTACTCACTTCAAGTAAAGTCCGAATAATAGAGAGTAATTTAATTTTCTGTCAAAATGAGAAAATTACGGAAACGGCTTCAACAGCACAACAACTGTTTTTTGGCAGTTAAATAAAAATTTAATTGGCGGGTTGGTTTATTTAAAAAAATGGAACATTTTAAGAAGTTGCTGTAAGCATCTAGTAGCAATATATTTAAAAAAATTAACACTTCCACCAGTTCATACAGAGTTAAAGTTCGAATTTTACTCTGCGGATGCAGTTTGTTTTTTATTAACTAATTTAATGACTAACATTACGCCTTAAAAAAAAGGCTGATCTAAATTAGCAACGCTTAAGAGCCTGAACAGAATCAGATCCCGAACAGAATCAAAGCGATTGGCGATCGGCGATCCTCTCTTCTCGCCAATCGCTCAGAACACGTCCAGAATGAATGCGATTAGCGATTGGCGAACTATTTAGACTGAATTGTCAGAATGTTTTGTTTTGTGTTTGCTTAATTGACATTAAGAAAACAAAAACACAGACAACAAATGTCAGAAGATAATAAAACTTAAGAAAATAACACTGAACATACCCCATAATTGGGAAAAATATGGCAACACTTATCATGGTTGACACACCAAAGAGAGGATCGCCAGGTCGCCAGAGAAAAAATAGAGTAGTTTCTAAGAACCCGAAAAAAATCAAATATCGTTGCGACCGCCGATCCTCTCTGGTCGTCGATCGCAGAGAACACGTCCAGAATGAAACGATTGCGACTGACGATTCAAAGTTGTTTTTATTTAGCATTTCTTTATTTACTTTTTCTATTTCATTTCAATGTATTGGTCTCTTCAATTGTGTGAATACAACACACAGAAGAAACGTCAAGACATAATAAAAACTAAGGAAATGTCTTTGAATATATCCCATTTCTAGCAGAAATATGGCAAAATTAATAGCACTCAGAGAGAAAATCGTCGGTCGCAAGAGAAAAAATAGAATAGATTCTAATTGTGCGATATATCGTTGCGGCTATCAATTTCATTCTGGACGTGTTCATACATTTCCATGCATTCTATTGCTATGCGATATCACAAATCGCAACGATATTTGATTCTGTTCGGACTCTAATCTGGCGAATGTTCGTCGCGATCGAAGACCAGCGATTTGATTTCGGACGTGTTCATACGTTTTCATGCGTGTTCTATTGCTTGAAAATGTCGCCAATCGCTAATCGCTTTGATTCTGTTCGGGCTCTCAAAGCGGATACTGGCTCTTTACTGACCTCAAAAAAATGCTTGCCAGCAAGAGATTTGGCTCCAATGAAGAGGTGATGGCTGAAACTGAAGCGTATTTTGAGGCGAAGCACAAATCGTTCTACAAATCCGGTGTTGAAAAGCTAGAAAAGCGGTGGAATGAATATATTGCTCTTGAAGGAAGCTATGTTGATGAATAAAGAAGAATATTTGCAAAAAAAGTTGTTTTATTACTTAGTCTCGGGACTCATTGGCCTCATGTGTAAGGCTGGAAACTCACTGCGACAAAACAGTTTCAAAACAGTTTTCTACACACTAGTTCAAATGAGCGTGCGCTCATTCTGTTTTAAGACGAAAACAAAACTTATTTGTATGGCGCTATGCAAATTTACGGAAACTGCAACATTGTAGAAAACTGTTTTGAAACTGTTTTGTCGCAGTGAGTTTCCAGCCTTACGACGAGACTTAGTCAATAATCTGGAAATATTATATGATTGTTTCATTCACTTATTCACAAACCCTTATATTTACACCGTTGTCGCTCGTAAAATTAGAAATAATTCTATACCGACGTCAGCAACATTGCTATGTCTAAAACAAGTAAAAAATTTTACTGATGTCGTAATGTCGTTGTCGTAGTCAATGTATTTAGTGGATAAGTCGTAAGACTATTTTATATTGAATAAATTTGTTTATATTTGAATTATGTCATGTTACAAACACTCAAGTTCAAAATTGTTAAAACTTATTTACTATTCTCTACAAAAATCAACAAAAATTTTGTATTTTCAAAACTATGATGTGGTGTACAATGATTCATATAGGTATGCAAACCTCGTAAACTGATACAAATAATCCAATTCCTTATACTTATATGCCAGACGATTATGATTCGAACATGCAAGCACATGTCAAATAGTTGTTATAAATAAATTTTTCCTGTACAGCTGATAGACGCCAAGAATATTAGGTAAATAAATATTTTGTTTTTCTTTTCAAACATCTACGTGCTGAGACAAGTCTTCCGAGCACAGCATTGGCGTCCATCTGATTGAAATTTTGTATATCCATTGTAAATAGACCAAAGGATATTTTTTTTTGGGTGGCAGCCCTTAACCGAATCTGAAATACCGTGACTTTTCCGATTACAGCGACATTTCTCATTCCGTTCTGTGAAAATCCTTCCAAAACTCTTAATACGTATCTATTTTTCTCACCAGGATATTGAAATATTAATTAATAACTACTAAAAATAAATAAAATTGTTTGGGTGACCTAAAGGCGACTTTTAATAACATTAATTAAAGTTATTCGCTAAATGTAGACGCTGTATCTGGAGAACAACATGAAGTTAAATGTTTTGATGGCCTATTTGGCTTTTTGTGCTTTGTGTTGGCAATTCGGATTGACCAATTCTCGTACATCGACGCTTTGGAGACTCAATGTTGATGATGGCACGATAAAAAGCCGTGGGCAGGAAGAAGAGAAGGTTGTATTATCAATAAAGTTTAAGTTAAACGTTACTATTTTTATGTGCTCTTCACATATTTAAAGGATCAAGTTTTCTTCAACACTGCCAGCGGCTTATACCCGAACGATGATATCTTTAACATAATCATATCTACACTAACGGATGGCACATCTTGGAGCAAACATTCGCCGGAAAGTTTTGCAGAAGTTTCATGTGAATCGTTAGTTTGTTTTTATGCATGCCGATTGTATCATAGTTTATTAAAAGTAAACCTTCTTGCAGCTCTGTATTGGAGTGTTCGGGAGGTAGTAGTGACTTTAAAATGAAGCGACTTTCGTCAATTGATTCGACAACGAATATGAAAAAGCTAACGCGTAGTGAGCCCAACGTTGTTTATGCGGACGAAACTCTGGATTGTGGAAAACCTGTAAACTTTACTTACTATGACTACTTGATAGGTGTTGCGCAGCGGTTCAATCATCCACCTGTGCCTGAGCCTGAAGTAAGTACATGAAAGTAGCTGCGAGGATGATGATATATGTGTATGCTGACATTTTTCGCAGGTTGCCTATAATTTTCTCAAGAACAAAGATGAGAAATCGATTAAGAATTTCGATATTAGTGCTTTGGAGAGGCGTCTAAAGCGTGCAAAGCGCGATAAACCACGTTCAGTGCACTTGTATAACCAGATAGGAAACTATTATCGTATTGTGGGTGACGCTGGACAAGCAATTGAATGCTTTCGCCGTGCTTTGGCCATGTCGCCAACTAACGCTGAAGTTTTGCTGAACTTAGCCCGAGTTTTGTACAACTTGCAGTACTTAGATGATGCCATACATCTCACCAGAAGGTAAGTAATGAGATGATTTGTTCAATAATTATTATTTTAAGTTGGTAAAATTTTTTGAATTTTTGTTGATGGATTTTTTATCCTATTTGTAGTATTGTGCAAACGTTTCTAATAATAAGCTATGCCTTTTCTTAAAATCCAAAAGCTTAGCTAACAGCTCAGTAAATTTTTGATGTCTGTCGATTCATTACTAAAATCTTAATTCAATAAAAACTTTAGTTTTTTGTCGGAGTAAAAAACACAACCCCGAACTGAAAATATATAGAAGGAAGTTTTTAATAATATTAACATTGAAGTGTCGGTAATTTTAATATAACTTAAGGTCTATTAAATTTATTGTTTTTGGAGGAGACTAGCACTTTTTTCCGAAATATTGCACGGAAGTTAAATTATGTGGCAATAAAAATCAATCGCTGTCTACTCAGAAGAACGGTAAAAATACATTTTTTAATAAATTCTTAAAAAATTTCGTGGAATAATTTCAAAAATTGTGTCCTTTTCCGGTAGAATTTGAGAATAATAAAGATTGGAGGTTATATGTTAAAGTTCAAAAAAAGTTATTTTTCTGATAAGTTGATTATAACGCATTGGTCGATTTCAATCCTATTCGAACATTTTAAAATAAATACTAAATAAATGAAATAACCCCATTTTATAATTCAACAATTCCTTGTGTATTAGATATATTTTTGAAAAATCTTAGTACTTGGATATTCGATTTGACTTTAACCTGCTTAATTTTATTTGTTCCTTTAATAAATTCAGAACTCATCAATGAACATTAATGTAACCTGTGGAAAGCCACAGGATAGTCACTAAAGGCCTCTTTTATTCATAAATGGTCTAACACCAGCCGACAAACATTCAAATAACTCTAATTCAGTAATGAACTAAAAATATATCGTTCTATTATTATTCCCACAACTTTACTCTCTTACAATCTGACATAAATAGGTACTGTTTATGGTGTGATAAAAACAACATACTATTAAGCAATCCAAATACTAGTGCAGAGAACACTGTTTAGGAGAAATACACATTTAATCGATTGTCCAAAAATTGTCTAAAAAATATCTTGGTATCATTCTTCAGTTACAGTCTATTTAACAGAGTAGGACTTAATTTTAATGGTCTTAACTTTTTCCTACGCTAGTTCCACGATCGTCTACTTAAGATAATCTCTAAAACTTCATCTGAGTCCTTACTGCCATATTTTGAATACTTTTCAAGATGTCTGTTCAACTCGTATAATCATCGAATAAAAAAAAATAGGTTTGTTACACTTACACTTTTTTGAAAATAACCATCCTTCTCATAATGCTTAAATAAACTCAAATGCTCATTGCATCATAATCTTAATCAGATATTGTTTGAAAAATTCCATTTCAGTTTTAAATAGGGAGAACCAGAAATCAATTTTTTTTTTTTTGTTCAACGAGCATTGTTCCAATTTTAGAAAAAAAATGTTTTTCTAAATAATCGAATAAATAATTAATGAAAATAAAACAAATTTATTGCCAAAGTGAGATTTTTAAACCAATTGATCACGTTCTATTTTTTTAAGATCCCTTGAGGTACAACCACCAGATCGCTCTGCATGGCGACAATATTTCACCCTGGGAGAGATTTTTAAGGCATATGGACACTTTCAGGAATCTGTTTTGCACTTGCGACATGCCCTAGAGCTATATCCACAACATGAACCCATACTTAAAGCTCTTCGAGATGTAGAGAATAGTCCGTCATCGTCTCTACATTTCTATACAATACTAATTATTGCCGCCTTGGTAAGTATTTAATATTAAACTGATTTCTTTCACACAGCCAACATATTATATTGCAGGTTGTTGCTGTTTTCATTGTAATCATAACATCTTCGAATAGCATTGATGGGACAGTCTGCGGAAATGTGGGTGCCCATGGTGATTGCGAACCCAAAATGCAGCGACACTTCAACAGAGCCATGGCAATGCGTTCACTTAAAGGCCTGTCGCCCAGGTCATGCAAACAAAGAAGATATTAAATTTTATTTACCAATCTTTGCTTACATTTACAAGACAACCAAACTAGATGCTACAGACGCATACACATCAATGATAGCCAAAAATAACTGCACATATTCTTTAAATCTCTTTCAAAGTACAAGGTGCATGACTCACACACTCTAATCATTACGTTAATTTATATGTTTTCTTCAATACGTTTAGTTATTTAGTTTATTAACCACATTGAAAGCTTTGGTAGTTTAGTTAATTAATGTATAATTTTAAGATACTTAAGTTTTTTCGAAATGCCAAGAATTGATATTGTTTTACCTTATTCAAAGTCATTAATATTATTTCTTTATTTGAAGATAGATTTATTTTAATTTTGTTGTGTACTTAAATTTATATAATTTTTATTGAACAGAGTCAACATTTTAGCTTTACAATAATTTGCTCAAGACGGCTTATTTTAGTTTTATGCAAAATATTGTGATTTTATTTCAAAGACAAATATTGCTTAATTTTGTGAAATAAACATTTCATTAAAAAAAAAATATTGATGCGAATACTTCTTTGAAGTGATAATGAGCAAAAGAAATATATGTATTTACATTTTAATCACTTTCTCATTTAACAAATAAAAATTATTTGAAAGAAATATTTTCAATGTTTTCTATTTTGTGCCAAACAAACGTTTTGCGAACCCGAATCAATGAAACACGAAGTTGTACAAAATTTCTTGCATTTAATTTATTATGAATTAGAAAAAAAAGAGTAAGAAATTATTAAACTATTTCAAGCAACGTAGCTACAAATATTTGCTGTGTTATTAACTTGACAGATATATAAACTAATAAACGGACTTACATAGATTCATACTTTAGCATAAAAAGGGAAGCAAAACGGCGTTGTAGCTACATTATTTATAGTCAATATTAATAGGTTGTGAAAATAAAAGAAAAACAAATTATATTTAAGCTGTGTTGTGTATATTCAAGCGGAAGATATCATGAGCACAGAAAAATGTGCCTCCAAGAGGTTTCAGCACAAATACTTGAGAGAAGGCATGTGGTGGATCTTCGTCGCACTGGAAAGAAAAGGAATTGCTATACATAACAGCTGCACTATAAGGCAGTAAAAAAAGCAAAAACAATACCTGAAGTCTGCCAAGGACGTTTATCAAAACACCACCGTCAAACATTGGCTGAGAGTCCACAGCTGTTATAACTCTGGATATCTTTTGAAACGTTAAGCTCTGGAATGTAGAAAAATAAATTAACTGAAAGTCTAATGACAAGTTAATTACGTACAGCTAGTTTTTCCATTATTTTAGGTGCTCCCTGTATTTGGAGACCCTCAAAGGTCATGAAGGAGTCGGTCGCCTGCAAGAAAAATAAGAAGTTGACATTATTTCAGTGTTTAAAAAGATAAATGCATAGCTTAAAATTCAATAAAAAACCAAAAAGATAACAATGAACAGTCAACTGTCCGGTCCTTAAATAAAGGACCCTTTTGTCAAATGACTCAGCGCACACTTTTCTTAAGCGTAGCTGCCAATTATTAGCCGATAAATACCCAGCAGAGGTATTTTTTTTAAGAGATATTCCATTGTCAAATAATAAACATGCACATTCTTCATTAATGCCCTAGCTCTATTTTCTTGGTATGAATATTTTAAAGGTTATGCTTTCCTCTGCCTAAAAATAGACACATTTTGCAAACTCTGATCTTCCAGAATATTGCATCGCTATCCCGTACTCACGCTGTAGAAATTAACAACATTCGCCCTCTGATTAGGATCATCGAACAAAGCATAGTATTGCTGCACAAATCCTTTTCCGATATCTTCATACTGCGGATTGAGTGCCATATTTTTGTTTCAGGACCAAAAGAAAACACAGATTCCCAAAAACAGACGAAATATCAAGTTTTTCAACAATATCCAAAAAGTTCACAACGCACTCCTTTCTTCTTTCAACGATGATTCTTCTCCAGTGTCACCACCTTTTTGTCGGCGGCTTAATACCTCAAAACTTACTTTTCGGGCAGCACTTTTTCAAAACCATTTTCAAGATAGGGATACCAGGTTTTTCCATTTACAGTCGGTTTTAGCATGCTACAGTGCCAAGAGCAAGCGACAAGTAGTCAGCGTCCGCAACAACTACAACAGATTGACGTGCCCATGATAAAAGTCACAAGGTAAAAATGAGAAATAGTAGGTGCTTTTTTTGCTATCGCTATATGCGCTTGTCCAAAAACGCTCATATGAGCCTAGCATTTTCTCGTCGAAATTTGGCAGCATTAGTAATTTCAATTGTTTTTGTTTATATATAAAGGCCCCTTTTACACAGCGACCGTTTGCCCGGCGTGCAAGCGATTTTTTTGTTGCTTTCAACGTGAAACTGTCAAAAACCATTGAGAGTGTGAGATGAACATTTAGAAAATGCAAAGAACTAAGATATAAGGAAGTGATATTATTGCAAAAAATTGTGGTATTTTTCTTATTCGTGTTGGTTGACACGAATACATAAACTTTGGATGCGTTCTCGAAACTCAATTTTGTGCGACTGTTGTGCAACTGTTGAGTAAAAGTCTTCTGAACCATGGTATAATAATACAAGGTAGCATTGACAGTTGCTTGGGAAAACATCTCCTGTCAAAAAATATACTCAAGAAGAGACCGCTCACAATCCGCCATTGAAAACACAAGCAATGTTGAAAATGTTGAAGTGAAAAAAAACAACAATCACAGCAGCTGCTGATGTATTTGCACAAAAAGCTGTTTTTGACAGGAGATGTTTTCTTGCAGAAGAGAAAATAAGCAGTTGTCAATGCTACCTTGTATAATTATACCATGTTCTGAACGGCAAGTATCAGTTTCCGCTACTCGCAACATGTTGTCTATTTTTCGCCAAGCTTTATTTTTCCGCTACATTTACTCAACATGTTGTAATTTTCAATTACAAAGTTTGACATGTTAGAAAGTGAAATCGCTTCTATTGTATAAAACGTCAAGTAACATAAAATTAGTTGAAATAAGGAAAAATTTATTAAATTTTATTGAATTACTACTTTTAATTAAAGAAATTAATGGAAGTAAGATGATCAAAGTTGTTTATACACTTGGCAACTATGTGTATCAAATAACCGATACAGAAGAGATACACATGAAGGTGCAAAGTGGTATATTAAGCTCAAATATTGGTTAAAATGTGTCAGCATATATTTTAATATATGTATTGCGTTTCTGAGCAACTTCGAATAAATTTAAAACGTTTGTGTCCATTAAAATGAGTAGAAAACCACCAACAGCGCAAACAAAGATTTCTACACGTCTATAACACTAATATTAATTATCTCCAAATTCATATTTTTAATATTTAATTTTTTGCGCACAAAAATGTACATTTTTATAACTTTTTTGACAGAAAATGTTCAGAAGACACACAAAAGTAGCGAAAAGTAATACATACAACATGTTGACAACATGTTGAGTTCCCAGAACGCACCCATTCTCAAAGGGCCGTATTCGGTTACGTCGAAAAAGAAGGCTCAAAGTGTGTTGGTTAGAATCACATATAAAACCGGTGTTTAGAGTAATACGTTATTAGTAAAAGTTTGATAATTAAAGACCTACACCGTATTCATAACAATATCTATATATATAAAAATGAATCTTGCTTTGTTCGACCACTTAAAACTTAAAAACTACTGGACCAAATTGGATACTTCCTTCTGTGAGTTTGTTCGTAATTGTTCCGCTAAGGTTTTGGAAAAAATTCACGGAACATTGGACAAGGGGGCGTGGCATCTCTCATACAACCCAAATCTACGGTAGCGAATAGCTCTGAAGTTATAGGTCGCATAGCATCGGAATTCGGTGTTCTACCTCAATTTACAAGAGCCGTTCCACAGGTAAAATTTTATGAGCGTTGAATGTGGGCGTCACACTTTTTCAGCAGACCAAATTTTCGGTATAACTTTCAAGCTATAAGTCACACATCAATGAAACTTGGTAGGAGCGTACTATTTAGTCGCGTCCTTCGACTAGCAAAATTGAGCAAGTATAGGCCAAAGGGGTGTGGCACTGCCCATACAATTCAAATTTATGATATCGAATAGCTTTGGAACTAAATGCCGTATAATAATGAAATTCAGTATGGAGTTTCCACTTGGTGATATATTTCTACTATAAAACTGGGATGGGCTTTGGAAAAGGGGGTGTGGCTACGCCCATACACTTAAAATTTTTGATATCAGATAGCTTCGGAACTAAATGTCGTTTAACAACGAAATTCAGTATGGACTTACTATTGGGTGATATTCTTCTACTAGAAAACTGAGACGTCATTGAACAAGGAGGTGTGGCTCCGCCCATACAAACTAATAGCGCATTCTTTTCTGAAAAAAATTCTGCCCTTACAGAATGCAGAATTTTTTAGATTCTGACCTGAATTTACAGAATGTTGACCTCTTTTAAGCTGAGAAAAGAACAGAAAAAATGCAACATTTTTTTTTTAATATTGGCTGCACTGTTGTTTTGATTTCTGACTAATTTATTATTGATTATTTATTTATTATTTTATTCGTCTTCCGATGATGAATATGACGAATCGAGCAATTAATTTTTAATAAAACTAACCACTTCAACCAACAACATATTGGAATCAATTTCAGACATTTTTCAAAATTAGAAATCTTTGCTTATCACAATTTTCTTAGCACAAATGAGTTGTCAAAATAATTTTACTTTTCTTTAATGTTGGTATTACTAGAGGGCAGAATACAGAACCGTCGAATTTTACAGGTCAGAAAATTCTGCATTTGTTATACTTTTGCGGTCAACATTTTCGAGAAAAGAACACGTTTTATTTTGAAGTCAACATTTTTTTTTAGAAAAGAACAGAAAAAATGCAGAGTTCTTGAAGAGGGCAGAAAAAATGCAGAATTTTTTTTCAGAAAAGAATGCGCTATAAATTTGCGATATCGAATAACTTTGGAATTATAAGTAGCATAGCCTCGAAATTTGGTTATCAATTTACACGAGTCGTTCCAGAGATAGAGATAGAGATAGAGATAGAGATAGAGATAGAGATAGAGATAGAGATAGAGATAGAGATAGAGATAGAGATAGAGATAGAGATAGAGATAGAGATAGAGATAGAGATAGAGATAGAGATAGAGATAGAGATAGAGATAGAGATAGAGATAGAGATAGAGATAGAGATAGAGATAGAGATAGAGATAGAGATAGAGATAGAGATAGAGATAGAGATAGCGAAAGAGATAGTGATAGAGATAGAGATAGAGATAGAGATAGAGATAGGGATAGAGATAGAGATAGAGATAGAGACAGAGATAGAGATAGAGATAGAGATAGAGATAGAGATAAAGATAGAGATAGAGATAGAGATAGAGATAGAGATAGAGATAGAGATAGAGATAGAGATAGAGATAGAGATAGAGATAGAGATAGAGATAGAGATAGAGATAGAGATAGAGATAGAGATAGAGATAGAGATAGAGATAGAGATAGAGATAGAGATAGAGATAGAGATAGAGATAGAGATAGAGATAGAGATAGAGATAGAGATAGAGATAGAGATAGAGATGTAGAGATAGAGATAGAGATAGAGATAGAGATAGAGATAGAGATAGAGATAGAGATAGAGATAGAGATAGAAATAGAAATAGAGATTGAGGTTGAGATTGAGATTGAGATTGAGATTGAGATTGAGATTGAGATTGAGATTGAGATTGAGATTAAGATTGAGATTGAGACTGAGTTTGAGATTCAGATAGAGATAGAAATCATTTCCGCTACGACAGCAACGCGTCGGGTATCAGCTAGTCTTATTCATAAAAATTGTTACTCATAGACCATATTCATAAAAATATAGCGATTTTTCACTCAGTAACGTTTATGAGTAATGTTTTTAATTTCTTTCCGATTTTTTTCTTATGAAGGCTTTATAAGAGGTTCAAAATATTTCTTGAATACAGCCGCTAATATATTAAAAGAAAATTGTATTGTATTTCCACACCACCCTTGAGGTATACAATTTGGTGCGTTACCGATTTTTGTTTTTTTTTTGTGTTCGGTTCCCCTGTAGGCCTATTCCACCCCTAAAAAACAAAAATCACTAGTAAAGAATATATATAAAAAAATATTTTCAAATAACATGGAAATAAGTTTATATATGTATTTCTTACAAATATTCATATAAAACGCATGAAAAAATAAATGAAAAATTTTGTGTTTACACATTTTGAAATGTATAGTTTTATACAATTTTTGACGAATAGTCAGTTTAAGGTCCCGAATATGCGGAAATTTGAAAAGAAATTAACAAAATGTATTACATCTGATTAACTATGCTGAACACAGAAGCGCCCCAAAAATGTATTCAGCTGTGAAAAACTAATGCGCTCCTGAAGCATTTTGACAGATGTGAGTGCACCAAATTGGTGCGAAATCAACTGGATCTAATTTGCATTTTAGCAATTTATAATTAGAAATATATAAATTTTTAATACAAATAAATTTTAATCTTTAAAATTACATAGTTTTCAGCAGTGAAAAACGCTTTTAATTTAATTATTTCACTGCACAAACTTTCAATTATATTTAAGTGATCTTAGAAATGTCAAAAAACACTCTCTATCTAGCTCGCTCCATTTAGAAAGCATACCACAGTTCACGTACACCGTGTGTGTGGCCAACACCATTTCCTTATATTTTATGTCTTTGGGAAAATTGATACAATTATTCAAGGTAGATGTGACAGTTCATTCGTCTTGCACTGACTGTCAAAAATAGTATAAATTAGAGAACGAAAAAAGTAGAAAAGAAAATATAAATCAAAATATACAGACAAATGACAGTCGGTGCAAGACACTCGTGAGAATATAACCAGTTGTCACTCCTACCTGGCATAATTGTATCATGATTTGGAACAGCGGGCAAAATATGTTAATTTTTGCACGATTTCGATAAACCCCTTTTACATTGGTCAAGACTTGAATTCAAGTCTGTGAGTTTGTAGGCAATTCGCCACACATCGGAAGCGACGAAAGGGTAAGAGAACACTTGCTTTTGTGCTTTTCGCTTTTTTGACAAGGCGCTTCACATTATTTTTCGTTTGCTTGCGTGCGTTTGGTGTTCTGTAGCTGAAAATTGTAAGGCTGCGAACATACCCTGCAAGCACACTCCGAGTTAATTAACTAGTTTCCTAACCGGTTGAGTCTCAGTTAATTTTTTAGTTAGAAAGGATAGGCTGTCGGGAAAAATTTAATCTATTTACATCCTATCTGTGTGTCAGATACAGATGGCTGACTCTTTGTAACGCATGTACGCAGACATCGCTCTTTTAATTTTAAAGTGGTTAACAACCACGTATTTATAGGGTTTTATGCCTAGTATACTAACCGTTTCCTAAGCAATATTCTAACCGCTTTTAAAACTACTATTCTTACCGTTTTATAACCATTTTCCTAACCAGTTTTTTTATTCATATCCTAACCACGTTCTAACCAATATTCTAACCGCTTTTTTAACTTGCATGCTAACAGTTTCTAACTAATATTCTAACCGCTTTTTTAAGTAGTATTCTAACCATTTTCTAATTGTAAGGCTGCGAACAAAGTGCATGTGTATGAAAAGAGCAATCATATTAAAGCAATAAAGAAGGCATCTCTTTTGCACCAGAATTCAATTCTTGACCAATGTAAAAGGTTCATAGAAATAAGATATAAGGAAATGGTGTTTCCCTCACATACAGCGTACGTGTGATGAAGTACCTGTTAGAGCGAGACAGGAAGTGTTTTTGACATTGCTTCTATCGAAAATATAAACAATGAATATTGTAGTTTCGTAAGTTAAAAATACAGAGCAGACAATGAATGTCATCACTTGAACTTGCTTGATTATGAATATTGAAATCCGAAGTAATTTTATTTTAAGCCTTGCATAGCGCACAAGTCATTGCATTCCGAAAGCATTTCAAAGAAAATATCATACATATCATGCTATCAATTGCGCGCCATTTCGAAATCGAGATCTCTATATAAGAACTGTCAAAACACAAGCACAATATCATGGGCGCATTCAGTTTTTGAAGGTGTAGGTTTGTAGGGCGCCCTTGTTTTCAGGATGCATCACAGTCGTATATATTTATATAAAAAATTTATTGATTTATTTATAGTTTTATTTCTATGGATTTTTTAGTATGAATACATACAATTCGTAGAATGTATTTGCGCTATTCGCAGATTTTTGCTTTTTTATAGATGCTGACAAAAACTATTTCTATTTTCTGTCACGTCACGTAGTCCTTTTTGTTGCCTAATATCTTATCCTCATACTTTCCACAGCTTGTAGTTTATACACTGAATATAGTGCTACTAAAGTGCTATCCATAATTCAAAACAAGGAAAACAAATTTGAGTTTTTATATGTTTTTCTTCATATTTCAGATGTACGACTATTACGTGCGTAGCCATGGAAAAACCCATATACAGGGCAAATTATTAAGATGTCTTAAGTAGCGTTCCTTTAACAGAGCCTCGAAATTTTACCAGTTTATTAAATGGGAAATTTTAATCGTTTCTATAAGTAACTATTGTCTCCAAGCTATACTCATTTTTTGTAGAAAACAGTACTTAGGAAATATATAGTGATTTATCGTAAAAGAAAGAATATAGAGGTTCTTAATAATATAAATTTGCCTGATTGAAATTTTTGATTATCTTGGCGCCTTATCCAAACAAGTAAGAGATTTATATTAATCCAAGATAGTTCATATGTTTTGAAAAAATGTGTGGCCCTTTTTTGCGCAACATCCAAATGCGGCCCCTAGTGAATGTTTCTGTATTTGTGTGAACCAACACAAATATGATAAGTACTTCATTTATGAGGAACAACAGCGCTTCCTTATATCTTAAAGCCCGAACACAATACGCGCGACGAACAGCGAGCAACACGTCTCCAATCTGTCGTTGTAGAGAAATGTTGAGCGACTTGATTATAATACACGCATAGAAATAAGAAATAAGGAAGTGGTGTTATGCACACATACACTGTATGTGTACTGCGGCATTTTTTTAGCGAAATTTTTGACATTTGCGCTAGAAAATCAAAACAAAGAAAATTGACTCGAGAAATTCTTTAAAAATAATTATTAAAAGCAATTGTCATTGCTGAAAGTAACTGAAATAATAAAGTGATTTTTATAACTAACTTTATAATAATGAATTGTATAGTGCACAGTTGTGGAAGCAGTCAGAAATTGATAAACAAAATTATTTCATTCCACAAGTAAGTATATTCAAATTCTGTTCACATCGGTATAATTATTTCAATAAAAGAGTGTTATTTATATTATGTTTGTTCTTTTAAAGTGTATTTCAATTGGAAATTAATATATTTCTAATCAGAAATAAGTGAAAAAGCAATAATTAGTGCCAGTTAATTTTGCGCCATTTCTATTCCAGCGCTTATGTCAAAGCACAAACACGACTACAAGGGCGCATTCATTTTTCATGGTGTCATTATTTTCAGGGCGCCTTTTGTTAATCACTGTGGTAAATTAATATTTTAACTTATTTGTTTATTTTCAGATTTCCGCAAATTATTGATACTAAGTATTGATATAAATCGATTTGCGCCCTAGGATTGCAACCAAGCTTCGTAAGCAACCTATCAGTTGTTTGCTGTAATCATATTTATGAATCTGATTTTGTCGGCTGTTCAAAAACAAGCCGAAGATTATTTCTTTTAGTGGTACCACATCTTGAAAAAATGTATTTTATGGCCATTTAAGTCTTCCGGTCATTATAACATAGTATTTTAGTATTTTTAATATTACAAAAAAAAATATTAATGGAAAGCCAACAGTAAAGCAAGAATTACATAAAACTATTTATGTTAAGAAAATTTAAATATAAAAATTAAAAACAGAATTCACATGTATATATTTAGTTGTTTATATTTATAAGTACTTGCATGCGAATAAAATTTTTTATATATAATTTAAAACAAAAAAAATTTGTTTGTAATATATAATTGTTATGTAATATATACATATACTTACATACATATATATATATATATATATATATATATATATATATATATGTATATTATATTTGTGCATTAATATCTTTTAATGTTGCATACTAATATTTCTCTTTGTTTATGGGTGAAATAGGCCTACAGGCGAACCGAACACCCAAAAAAATCGGTAACGCACCAAATTGTATACCTCAAGGGTGGTGTGGAAATACAATAATAGAATAATTTCACAATAAAATAAATCATTGACTTAACTTTTTAACTACGCAAATATGTTAAAAATAAACTTGTTTAATACATAATTCCAATTAGAAAAACTGCGCCTAGCTGTACGCTACAACCGAATACGGCCCTGAGTGAATGTTAATGTATTAGTGTGAACATACACCAGTAAGAAAAATGCCGCACTTTTATTCCAGAACACCACTTCCTTATCTCTCATTTCTATGAATACACGCGACACCAGCAAACTTCAGCAGCATGAATAGTACACAAAAAACAATGGCTGTTTTCAGCCGATTCAACAGTTGCCGTTTAGAATAACAACACAATCAGAGCTGAAAAAGAAATCCATTCAATTTAATTTTATTTTCAAAAAGTTGAATGAGTGAATAACGAAATAAGAATCTATTCAATGAATACAAAATTCATTTATAAATAAAAATGTTATTTCACATTCAAATTTAAAAATTCATTAATTATTCGTTACATTTATATCAATTAATGAATAAAAAATCAATAATAACTAAGAAATTAGTAATGAATAACAAATGAATAATGAATAACAAATGAACAATGAATAAAAAAAATTAATAGATATTAAAACAATTGGCGCTTGCCGGTCGTCGCGCGTATTGTGTTCGGGCTATAAACCAAAGATAACAAGATGGGAAACTTAAAAAACATAACCTTAAAAAAAGTTTGCATGTATTAGTGCCAAAGAACTAAAATATAAGGAAGTGGTGTTGTCTACACATACAGTGTACGTGAACTGTGGCCGATTCGTAAATTGAGCGAGCGAGACAGAGTGTGTTTTTTGACATTTATGAGCATTCGTCATTTATGAGCGTTTGCTTGTAAACAGCCTTCTCAGTAAAAAAAAAAAATGTTCGCGCCAATTTGATGCGACCACAGTTCTCAAAACGCAAACACTGCTTCAGGGGCGCATTATTTTTTCACTCCTTAATGCACTTATGGGGCGCTTTTGTCTTCAGCAAAGTTTATGATACATAATTGTTATTTTTGATTGTTTTCAGATTTCCGCATATTGTGGATCTCAAATTATATTACATATTATATTATATTATATTACATTATATTATATTATATTATATTATATTATATTATTATTTCCCAATAAAATATCGTGGATCTCAAATTATATTACATATTATATTATATTATATTACATTATATTATATTATATTATATTATATTATATTATTATTTCCCAATAAAATATCGTTAACGCACCAAATTATATGCCTCAAAGGTGGTGTGGAAATACAATAAAAACAAAACTATATTATCATATTTTATAATAATTTAATTATTTTTATATAATATAATTATATTAGCTCCAAAATCAGTAAATTTAACCCAGAATCTATTGTATATGTGATTCCAATTAGAAACTGTTTGGACCTTCTTTAACGATCTAACCGAATATGGCCCTCAGTAAATGTTTCTGTATTGCAATACAATTTTATTTTAATTTATTAGGTCTTTAATTATCAACGTTTTATTAATACCGTATAACTCTAAACACCTGTTTTATATGTTATTCGAATCAGAAACAAATTGAGCCTTCTTCTTCGATGCAACTGAATACGGTCCTTTGTGAATGTTTATATATTTGTGTCAACCAACACGAATAAGAAAAATACCACACTTTTGGGCAATAACATCACTTCCTTATATCTTAGTTCTTTGATTAGTGCGATGAAAAATCAACCCTGAATTTTACTCTTGTTCTTCATCGGCCGCAAACTCTCGAAGAAGTCACTTTGCAACCCCTGAAAATAATGCATATTATCTATTTATTATGATATAAATATTTAAGTTTTGTTGCAATAAACTGTTTGCAACCAAAACTGATTACTAAGTTCCTTTATTTTAGTTGATACATGCGTTTAAAGTTTTCCAATTTCTTCAGTTGTTGTATTTGTCAACATTTTTGAAAAATTTTATTTTTACACAAACCCCCGCTATTCGAGGTGAAATTTAAAAAAGGAACGCTCTTGTTCTTCTTCTGCATTTTTCTGCTGAAACTTCGTTTACAAACAAGAAAAATAATGTATGGATTGAGTGTTTGAATATTTAAATCTTTAAGTTATGTTCCAGGAATCTGTTTAACACTCAAATAATTACATGCATTTTCTTATTTTAATCCTAATCGCCTAACAAAGTTTGCAAATTTTGCCACTTGTTGTATTTGTAAATAGCTTTTTATTTTCACCACGACCGTTTTCTAAAAGTTCTGTTATTTTTCATCCCATCAGAGTTGTCAACTATCATTGTTTTCTTTGAAAATTTGCTTAGTTGGAATAAATATTGCTTTGGTACGAACTAGCATTTGTTTTATCTATAAAATTTGTAAAATTGCTTTGATTATGTATTTGCGTAATGTATTGAGTTTAAAGCCATTTTACATATTATTCCATTATTTGCCATAAATATTATTTTTCCTAAGACTATGAATCAATTAAGTTTACCAGCTTATATATTTTGACTTCCGTAGACCAAATTAATTTCCTATGATCATCATTGCAGATTTATAAGAGAAATTTAGGCGTAGCTATCCTAAAAACGAAATAAAAATTAAAAACCTAATAAAAGGAAAAAATTAAAAGCTATCCTAAAGAAGATAAATTGGCAACACTACTTCTAACAGTTGAATGGAAAAAAAACATTTCATTCATAAATTCACCCAGCTGATATTATTAACCTTTACGTTACATGCACAAATTTTTTGCTTTTCTTAAGGAAATAATGGGGTTTTTTATGTATAAAATCTTATTGAACATGAAGCTAAAGCACAAAAATAAATATTTTTAGCATATACATATAAGAATATTTAGAGAACTTTAGATATTTTTGATTTCGTTATAAAGCCTTTAGTTTATAGCAAAGATAACAAGATGGGAAACTTCTGTGGGGAATCTAAAAATTGCAAAAAGTAAACGCACATACGAGAGAAACCATTTCACCACAAATAGTGAGGTGAATATGTCAGTTTCGGGTTATGTTCCTTAACCCTTACAACACGTTTATTATTGATTAGCTTTAATCTAATACACTAGTGTAGCGGCTAAATTTAATTTAATACACTATTGTAGCGGCTAGCGCGCTGACCTTTAACGCAAACATGCGTGGGTTCAAACCCTTCACCAAATTAAGCCAACTTTTTTTCTTGTTATTTTGTTAAGAAATGTTTTTTTTTTTTTATTTTTATTAATGGATAGATTTACAAAATATAAATTTAAGTAAAACATTTAAAGAAAATAAAAAACAAAGCTCTGAAATAATGCTGTTGTTTTTCACTCTAGCAAGGAAAATTTTCTTTTCTTTTGAAAGAAGGTATTTTTTTTTTCTTTAGAAAGAAGGTATTTGTTAATTTGTCTAATTTTAATCACATTTGAACTTTATTTTGATAATTTAAACAACACATTGAAAATCTTTATATCTCATACGATATTTGAACCACGGTCCTCTGTCATATAAGTTCCATATACTACCCACTGCGCCACGGCCATCATCATGTAGGGTGATTATTTTAGGATATTATTTATTGCGTGACTTACACTTGCACCGCTTAAAATTTTTTTTTCACACCCCCAGCTTGTTTGCTGCGTAAAAGAGCAAGCTATTTAAACACATACAACTTTCCTTGTTTAACATGACAACAAAATGTAAGAGTGTGTTAGTGAACACCAAATTTTGTTTCATTGTGTTTGTAACTACGTTAGAGCTGTCTAGCTGGGTATAAACCAAAGAAATAAAATATATCTTATCTTATATATCTTATATCTTAGTTCTTTGATATAAACAAAACGAAAGAAAATGAAGCAAGTGTAAGTAAAATTACTTTAGACAAATTTTTCAGAAATTATAAATTAAAACATGCTTTTAATTCAGAAGGCATGAAAAACAACGAAAAAGGTGGTCCCATGAGGAAACAATTGGGTTTCTGAGGTGCTACCTTGCCCGGAAACCGGAGTTCGAACATCCAAAAAAAAAGCGATTGGCCTACGCGAACGTTTTAGAAGACATGGTGTCGTTGGCTATTACGGTACGTTTAAAAAATATATAAAACGAATTAAAATAACAAACTCCATTTTCAGGATTCAGAGAGGACACCGATATGCTTGGAGTCCAAGATGCGAAGCCTTCTCCAAGCATATAAAGCAGCACAGGACAATAACCGCAGCACTGGTGCTAGTCTCTGCTTTGCTCCATATATAGAGCTTATGGACGAGCTGTATGGGACCAGTCCAATCATTTCAAACGACCACACCCTTCACGTAGGCTACAGGTCGTTTAAAACAGCATTGACAAGTGTGGACTCTCCACCACCATCATCATCGCCAACAACGACCGCTCCCTCGTCACACCCATCACCTTTACTGGTATCATCACCAACACTTTCAACGTCACCATCGTCATCAGACTCTGCCCAAATTGCGAGCACGTCAGCACTGTCTGCATCTTCTTCAGCACCAGTAATGCGGAGAAAACGGTCCGCTCGAGAGGTCTACTATGAAAAAAAGCTCGAATTTAAAAAGTTGAAAGCCGAGGAGAGAAAAAAAGCGATCGAAGATTTAAAAGATATATTGAGGGAGAAGTGGCAGAAAGACAGCGAGCTCGAGGCGAAAAAAGTGGCATTGCTAGAAAAAATTGCAAATTGCAAATAAGCATATTTCACTGTAAGGGCCCCCTAAAGTTTTTAAGCTAAAATAAGCACTGTTTTAAAGATTTATTTTTAAGTGACTGTTACCTTAAGGTAAACCAATTGATTTTTCCAATACTTATACAACTTTTTAAAAATATTTTATGAGTCTTTGGTTAACAAATATTAGTTAGTAAATCAGGAATCAGTGAGTTTAGTGAAGCACCTGAAATATGTGGTGGCCACAATTTTTTGGAGCCCAAAACTTCTTGAGCTTGAAAAAAAGAGAAAAGCTAGCATAATTCAGGTGAATGTGATATTTTAAATATATGTATATTTATTTATTTATATAATAAATAATTCAAACAATATTTTGCTGTCTTAAGCAATTAAAAAGGTTATGTCTTCTATCAATCATTGCATCCAGGTTTGACTCTTCAATTTCATCTTCAATTGCGTACGTCTCTGAGGCATTTTCTTCGTTGATATCGCACAAGTCATCAAAAGAAATACAAATATTGTGAAGTACACATACGCTGACCACGATCTTGGTTATTATCTTCAGATCAGTTTGTTCAGTAAACTTAAGTAGTCTTCGAAAGCGCCCTTTTAGTAGTCCAAAAGCATTTTCCACTACCATTCGAGTTGAGGAATGTATTTTGTTAAATTTACGTTGGCTTTCATTTAAATTTCCATAGTTCTTAAAAGGTGGAACCAACCATTTCGTTGACGGATAAGCCGAATCACCGATGATGAAATATGCATTTGGAAACATTTCCTCATAATGGCTTTCTGCATCTTGGAACAGCTTTGATCTTCTTAAGACTCTGAAATCATCAAGCGATCCCGGTTCCCCACAAGTTATATCAATGAACTTTTTGTTGGCATCTACCACAGCTTGAAGCACAATACTGTAAGTTTTTTTTCTATTGAAGTACATTTCCTTGTGATCTTTTGGTTCTTTAATTACAATGTGAGTACAATCGATTGCTCCAATTATGCCCGGAATACGTTTTTTTTTATGAAACTTCTCAACGTTTTCGTTTAAATAACTTCCTTCTGGCCATTTGATGTATTCGTGACTTATACCGACTAAAAAGTGGGTAACTCGCAGCACAGTTGACCACCCCGCTGACACAGCAACTCCAAACAAATTTGCCAGCTGTCTGAAAGACACTGTGTTGCTGACATACCAAATATACATGTAAATGCATTTCTTTGATGAAATGCGGGATCTTCCACCACCAGATGGGTCAGGAGCAAAGTTAGATTGCGAGTACTTCACTGAAAATAAGAAATCCAAAAATTATAACATGCATTTCTTTTAATGGCATTTTGTAATTACTTATTAGATACTCCACCGTCTGACGTTGTAGCCTCATGTGCATTTTGAAATCCATCTCGCTCATAGCATCCAGTGTAGCTTCATAATTGGAACACTTCTCATGTAGCTCGGTTTCACTGGCTGCATCTTCAGAGGAGCTTTCAGAGGAGCTTTCAGAGGAGCTGGAACTTCCGAATATCGTTTCCACCACTTCGTTTACTGCTTCCGTCTCAACATTGCGAAGATATTCGCGCTGCTCACCCATATATTCAGATGCAATCTGTAAACGCAAAATATTATTTATAGATTTTATTATCATATTTTTAAGTAAATAAATGTATTTACCAAATAATCCTCCAAAATACTCATTTTGTTTTGCATTTTGTTTATTTCAACAAACTAATCATGTTTTTTGACAGTTGTTGCCAGTGTTGTTAAGCAACTAAAAGCAAATTTTAACCGAGTTGTAACGTTCTTTTGTCACTCGCTTACAAAACAACGCGGCTATAGTAACCATGATACAATTATAAGGTAAGCTCATATTATGATGGCTACTCAATTGAGAAATTTTGCAACAACAAAGCTGTAGAACCTACAAACGTCAAACGACAAAAGCAACAACAACAATTAGAAAAACTAAAAACTAACAGCTGATTTTGACAACTACCGCACCTTGCTCTCCAATATAAGCCTGCCTTGTAATTGTATCATGATAGTAACAAGTTGTCCAAAAAGTACCGTTGTATATAAGCGTTGTGTTTTCTCTTAAGGGCACTCTTTAACTTGGCGACCCAAAATTTAATGCCTCGCTAAAAATTAAATTGCACAAAACTTATATAAGATGTAGACAAACGGTTTTTTTATTAATTATATAAAATATCAAACTTTGTCAAACAAATTATTGTTGTTTTTTTATGTCACTGGTTGTTTTCAAAAATTTTGTGCATCATCTGAAAATAAAAAACATAACGGAAATATGTTAAGAATTAATGCCGCTATCGTCGTTGGTAGGATTAAGAGGGTCGTTCAAAATATAACGGAACTGTAGCATCAAAAGTATTTTTTAAAGACTTAAGATAAGTCCATGGCTACACTGAAATACACTGCACCTAAGTATATAGTGTTTCCGAGTTTTGCCATAATCTCTATAGTCATATTAAAGAAGTTTTAAAGAAATACGTGGAAAAATAGAATTAAAATAATTTCAAATATGCCGATATCTTTAAAACTATAAAAGATATTCAAAATGTTCGGCAATAATGGAATTTTTTCATTTTGAATTTGTCTACAATTTTTTAATAAACATATATATAACCAACCAAAAATTGTTCTTAAAAATAAGTTATTTATAACTAAAATGCATTTTAATCGATTTTAATCATTCATTTTAACTAATTCAAAAAAAAAATAACAGGACATAAATGTTGCATAACTCGAATGGTATGCTGCTCAACAAAAAACCTTCAAAACATTAATTCAAATGGATTTGATAGTTTATATATTATTTTTTTATTAAAAAATTTTATTAATAATCGCGGCGATTTGTCATGGTGGATTTCGAACTTTTTTTATTATGTAACAGTCTCATTTTATTAACCCTGCAGTAGTCGCGTACCTAAATGTGACGAGAGTGGTCGCGCGGATTACATATGTAATCCGTTTTTTAAAGTTTAAAATAAGAGATGGCAATTTGAAAATGCTTAGTTATTTGTTTTAATTTTTATTATTACTTTATTTTATATTATATTTATTTAAAAAAACAACATAAACATAATTCTTATAGTACGTAAAATCAATGAATATCGATTGCAGATAATTGTGAAATTCATAATTTTGCATGACTGGATTACATATGTAATCCGTGCGACTACTGCAGGGTTAAAGAATAAAATAACTCGTCATTGGCACCAATTTTAATCAAACAGTACTAATTTGATAACACTTGTGTGATCATTGGAATTTTCACCGATTTCAATCCTTGGAATTTTTTAAATGGTGGTTGAAAAACGGAAAGAAAATAGAATATTTACTCGGGAAACAACAAATGAAAAACTAATCATTAAAAAATTTAAGCAATGGAAAGATTGAAAGAAACGTATTCAGTCATATAAAAGGTAAACATTTTTCGAAAAATTATCATCGTATGTATAAATTGCTACTCAAAGAAATGGTATCAACAAGAAAGTACACGAAGCAATAACAAATAATATATTCGAAATGCCGAATTTTACTTGTGTGGGAGAAAATTGAATTTGGCGGGGAAATTTTGGAACTTATTCAGTAATTTTGAAACTTTTTCTTCTGTTCTAACTTCTTTAACATTTATTTACATAAATGCATTGGTACATTCGCAATATATTTAAAGTGTCTATTTTTTCGAAAATCGCAAAAGAAATTGGCTTTTTTATAGCATCTATTTTTTATTAAAATTATGATTGATTATTTTAAATCAACAGCTATTAAAACTTAAACTTAAATGAATTAAAATAGGTGTTTGTTTTATGTACATTAGGATATAGTTTTAAATAAACAAAAAACATGTTACTTGAATGGGATGTACTTTTAGTTTAAAGTTATTTTCGCCAGTACTGTGCCAATTTGTGTATTTGTTCAACTAAAGCGGGCATTACAGCCGTAATAGATATATCCAGCAGTCCTTGCAAATGTTGTACGGCTTCTTCATCAGTTAAGCCCAGCTGCAAGTTCTCTTCAACTTTTTTAACAGCTTTATCTGGTTCGAGTGCAATATCCGGAACAGACGCATCCACCATTAAGGAGAACAAATTTAACATGACATTTGCATGACGTCTTAAATGCAAGTATGCGGTGTAGCATTGCTTGCGAAACTCATGATGATGCTCGGAACTGACGCCACCCATAGCTTCAACCATTTCTTTGCTAAGCTTCATTGGCGGTGGCATTGGTTTTGGATCACGACCGAGAATATAACCGAAATCAATGTGAAACAATTTGCCATTGGTTGTTAATAATAAATTATCCAAATGACGGTCGCCAACACCTATGACAATGTATAAATGTTACTTAAATAAAAATTGAATAGCAAGGTGATTGCTGCGGAAAAATAACTCGAATTTCCTTATACTAGCGAACGTTCGTTAGCGCTGCCATTTTGATTTGAAATTAAAAAAAAAACAAATCTGTGCTGCGATGTGCCCGATGTGTGCTATCATATGCCTCATTAAAAACATGATTCTTATTTTTGATTTCTATGATATGGTTTTTTTCTTCAGTTAAATTAGCTTTGCCTTCATGCTTTTCAGAAATTTAAAAATTGTGCTGGACTCTGCTTGGACTGCACTACAAAGTGTCCATGAAGATATGGAGAAAATCGCAAGAAAAATAGAGAAAATTTCTAATCTTAGATTGTAGTATTGCATTTTTTCGTTTTTGTTTATTTTTTAGGGTAAATATATAAAATGGTTTTTTCAATTATAAAAATTTGGAAATCTAGGAGCAGCAAAGCCCAAGGGCGTAGGCAGGATGAAAATTAGGGGGCAAGACCTATAAATTCATTTTTACCATATCTTTCATATCTTTACCATATCTTTTTACCATATCTAGCTTCAAAGAAAAAGGAAAAACCACATATTAAAAAGGAATTATCTCTTTTAGGGGGAGGGGGCAACTGCAACTGCACCCCTGCCCCTACCTGGCTACGCCCTTGGCAAAGTCCGAGCCGATTACAGCACAAATTAAGAATTTCTGAAAAAGTTAAAGTCTCGTTAGACTTAAAAAAATGTTTTCCAATGTTTCATGTGCTCCATATGATTGCATATGTTGGGCACATCGTAGCTCAAAATTTTTTTTTAATTTTGAATACAAAATGTTGAGAGTTACATAATATGCACAAAAAATAATTTTATGTAGTAGCATTACTGATACCTACCCAATAAATACGTTATAACGCAGTAACCAGCACAGCTTTTAATGTACGTATCCATTGTTTCTGGCGATATACCGTATGGAGCGGTTTCACAAGGATTGTGTTTGCGAAAAAAGCTATGTATACTTCCTTCACGACCCAGGACATCAGCCACTGTTGACGAATCAATATACTGCATAAATCCGTGCTTTGAGCTTGTTGCCAAAACTTTATATGGCGTCAACTTCAAGTCTAGATTTTCTCTACGCAATAATTTATCCATTAAAGTGATCATTTGTAGGATTAGTTGATCCTGTCGTAAATCATCTCCATGCTTAAAAATTGCTACATATTCATGCGCCGCAATTGAAGTCACAAAGGTTAATCTATATAAAAAGTTCAGGAATTTTAGATAATACATACGATAAGATTTTGGTTCTGACTTACTTTGCCGGCATAAGCGCACTTTTAAAAAGTGAAGTCTTAGCTGGTATAATTTTTGTTATATAAACGTCAGGGTCCAGCGGAAATGGTATTGGTTCAAAATTTGTAAAATTTACTTTAAATGTTTCTGTTTCAGAGAGTAATTTTTGGAATTTTTCCGTTTTCTTATTGCGATTTCCAGGCTCCTTGGCAACAATTTTAACCAATTTCACGAGTTCATTGACAAAACGTTGTTGCTTTGTGAGATTGTGGTAGATTCTACTCAGCAAAAAAGTTCCTATATATTGAGTAAATTCGGTTGAGTTTAATATAAAATGTAGAACATTAAAATAAAAGAAAATATTTAAAGTTTCATAAACAATCTCTTACCGCTTTCTAGCACCTTCAAAAACATTTTCAAAACCATCACATACATATCGTGCACACGTTCATCCTGTTTTCTTGTCGTCTCCTGATCTTCAACTTCGATCGATAGATACCAATAGAAATAATTTGCTAGAGTGGGGTTTTTACAGGCGCGCTGAATAAGGAATGTAGCTAAATCTCCAGGAGTATTAATCGAACTACTGATATATTGATCATCACTCATGAGCGTATTGGAGGTATCAGAAGCATCGGTATTTAAAGAAGCAGTACAATCGGCACTTGCATTAATTTCTCCAGTTGAATCCGCTATCGAAACGGAGGGTTTCTGTGGTAAATCTACTTGTGTAACAGTACGCTGCGGAATTGAGCTAACGGATGCATTTCTCTGCCCGGCAATTACTGATGAGATACCTCCAGTATCTGTGCTAAGCGAACTCTGATCATCGAGTGATCGCACAACATCGCGTTCAGGAAATAAGCGCTTATGGGATTCTACGATGTTGTTGAAATTCTCATATTTGAGTGCTTGAACCAACTGCAGCAAATATAGCAACAGGTCTTCATCTGGTGCTTGAGCTAAACGACTGATTGCATACTTTCGCACCTCAGGGTGAGTAAAAGAGGGACTGAGCAGTTCTAAAGCGTCTTCCACATCCATTGGAGCCCATTTGGCGAGTAAGGAAAGAGCTTGATGTACTTCGGCTGGTGTGCCCCAGTTGATACATTTTAAAAATTTGGTCAGCGCTTTTTTATGTGTACTTAGGTAAAATCGGAATTTCCATAATATATCTTGCTCCTCACTGCTTAGCACATACGTCGGTGGATAACGATAGACAATAGTGTGGAGTTGGTCTCGTATACTTAAAATAAAAATTATTCAATTTAAATAAGTTTGAATGGTTTCAGTGCGGGGCTTATTTCTGTTAAAATCAATACCTGGCTGTTGGTTTTGCATCACGATCAGATATACGGGAACGCTCTGAACGTGCCAAACGATGATGCTTTCTCTCGACTAAGTTTTCCTGCATAAGTAAATGAAGTTGTTTTTTAATGTTAAATAAGGCACAAGGTTTATAAGTGACTATGATTTTAAAAAAATATTTGATGAGGTACAGACTATGAAACGGTTTTATAAAAATTATCGAAGATTTAAATCAAAATTCCAACAGTTAAACCAACCTGAAGAGTCAGTAAACATTTTTCCAAACAAGAAACTAATGCACAAAAGCAGAATTTTGTCTTAAGAACTATCAACTGGAATATTCTCCAATTGCATGGCTTCCAAAATTTAAGTTTTTTCAAAAAGCATTTCACTATTTTCTTGTAACATGTTAACAAATAACAACACAGTTTAAAGCTTTTAAATTTATTGAAAAAATTTTAAATCAATAAAAGAGCATTTGACTGCACACCAAACTAATAAGAACTATTTTTTCTGGGCCATCAACTTGGAAATCAATAATTATTCAAACGGAATATGTGCACTAGACACAAGGTGGTAGAAAATAACACTTGCCCTCATTTGTTTAGGTTTCAATTTATCAAGTGTAGTGTTGAAAGTAAAAAATAAAGAAACATTTTTTAATAAAACGGTTACATGCGCTTTTGACTACATATTTTTATTGTATATAGTATTTTTATCATTGAAAAATTCTTACATTTAATAACACGCACAACACAATTTGATGATAAGAAGCTCGGTCAAAGTTTTTTCAAGGGCTGAAATCGCCAGTGCGTTTTTTTTTAAATGAAAAATCGCCCGCTGGCAAAAGAGTAAACAACCAATGTGCTGAAAATTTTAAGATGCTTTCTATCCATGCTTACCAACACAACAACAAAAAATCATGTGGACCAACACAACCCGAGATATTTCAAAATGCCCATTACTTATTTAACACATAAATCCATATCAAAGATTTAAAGGCTCGTATGTGACACGTATGACCAAGGACACAAATTTTTAGTTTTTGAGTTTTTTGGGAAGTGAAAAACCGTTTTTTTTTTCTCTGAAAAACTTAAGATGGCCAGAGGTCGCGGATTCGAATATCAGCCACGTCATGGTCCTACGCTTTAAACTTTCTGTATTTTCTTAAATTTGTAGATGGCGGTAGAGATGTAGATGGCGGTAGAGAAGTTTGTGGATGAGATTGCGTTATAACTTGAATTGACTGAGGTAATTGCATAACACTTGGCTCAGATTCTAATTCACATGTTTCTACGGCTTTCCAACAGGCTTAGAACATCCTACACATGTTTCAGTTGATTGTCCTTTCCTGCCCACTAATCTGTCACACCATTTCCAACCAAGGCAGACTTGACTGAATAGTCATTGAACTTGAATACACCTGAAATCCTTGGTTCAAAGTTTAAAAAAAAATGTGTGCGGTTTCGAAAAACCTGCTATTCTGAAATCATTGATCGTGATCAAATTCTTGGTTTTCAGTCATATGCATACTACTTTTGAATGAATTTTCCAATTCAACTTCATAAGACCGGAAAATGTAATTTTTAAAATTGTTCAAGTTAATTTCTTATCTAATTGGCTGATGAATAAACACCTAGTTTTATTTTTTGCAGATTATGAGAAAAATACAAGATCTTGCTGTTATACAAGAAAAATTAAATAACTTTTCACAAGTGCACTCAATATCATGTGGCGAATAATCTTTTTTAGCTGAATTCGCGACATTTTCCCTATTGTTTAAAATTTCTACACTTACCTGCAAAATTTCAGAGTCGGGCACTTTAACATACTTCGGTTTCGATATGAATTTATATTTCTTATCACCCTCCGGTTCAAAGTAGACTATTGAGTACTAAATGATCAAATATAAACATCGAAAATATACAAGCAGTTTTAAATAAACTCACATTGAAATAGTCATCCACAACTACGGTAGGAAACTCAATCATCAGATACATGTAATCAGACATGCGTTTTTCGCGTTCATTAATCACCTCAATTTCTCTAAATGTAAGCCGATCCAGCCAATCGACCTTTTGCACCTGTCCATTGCGATGCTTTTTCGCTAGTTTTCCTAAGCGTTGCATTTGTGATTTCGAAGACTCCTTACCTTTGCCCGGTGTTTTTGACGGATTATTGCCATCACCTTCTTCATCTAACCATACTCTGAGATCATACATGCCCTGGCGAAACATGCCATTCTTTGCAAATAGCGAAAGTGCAGTGCCTCCGATAACAGCTGTTTGCCCTGCACCAGCACAGTCGAGTATGGTTAACACAAGCATTGCACTACGTGGGAGATCAGAAAATTGCATGGGTAATGTAATCCACTCATTCCAACTCCAACGTTTGCTGAAGGCTTTGTAGGAAGTAGTTACTGGCAAGCAATAGGGTTGACCATTGTTGAAAATTTGCAAGCGCACCTGAAATGAGGGGCAATCCTCAGAATAGAGTCCAGAGAAGCGCAGTATAGGGTCGTCCAGTAGTTTTTCATAGTTGGGCTTTCGCTTTTTACCCTCGAGCGTTCCACTGCATAATAAATTTAAGGAGACAAATTAATATTTTTTTCATTGTTTTTCTAGTGTTTTCACTTACACTTTGATTTGCACCAATTCGTGGAGCGATGAGCTGTATATGTAACGAAAATGATCATCCGGTTGATCCATTATTAGTTTTCATTTATTTGATTAAATCCACGGATTAAAGTGTAAACTATTTTCCGAATTTTAATTTTAATTCACTACCCACAATCTACTGTATTGATGTCGTATTTACTTTAGTTATTTTTGCGAGCTTTAGTGATGAGCTTAGCAGTGGGTACCGAATATTTATTAATGGGTACTCAGTTCTCACATATTTTTTGTATACATCTGTTTGTAATTTTACACGTAAAGTACTTTCAATAAAAATAAGAATATCCGAAGGTAATTTATCGATTTGTTTTAAAGCTATCGATTTCTTAAGAAATTTTTGTTTTTATAATGGCTTCAAGAAAACTGCCTTTATTTTTCTAAGTATGGGGAAATTTACACGTCAGTAAAAATCAGTGATCAGTCAGAATTTGTTGTTCTTTTCCCAGCTAAAAAAATATAAACTCTGCTAGAGCGAAAATGAACTTTTTACAATTCATCATATCAGTCAAATTTTCAGTGAGCCTAAAACCTTCAGTCATCAGTCAAACGGTTGAAAACTTTTACTTGTCTACTGCCTAGTAGCAAATAATTCATAAGAAGGTATTATATTCAGCATAAAAGATACCATCATCCATGTATCTTGTTTGATCATGGTCCATGATCAGTTTTGATCCCAAAAGATCAACAATGTTTTCATTATAACTCTCCATTGCAATTAATAAATAATATAACTAAAATATTTTATAACATTTAGATACACACAAAGCGACTCAACATCACAAAATAGTAGGCAGTAGGAAAGAAGCAATAAATGCTTGCATCGGTCGTCAGTAAAAAAAACACGTGTAACAGTGGACCCTAAACAGGTGCGTGTGCGTGGTTTAACTGTCAAAATCAGCTCATGCACATACATTTTGTATGAAGCCTACCGAAACAAGCACCGGACTACCGCAATATGATTCGAATTTCCAATTTTGACAACACGTTCGGATGTGACGTTGGCTGCATAAAACCAAAAATATGAGAGCAAAGTGCAATGAGTTGTTGTTGTTTCATATGTTTGCGATTGTTTCCGCAGCGCACTTGTTTAGGGTAAGCGTATAATAAAATTGCGTAGCGCTTGAGAACGCACCGCAATGCGCACTTGTTTAGGGTGCACTGTTAGTGGTCTTTCAGCCAAGTTTCTCAGAGAGAGTAAAAGAGAGCA
This sequence comes from Pherbina coryleti, assembly GCA_943735915.1. Classification (NCBI taxonomy): domain Eukaryota; kingdom Metazoa; phylum Arthropoda; class Insecta; order Diptera; family Sciomyzidae; genus Pherbina; species Pherbina coryleti. The sequence goes on from OX030951.1 coordinate 54,105,918, forward strand.
AAAACGCGATATTCTTCAGTCAATTTGGCTGACATGTAAATTGCCTCTATATAGCCGATATTGATGGTTAAGGTATTATTTAAAAAGTAATGTATAAAACTTTCACATAAATTTTAATTTAATCAAATCCATTGACTATTTCATATTTTATCGTCTGCTACCGCAGAGGTCCCAGGTTCGATTCCAAGCCAAGTCATGGTTCTAGGCTTTAAACCTTTCTGAATTTTCAATACTTATTTCTAATCAACTTAAATTGAAAATTCATCTATATTTACAATTTGAAGTTTTATGTTATAGTACGTTTACATATCGAGATTAAATCGAGATTAAGCGCTTTGAGGATATTAAGTCGCTAATCTTGTTGATTTTTACGAGATTTTCCATACAAAAGTTAATCTCTTCGGAACAAGATTAGAAACTAATCTACTTCTTAATCTCCTCAAAAAAGGCCTGCAACCGTGTAAATATCGATTAGTTCTTAAAAAACGCAACACTGTAAAGAAGTAACAAAATGAAATGGAAAATAATTGTCTGGTGAAGGAAAATGGCTGCAACCATGGTATAATAATACAAGGTAGCATTGACAGTTGCTTGAGAAATCATCTACTGTCAAAAAATATACTCAAAAAGAGAGCGCTCACAATCCGCCATTGAAAACACAAGCAATGTTGAAAACGTTGAAGTGAAAAAAAACAACAACCACAGCAGCTGCTGATGTATTTCCACAAAAGGCTGTTTTTGACAGTTTATGTTTTCCTGTTGAAGAGAAAATAAGCAGTTGTCAATGCTACCATGTATTATTATACCATGGCTGCAACAATGCATACATAAATACATAGCTGAAGGTAAATACATAAAACAAAACAAAGCAACGAAATGTCAAAGTTAATCTCTTTAAAACAAGTGTAAACAGTTGAGATCACAATAAGAGTTTAGGCTAATCTTCTTTCTCTAAATCCTCATATGTAAAAGTACTATAAGTTGATTGTAGAGAAGTTTGTGGGTGAGATTGCCTTATAACTTGAATTGACTAAGGTAAAGGCAGAACACTAGCCTCTGATTCAAATTCACATATTTGTTTAGCTGTCCACCAATCTTAGAACATCTTACACGTGTTTCACTTGATTTTCCTTTCCTTCGCACTAATCTATCACTCCACTTCGAACCAAGACAGACTTGACTGAAAAGGTATTCCACCTGAAATCCTTGGTTAAAACTAAAAAAAAGAACAAAGAATTGAAAAATCGACAACTAGTTGAGAAATGATTTTCCATGTAGATTTTCTGAATTGTGCCATCGCCTGGTTCTTATAAAAATTAGTTTAAATGAATTGTTAATGAGAATTTTTAGAATATTCTATTATTCTGAAGGAATTTGTGAAATAGGTTCTGACGGATATATCACGCGAAAATGGACACATTGAAAAACAGTCAATATATAGCGTCAGTTCACAAGTTCTAAAGGCATTAGTTCGATATTCAAATATATTATTGTTTGTATATCATTAATAACAACATAGTTTCAATGTTTACACTATGTGCGAAAATATTTAGTTGGATAAGAAACGTATTTCTTTTCATAGTTTGTATTTATAGAAGAAAAATAATAATAATTAACTGGCTATTTTAGCTATTGAATGAACTTTGACCGAGCTTCTTATGAGCAATTTGTGTTGTGAAATTTATTATTAAATGTTTTTGACATAAATGACCGAGAACGGCATCTACTAGTTTATGCCGACTCTCAACGGCTAATGTCCATGTTCTCAAGAAGCTTTACATGATATTATTTACTCTCTAAGGTTTGCCATTGTCTACAGAGAGGTGATGACCGATCAGAAAAATAATTTCAATTGAACAAATTTTCGGTGTCAGCTGGGGTATGAACCTGATCTCCAATTAACATCAAGCGGTTCACGCACTTTTTAACGCACTTGGCCATGGTCGCCACAATGACATACTTTTAGTTTATTATGCTATGTTCAGACTGGGAGCTAAATGCGCATTTAGAGCTTAATTCGCATTTATTTCCTAAATGCTTCTCTAAATGCGAATTAGGCCATATAAAATTCTGTCAAGTAAATTCACATAAATGCTACTTCAAATGAGCATTTAGCAGTTTGCGACCCTGTTTCGAAGTTCGAACACCTTTTACTCGTTTGTTTTGACAGTACTCGTTATAAAATTCAATCAGCTGTTCGCTATTCACTTGAACAATTTTTTGTTTTTCGTTTTCTTAATTTTATTAATAAAATACACAAAAAAAGTCCTGTTCAAAAATAAATAAGAAGATTCCGTTGGTGAAAACCGATTGCAAAGGACTGGCCTGAAAACAACAAATTATAGAAGACGTGCGCCGCTGCGTGGGAAAACATCCTCTCATCCTTGTATTTCAGGTGCAAAATATGCACAATAATCTGCTGAATGGAAAGCAAACTCAAGATTTCTCTCTGGTAAAAATCATACCATGGAAATAGTTTTGGGACGTAACAAAGCTGAAGAAGTTGAAACAAGTTTCCACAAGCTTTCCAACAGACTTTGCGACAGGATGGTCTGCCACTGAAACGCCAAAGTAAGAGGTGACTGGACAAAATATTACTGAGCGGTAGAATATGCTCACAGTGTTTTTGTAGCCACAGAAACAGTGGTATTAAAAGGAGGTCCACCCGAAGATTTTGCACACTCACTGGAACCACATTTGCGCTCACTGTGTATGCCTACCAAATTGCAAAGGAAATTCTAGCGTTCTATAGTGACTACACCGTGTGCGAAGAAGGAAGAGCATTGACACCTGCGCAGGCTCGCATACTCAAGCTAATTTAAAATCATTTAAAAAATCGTTTGGGTTAATTGTGAGTTTTATTTAATTTGTCAATGATATATTTGTTTAATTATTAATAAAGTTGTTTATAAATATATTCAAACAAAAATAATAAATGTTTACAATTTTCCGAAAACTTTCTGGTTCGTTCCTGCAATCATATTTTTGTTAAAATGTCAGTATTTTCACAACAGAAATAATATTAAGAAATCTGTCAATTTGAATGCGAATTAAGGGCTTCTTCATAGTTTGAACACTTGACATTTGTAAGAATTTTCGAACTTCTAAATGCGCATTTAAAACTCAGTCTGAACATAGTATTAGTCACAATTATTGAGCGCAATGTGAATGGTTAAGCAACATATTCAGAAAAACAGGCACTCATAAAGATAGCGCTACGGCAACAGTTGTGTTCGCTGAACAAAACCCTTATTTTCAAACGGATCAATTGCATAGAATTTGCACATCACTAGCAGACTTTACAGCTGTGCAGGTATAAAGTTGCCAACTAAAGAAGTTTTTTCGTTTTTGACAATTGATTAACCCTCTTTTCCACAAGGAAAATGATATGACCCTTTTTACTTTGGTAAAAATTTGAAAGCAATTTTCGAGTTTATTGGGAAATTGTGGCGAATTGGTGAAAGGAGAATCGTACACTTGAACTCTAGAGACAATTTTAAAAGTTGCATTAAATACTTAGACGATGTAAATATAAATTAACTCTAAGGTAAGTTTATATAAAAACATCGCAGTATATTCTGCTCGGTAACATACAAAATATGCAAATATTTCGAAAAAAGGAAATTATTGAAAGTTATAATTGATACGTTTCATTTCATTGACGTTATTGAACCTTAACTCTTAAATTGAGGAACAGACGGTTTAATAAAATATTTTTAAATAGATGAAGTGAAATTTTTTAAACTAGTTATTAAAAAAATTATATTTTCCCTTTTCTTTTCAGTTAATCGATGAGATAAATTAAGTTTAATCCAATAAATGTAGAAACTTTACCTGATGTTGGGATTCATTTGCATTCTATGATGTGACAAATAAAAAAATGTCAAGTACTCGCTGTTTCTCTCTTTTTACAGAACGGGAATTGACGTTTGAAGTTATCTATGTATAAAGTTGAAATATATTAACTTGTTGACCAGGACTTGACAAAAAATTTCATTACATGTTATTTTGCTATATTTGGAGAATAAATAGTAAGAATGAAAAAATCCTTTTTAACTCGTAGGGAAATGAAGACCTATTCAAATTGTTTTGTTACAGGGTTATTAAAATTTATTATGATTAAGTTTGTATGTATGCAGTATAAGAATCTTTCTAATCTTTACAATGTATAATCTAGCTCATATCGTTCATACTGATTTTTTGGATCATTGCTTATTCTAGGATAGCCTGCGATCAAAGCATCTTGTCCTCCTATATACAATGAATTGTAAATCTTCCAATAAACATCACGTACTTTACGCGCTGGATGAAACATGCCCTGTAGAGTATACTGTAGTATCTTAATAGGACCCAATGAGACACGCAATCCCTCCACTGCATCCATAAAAGCTTGAACTAAATGTGGCGATGTTTCGAAGATATTCGGCCAGACATAATTAAGTAAATGTATGAGAGCATCTTCGCAACCGAAGCCATAAACACCTAATGACATATGTTTAATAGCTGCGCATGCTGTCTGCCGATGCACCAAATCACGATCCATCAGTGCATCTTCTAGAAGGGGACATACAGCGTATATATAATCCTTGCCCATTTCCCCAATGTATTCAAAAAGGAAAGATAACGACTTCAGAACACCATTCTGCACATTAATCTCAGGCACACGATATTCATTCATTAGAGCTGGGAGTACTGTGAATGGACGGCATGTTTCGGCGACTATAGCTATGGCCACCGTTGTGCAGACGCGGTTCTGTCTCTCCTGAACTTTTAAATTGTTGAGTAGTGTAGCGAGCACATCGTGTGGTCCAATAGCTTTGGCAATATAACCAAAAGTATTGACTGTTGCACGTCGTATAGCCTTTTTGTGAGCTTTTAACAATTCCAATAGTTCAAAGCAAATACGCATCCACTCACGAGCAGAAACATATTCCGGTCCACGATCAGCAATACGACCCACCAAATCAATGCAATTTTCTTGAACCTTTTCATGTCGATTTTTCAAAATAGGCGTTAAGCGTGGGAGTAAATCTTTTATGGGCGGTGTCATTTTGGTCATGCCAATGACATTAACGATTGCTTTGAGTGCACCTAGAATGCTACCGAGGACCTCAGGATACTCTTCGCCCAAATATTCATACAGTACAACGCCTAAATGACCCATAAGTTTCTCTTCTTGACAAGTTTTCATGACAATGGCAATGCGTGAAATTAAATCAGCTGCTTGCTGGCGCACCTTGGCCGATTTGTTATTCAAACGCCATAGAATAGTACCGCAGATCTGTGGCAAATATGGCTTCACACGCTTTCCCAGTTGATTCACAATTGTACCGAATCCATTGAGCATGACGACATCCTCTGTTGTTTGTTCTTGGAAAGCATAAAGTATACCGTCAATAAGCTGCTCTTCCAAACGAGAGTCAATGTCTGCTGCACCCAAATTACCCATGATTTTTTCTATGGTTTCCATAACCATCTTACGGTATTGTTCATTTTCATCTTTCAAGTCATCAACAACGCGATTTATTATTTCGGATGCACCAACTTTATTGGCAATCTCCACGGTAGTATCCACCAGCTGACGATAATTGCGTCGATCTAGTGCCATACGATGATTCCAGAAGAACTTGAAGAAATGCGGCAAAATTTCTTCTTTAATATATTGTGCTTCGACACCATCTGTAGCACAACATTGCTTGACCACTTTTAAAACAATCTTTTTCATCTCCTCGTCGGGAGACTGGAACTCACGTATAAGAATAAGCATTACTTCACGCGTATAGTAGTTGGCATATTCAGCGTCCATCAATGGTATAAGATAACCGATAGCTTTGAGGAATGCGGCCAAACCTTTGCCGCGATGTGTGCGAATACCTTTCCACAAGGGCTTCAAGACCGAATCGAATGACTCAATGCCATAGGGAGTCGCAGCTTCAGCTAACGCAGCTATAGCAAGGGCAGTAATGGTGCGCACCTTTTGCTGCTCATCCACTAGACCATGTTCGATGATTTCAACGAGCGCCTTTAGATGAGGTAGAATAGCGCAACCCATAAGAATGGCGATTTGCTGCACAATCTTTATGCCAGTATGACGCGCTTGCCAAGACTTCTTGGATTTGCAGACAGCTTTTAAGAAGGGCAATAGCGACGGAATGCCCAAGGCTGAAGCAACTACAGCAAAAGCACGTGCTGTTGTGTTTCGCACGTACTCATCAATGTTGTCAATATCTGGACGCATGGTCGAGATCATAGTAGCTAGACCGGCAGCTTTGGCTAAGTTGGAAATAATTTCTCTGCCCTCAACACGCGCATAGTAGTCCTCATCAATAAGAAGAGGTTCAATAACGACCAGAATTTTGTGCACATAGGGACGCACAAGATCATCCAGCTTGTAGAGCACACGATCAATTACTTTTACGAGCAAGTGACGTTCTTGGTCCTCCAGAGTTGGGGACATAAGTAGCGGTAGAATCTGATTGAATAGAGGACCAGCTCCAAATTCTCGAGCTTTATCTGTTATTTGACGCAAAGTGGATTTGCGCATTGGTGGCGTACCATTCTTTATGGTCAACAGGAGTTTCATTATTTTGCGTTCTTTTATTTCCTCCGGTGAGAGTGTATCCTCATCGACATCGACGAGCAGCTTGTCAAAGTATTGGGCATCCTCCGGTTTCATAAATGGCAAGTTTTGTCCCTTGGGTTGGTTATCCATAAACTTTGCATTTTTATCCTCAACCTGTATGAAGAATCCGGCGGGAGTACCCGCTATGGGTGTAGGTGTTGCCATAAGTTTCCGTCCTGGGGTTCTCAATGGTATATAGCCAGCAGGTGGTGGCAATATTTTATAGCCAGGTGGAAACATTTGATCAAGTTCTTCATCAGTTAATGGACGATTGCGTTCGTCAATTTCTTTCTCCCATCTGTAGGCCTGAAGTTGTTCTGGTGTCATTGCAGCTAGAGCACCAGGAGTGGGTGTGGCCATTGCCATTGCTTTGACACCAATGGGTGTGGTGCCACCGGGAGTTAACATGGGTGTAACGTGTCCAGGTGTGGCATGCGGCGTCATGCTAGGTGTAAGACTTGGTGTCATGGCAGAAGGTGTCATGGAGGGTGTTGCATTCGATGGTGTTTCGTCCCAACGAGATCGACGTTTTGAGGTACCAGGAGTAGAATCTATAATAGTACTTTCAGTAGTACCACGGTCTGGTTTTGGTGTTTCTGCCCAGCCACTGTGGCCAGGTGTTTCTCGCTCTGTTTTTGGTGTTTCATCCCAGCGATTGCGGCGAGCAGATTTTTCTTGGCCAGGCGTCTCACGACCAGGAGTCATAGCGTGAGCTGGCGTTGAGTCCCATATGCGTGTGCCCAGTCCTGGTGTTGCTCCTGGTGTTTCACTGCCTGAAATTCAAGAATTAAAAATAAATCATGACAAAAAATTAACAACTTGCCTTTATGTCCTGGTGTTTCATCCCACCGCTGATCAGTTTGAGTTTTCTGCAAAGATTTCTTTTTAGTCTCAACATCATTAAATGAATATATAGGAAACTTACATCCTCCCAAGTGGGTGTAGCTGCACTGCTTGGGGTGGCAATTTTAGCGGGCACAAAACTCTCAGTGACAGTTTGATCCCATCTACCCCTCTTTCGTGTTTCTTGCTGAGCCTTGGTTCCGTCGCCATTGGTAGTCTTTGTGAGCGAGCCATCTTTGGATTTCTCGATGATTTTACGACGAAGCTTTAAGTAATTGAAATATAAGCAATGTTTTAATTTTACTCTAAGTAACAAAAATACCTCATTTTCTTCTCCTTTGAGCATCTGCTCCCGCATAATGTCAGTGTATGTTCTGGAACCTGTGTCCGGAGTTTTGCCTCCATCGGCAAATGGATCAGCACGTTCAGGAGAAATGATAATGCGACGTCTTTTCTGCTTGTACTCATCCTCACGATCAGCAATAGTGGGACGCCGTCTATCAGCTAAAGGATCTATATCCTCATTGTTCTGAAAAATTCAAAACTTACTCAAGTTAAACAAGTTTCAAGTGCGATTAAACTTTAAAGTTACCTGAATAACATCCTTCAAAACTGATTTTGGTGCAGTGTAGGTAGTGCGCTTCTGCGGCACTGGAAATCCATCATCTTCTTCCTCTTCAGCCTCATCATTTGCCGCAATGGAGGTGTTATAACCCTCATAACGATGGTTTTTAGCTCCACCTTCCTCATACAATTCGGTATCGTAAAATCCGCCACTGTCCAGCAGACCTACTCCACCAATTGACTGCTTTCTTATTTCATTTTTTTTCGATTGAATGTCCAAAATTTGTGCTTCAATATCTGTAAAAAAATATAAAAAGTGATGTTTATTTGGATTTACAATAACAAGCTACCACCGGAACGAGACAGCTCAGACAGGCAAAAGGGTCAATACAACATGGCGACAAGTTCTCCACGGAGCCAATAACATTTACAAGTTTATTATGAGTATGTTTGTTATAAGAATTTGACTTCGCAGTTAGTTATGTATTAAATGTATATTTAATATTAATTATTTTTACCTTCGTGGGTGCGCGGAATATTATCCATTTTTATTAAAAATCAGAAATTTTCTTTACCACCAATTTTATTTCACGTTTAATGTCAATCTTCTACAGTGTTGCAGGACAAGCACTTTTGTATAATTTTGAAAACCTTTTATTACTGAGTACTTTTTTATTGAGTGCGGAGAGCAACATCTATCATACAAGCATGATGTAACTAACCATGGCATTAGAAATACAAGGTAGCATTGACAGCAAAGAACTAAGATATAAGGAAGTGATGTTATTGCCCAAAAGTGTGGTATTTTTCTTATTCGTGTTGGTTGACACAAATATATAAACATTCACAAAGGGCCGTATTCAGTTGCATCGAAGAAGAAGGCTCAATTTGTTTCTGATTCGAATAACATATAAAACAGGTGTTTAGAGTTATACGGTATTAATAAAACGTTTGATAATTAAAGACCTAATAAATTAAAATAAAATTGTATTGCAATACAGAAACATTTACTCAGGACCATATTCGGTTAGATAGTTAAAAAAGGTCAAAACAGTTTCTAATTGGAATCACATATACAATAGATTAAATTTACTGATTTTGGAGCTAATTTAATTATATTATATAAAAATAATTAAATTATTATAAAATATGATAATATAGTTTTGTTTTTATTGTATTTCCACACCACCTTTGAGGCATACAATTTGGATATTGTATTGGGTAATACTAATATAGTATAATATAATACAATGTAATATAATATAATGTAATATAATATTATATAATATAATTTGAGATCCACAATATGCGGAAATCTGAAAAAATCAAAAATAACAATTATGTATCATAAACTTTGCTGAAGACAAAAGCGCCCCATAAGTGCATTAAAGAGTGAAAAAATAATGCACCCCTGATGCAGTGTTTGCGTTTTGACAACTGTGGTCGCATCAAATTGGAGCGAAAATTTTTTTTTTTTACTGAGAAGGCTGTTTACAAGCAAACGCTCATAAATGACGAACGCTCATAAATGTCAAAAAAACACACTCTGTCTCGCTCACTCAATTTACGAATCGGCCACAGTTCACGTACACTGTATGTGTAGACAACACCACTTCCTTATATGTTAGTTCTTTGATTGACAGTTGCTTGGGAAACCATCTCCTGTCAAAAAATATACTCAAAAGAGAGCGTTCACAATCCTCCCTTGACATGGTATAATAATACAATACCATTGACAGTTGCTTGGGAAAACATCTTCTGTCAAAAAATATACTCAAAAAGAGAGCGTTCACAATCGGCCATTAAAAACACAAACAATGTTGAAAACGTAGAAGTGAAAAAAAAACAACAACTTCAGCAGCTGCTGATGCATTTGCACAAACAGTTGTTTTTGACAGGAGATGTTTTCTTGTAGAAGAGAAAATAAGCAGTTGTCAGTGCTACCTTGTATTATTATACCATGCTTCATTACCGAGCGTTTCCACCGCCCGAACGAACGAAGAAATCATCGCGAACAAATCGTCGCGATGAATTCTTCGTTCGGTCCAACTGTTTCCACCGCACGAACACAAGTTGCGAACATTGGTAAGTCGCCATCTTGTTCGTTCGTGCAGTGGAAACACTTAAATTCAATGCTTGCGAGCATCAGCGTTGATCAATATTTGTTTATGCAAACGTACTAAATTTGATTAATTTTTACTACTTTTATGCCTTTTAATTTAGGTTTTATGTAAGTATTTATGTAAAGAATTTATTATATAAAGAATATTATACAAATAATTTGCTTATATAAAGTGCTAATAAAATAAGAAAGCAAAAGAAAATTCTTTTGCGTTAAATTTTCAATATATTTTCTTTCTTTTTTGTTTTTCCTACGTTATTAACTACAATTTCAACAAATCTACTACCTATGCGCAAATAAGCACTGGATTCGCCCAAAAAGATCGAGCGTCGGCCGATCAGAGCGAACGAAGAAATCTTCGTTCGTTCGTGCTGGAAAAGTGTTTACACTGCGCGAATAGCGCTCGCGAGCATTTTGTAAAAACCAATGTTCCGAACCTTGGTTCGGACCAAACTGTTTACACCGCCTGAACGAACGAAGAAATCTTCGTTCGTTCGGGCGGTGGAAACGCTCGGTTAGGGGCTTTCAGACGAACGTACATATCAGCCGACATTGTACGACGACAAACTAACGGGAATATTTTGTTTAGCTTTCAAATGATCGGACATGTACGACGGCTTAATTTTTTGCAGACTCTCGAGCGTAACACATCGGTAAAAAAACGAAGTAAAAACCTTTTTTGCGTTGCCTAAGCCGATGTTTACTCGATGAAAACGTTATAGAAATGATAAATGCAGCGAGTCGGACCGACATGCTTTCACACGTCGGACATGTCGGACCGACCAGCAGAAAAATCAAAAATTTTTGATTTTCTTCCGACATGTCGGTCCGACCGTCTCATTTGCTTTCGAACGATCGTACATGTCGTCGGACATGCCCAAGTCGGATGACATGTACGTCCATGTGAAAGCCCCTATTGAAAACACAAACAGTGTTGAAAAAGTTGAAGTGAAAAAAAAGAAACAACCTCAGCAGCTGCGGAAGCATTTTCACAAACTGCTATTTTTGACAGGAGATGTTTTCTTGTAGAAGAGAAAATAAGCAGTTTTCAATGCTACCTTGTATTATTATACCATGGTCATTAACAAGGTGATCGCGAATTTTTTAACTCACTCAAAAAACTTTATCTACACTTATCAAAAACAACTGATAGTAAATTCTTAAATTCGTGGTAAAGCAATCTGTTTTAATTTTTCATTTTCATTAAGCGTGAGTGATTTTACACTTTTCTGCAGTTCATCTCCTTTTTTCTTCTGTTCTGTTCTCAAAATAATAAAGTTTTGTTTTATTTTATAAAGCGAACGTCATTCCAGACGTTCGAAATAACTTTTGATGTTGCTTTATTTATATGGTGACATTACGCAATTACACGTTTAATATTTTGCTCTCAAGTTGATCACGCATACTGCTTGTTTAAATTAATTTGAATTAACAGCTGTGGCATATGCAACTTGGTAGTCAATTATATTTTCAAGATGCGATCGTCAAGAAACAAATTAAAATGCTTGCCTTATTTAAAGACAAAAAAAAAAAAAAAATAAAATAAAATAAAATGAAGGTAGTAAGAAAATGTTGGATGAAACCATTATTAGTAATAGGGTTTGTAAACTGTCACGAGAGTTTTTATTTTTTGATTTTATTTTATTTTCATGACAGTAGAAATTGTTTCATACCCCTTTATTTTTAAATCGTCTCTTCGATATGACAAAATATTTATATTCCAAAGAACTTCATGACTTTTGTATAGTTCTAATTTCAATACATGCAAATGAATATGTGAATCTCAACACATCATTAGTTTAGTCATTAGTAAGTTTTAAAATTATATTTTATGCAAGTTTTTGTACTGCGATATCATTTCATTTACTAAAAAACCATACATTAACTTGAAAAGTAAACAACTCTAAATAAATACATTGTAAATTAAAAACAAAAATATACAACAAGTCATTTTATTGACACGATTAAAGGTACAAGGTTAAAATTTTTAGTATATTTAAGAAAATTCATCAAAAAGCTTTGCGTTCATAACGAAAATATCACGGACAAAACCGTTTAAAGATTTTTAAACTGGTTAAAAAGTGTTATTATGTATTAGGTGAGCTATTATTTTTTATAAAATACCTATTAAGTCTTTATTGACTGTGGAGTTGTTTTCAACACTTTAAGATTTTTGTGTACGTTAATGCAAAAATCTAAACTTTGCTGAGAAACTTGATGTTATGTGCAGTCCTAAGTTTTTCCGTGGTTTTCCAGGCCTCACAAATTCGTTGTGCACTATAAAACATGCTACTACCAAAGTTCATGATTTCCTTTTTATAAATTGCGATTTTATACAGCTTATTTACAATTCGTCCATTGTATTAATTTATTCATACCATACTTTAGGGTCTAGGAATCTTTTGCTTTTATGAGTTATTCTTCGAACTTTGGTAGTATATCGCTGGAAAAAAAACATTAGCTAAAAATTGAACACAATGTGTTCAAAAAATGTGTCCATAATTTGCCTTTCTTATATGTTTTCCAAAAGTTTTGAGCCGTGGCTATCACATGGATTTTTCAAGCATTTGGGCTCGTATATCGACTATGGTTCTCACAATATTGTCTTCCAGGGAGTCCATAATTGCTGGTTTGTTCGCTTAAGCCAATGACTTCATATAACCCCAGAAAAAAAATATTAAATATTTTTTTCGTGAAATAACGGGTTCGCCAAATTCTATGGCAAGCGAATATTTCGATAAAACGCTGGCTTGGCCTCCAGTTAATTTTTGGCCCGTTGCAAAAGCGTTGTTCTGGCAAATGGAAATAGAGTTACCAGATCTGACCATCCTATGACAGTTTAATCCTTATCAAAAAGTGGATCCGCTTATAAAACACGCATTACTTATCTCATAATCCATGCCTTTTCTGCGGAATTTAGTCCTTAGGAGCGTACTACGGACCATAGCTAATTTTCTGCACGTTTACCAAACCCTGAATAATGTCATATGACTATGGCTGAGTTCCAAGACGAGTTTATGCAAAGTATCAGTGTAAATTGTATTTGAACTGGTGCTTAGTAGATTTACCAAAACTGTCCAACTAAAGCGCATTCTTTTTTATTCTTTTGAACGCTATTAAATATTTGTTGAATTAAGCTTTCTTATTTTCCAAAGGTTGCCGTATTTCTGACTTTGGATCCTGATTGATCGGAGTGGAAGTGGATATCGGCAATACTGTAAAAAGGAAGGGTGCTCTGTCAAACTATAGAATTGCTGCAATTGGTTTTGGAGGAGGTTGAGGACAGATTGCTTCAACTATTTTACTAATTTCTTTTTACTTTGCTTCAGCATGACTAATTTTTAAGTAATGTTATTTTTCAATTTTTTATCAGCTGCTTTTGACATATGCATGCCAAATCAATCAGATGTATTTATTTTATTATGAAATTAGTTAAAAATTGGAGATCACTTCAAAAACCAGTACGGACCAGCATAAAGGGTAATTTTTTTAGCAACTTTCTTTTTGGCAACACTGTTGTTGGCAGCTCAGCTGTTGTCATACAACATGTTACTGTTAAACATATTCAGTTTGGTCTATAATTGACCATGAATCGACTTACAAACGAACAACGCTTGCAAATTAATGAATTTTATTATCAAAATTCATTCTGGGTTAAGAAAGGGCATCGTGCACTTTTTCCATTTTATGGTTAGTTTGGGAGACTTTCTGAGGCTATTTGGAATCTTGTGACTAAATTTCGCACTAAATTTACATTACTTGACATTAAACCACCAAAACGCATGTTACTCCATTACGTGGAAAATTTTGCGGAGGGATTTGGATATAAAACCTTTTAAAATACAACTGGTGTAAGAATTGGAGCCACACCACTTAGGGGATTTCCCCTAGATTTAGGGGTTTTTTTCGGTTTACTAGAAAATTTAGGGGTCAAAAATGTTTAGGGGAAAACTTTAGGGGATTTTATTTTTCTGTTAGTGTTTTTTCAGAATTTTTAGTGGTTTCTAAAAGAAGTGCCAACATCAACTATGAACTGTATTTTTTTGCATTTGATGTACCCTTTTGTGTTCTCTTTTTCATTTTGTCTTAGCTCTTACAAGGTTTATTTTGTCAAAGTGAGTCAAAAGAATTGCGTACCATCGAAACAATACTGCTTTGCAGCTTATTGTTTGTCGAATGAGCGAAATAGCACCAGAATATGTGTGATATGAGAGGCTGTTTTAAATTCTGATGGCGAGAAAGCATATATTTAAACATGTTTTTTTTATTTTTTAATGACTTAAATACCATTGAATTTGTAACCAACAAAAAAAAAAATTTTAAAATACAAAAATTAGAAAAAACGTGGAAGTATGTCTCTAAATTTATTAAGCAGTTTTTGTTTTGCTAAAATTTAGTAGAAAAAACCTAAATAGTTCAACCTAATTACAATCGAAAATAATACTTTCATAAAATATAGTATATCTGCCTTATGTTTTTTAAAAAATTGGCTGCGCAAAGTTGCGCATAAGATAAAACACTTAATTTAAAAAAACGCGTAAAAAACAAGTTTTCCTCAAAACGCACTAATTTTCAAGACGAATTCTGTTAAACTAAAATATGTTTGTGATTTTTGTTTTCTCTCGCGTATTGCCATCTGTCCGATTGTCTGTCTGTCCGTCTGTTATGGTGGTTATAGCTCTTATATTGAAGCGATTTTAATGAAATTAAATATATGTAATTTCTTTATTACTTGAGCTTGTGTTTTTAAGTTCCTCAATGAATTACTATGTCAAAAAAATTATTGAAAATGTTTGTTTATAAATGAGAGAATTTTAAAATGGCTGAAACGTTCTATAAACCTCTCATAAAGCATTTTTAAAGTTATTTGCTCTCATTTGAGCATACATTTTGTCAAAAATAACTAATAATATTTCAAACATATGAAAAACATATCAAAAAAAATTCAAAACAAAAAGAAAATAAAAACAAGAAAACTTGTCTTAACATTTCAAAATATTTAAAGAAAAAAAAAGAAATAATAAAATTACAATTTTTTTCAGTGCAGAGCTGCAAAAAAATGTTGATGTTTAAATATTAAAATGTAGACGAAATTGTAACAAATAAACGAAAAGTCATTGAATTTATCAAATACACAAACCATTATTGACACTCTTCCCACTTCAAATCGAAAGTGTTCCTATTTTAACTACAAAGCGGCTACAACATGTTTATGAATAACAATATTGGAGTAAAAAAAATGTGAAAATGCTTGAGATTTTTTTAATTTGCTTTAATTCTGTAGAGTTATTAACAGTTGAACTGCTTTATCCTAAAAGTATATTAGAAATTGCTAAATTAAGTTTCAGACAACTCCGGAGAGCTCCCTTCTGGTGTTTGGCATCATCCTTTAATACAATTTTCGATAATATGTTGTAAGATGACTGTTGTCAAATTATCTAAGTCCGTATTTTTAGAACTTCCCCTATTAAAATACAGACAGAATTCTTTCTCAATTTTTTGACGTTTAAAGCACTGACTTTGTCCATAGAACGCACCCATTGGATTATATATAATAAAAAAAAATGACATTTGACTCATTGCAGAAAAATATAAACTTGCATGTCGATTTAATTTTTACTTTGTGAAAAAATAAATTTACATATTTCCGGGAATTATTCCGATCTTATTGTCGGTTCCATTTGACTACAAAGAAAACAAAGAAACTTTCTAACAATGGCTAAGAAAACATATGACTTGCTGTTCAAATTGTTGCTGATAGGAGATTCTGGAGTTGGAAAAACATGCATCCTCTTTCGTTTCTCCGACGATGCATTCACCTCAACATTTATATCTACAATCGGTAAGAGTCAGCTAGGTCACCTGCTGGTCACTGGACTTGTGTTTTCGTGCAGTAAAGGAACTGAAGTATTTTCATTGTTCATTGTCTGACTGACACTTGTTTGCACTGCGAAGTTGCACCTTGGATTGGACATTGACTTTCTTTGCAATTAATTAAAAAAATTATGTTCTTGTATTTGGAATTTTAGGAATTGACTTTAAAATCAAAACTGTTGAGCTTAGAGGGAAGAAGATCAAACTACAAATTTGGGACACTGCCGGACAAGAACGATTTCACACAATTACAACCTCCTACTACCGTGGTGCCATGGGCATAATGCTAGTCTACGATATAACTAATGAAAAAAGTTTTGAAAACATAGTAAAGTGGTTACGAAATATAGACGAGGTGAGGAATAATTAACAATAAATTTATTAATTTTATTAATTCCTCTTTTCTCAGCACGCTAACGAAGATGTTGAAAAGATGATACTAGGAAATAAGTGCGACATGGCGGATAAACGCGTTGTAAGCAAAGATCGCGGAGAAGCTGTAAGTGTCAGATTGCATTTCTTTACGATTATTTCTCTTTTTTTATCTGTTGCTTTGCTAGATCGCGCGTGAGCATGGTATCAGGTTCATGGAAACGTCTGCCAAATCCAATATAAACATTGAACGCGCATTTTGCGAACTTGCAGAGGCAATACTAGACAAAACATCCGGTCGCGAAACTTCAGAAAATCCAGAGCGTGTTGTCATCGATCGTAGGAATAATGAGAAACCTCCAGCTTATAAAAGTTGTTGTTCTTAAAATGAAAAGCACGACAAAAAATTTTATCTTATCATATAAATGTGTCACTATCAGTTTTTTGTAAGAAGTGGAAAAGTAGCAAATAATTTCATTCATCCTGCAATGCGATGAACAACTTAATTTTTCGCAGTTCAGATTAAGAGGAACTTATATGTCTATGTAAATTATTGAATTAAAATCCTTGAATGATATTTTTATATGTGAGATGCAAGGCAATACAAACTCTGGCCACTTTTCTATCGCACATTTCTCATCATCGTAAACAATTTTATAACGCAAACGCTTTCAAAAGCTTGGTTAAGGTTTGTTTCGTAAATGAGAAAGTAAAAAATTTTCGACCCAGCGGTCCATAAAATAACAGCACCAAAAAAATAAAAAAAAACATTTTGTTCTTTATAAAAAACCTTCCAATTTAGAAGAAAGGTCTCTAAGATCATTTTGCGGGATATTGCCTTCACTTATAAACAATACTTAATGGGATATTTTAGATGCTTATCACCAATTTGACATTATCTATTTTCTATAAGAGGAAAACACTCATAATAGTTTTGGGTAAAATTATAAGTGTTGCTATTCCATTCCAAAAAAATATTTGATAAAAAGCACTAGTATAAGCAGACTGCCTATCCTATGGTAACAAGATTTGTTGGTGTTTCTTCATGCTTTTTTGTTTTTTTTTTTGTTTTCATTGTTAACCGGAGGTAAATATCGTTCATAATTCTGCAGCAGCAAAGACCAATGTTGGTTTAATTAAAAATTTAATACTTATAGGATAACATAGTATTACGCAGCATTTTAAATTTGCTTATTTGTTAGGTTTGCTTGTTTCGCATTTTTTTATGGCTGATTATGTCCAACGAAAACAAATTTTTACTGTTGTATTTTAAATAAAATATTTGTAACTAGACAAAAAATTGTCTTTTTTTATTGTCCTCAACGGTAGATGTGAATTTGTTTTATTTTATTTTCGTAAGCTTAATTTCTTCATCGTTTTTACAGCATCTAGTGGCCTCATTGATAAAATATTATATCAGTACAATAAGAAAGCTCACTTCGAGCAGTGAAGTTCAGTATTAATTCGGTAAGTAAGCTTCATTAATTCTCAAAGTTCCAACAGAAAAAGAATGCAAACGTTTATGTTGGACTAAAGATATAATAGAATTGCGCGTTTGTTATTAGCTTGAAATTTATACAATTTTTTTATTATTTAATTCGAAATGGGCTCTATATTTCTGTTGCATATGCTCAGGCTGAGTTTCAAATTAAAAAACCTATGCTGATGAAAAATATCGTTATGAACCCATGCATATCAGTCCGTATTTTTATTTTAACGTGCTTTCTGAAAGAAACGAACTGACTATTTCAGCCCTTTGGCCGAAAGGACTTTGGCCGAGCTTCTTATGATCAACTTGTGTTCTGTGAGCTATTGCTTATACAAAAATGATCGAGAACTATATGTATCTTTATGCAGACTCCAAACGGCTACTGGACATGTTCTTAAGAAGCTTTGGCATTATTTTACGCTCCTTTGACACTATTTCACCAATTACTTTTGCCATTGCTTGCAGAGAGGTGAAGGCCAACATTTTATATATGACTGTTGATAAGTACTTAATTGGACTCCTATATATAAAAATTTAAATGTATGATAAAATGAAAAATAATCCACTTCTATATTTGCGCACAGTTGTTGTTAAGGGTACCTTTATGTAATATAAGCGATTCTGAAGGCGTTTTTTTGAAAGCATACTACAAAATAATGGTCAGAGAAAGCAAAATGGTCCTGCTCTTCTTGTATGGCTTCCTGACAACGTCACGTACATGCAAATCACGTTAAAAAAATTGTTTTTTTTTATCAGCAAAAGTGCGTCCAACAAATATTTAATGTTCAAACTTAAACGATATGTTATTAAAAAATGAGGCACTTTAGGGAAAAAATTATATAAAACAAAAAGTGCTTAGAATTTGTCAAAATATAACAACAAATTAAAAAAAAAGTTTCCGATATTTTTGAATTTTGCAAAAATGGCCAAACTCAAAAATCAATTAACATCAAAATGATTTTTTTTTCAATTTGTACTTATATTTTGACATATCCTCAGCACTTTTAGTTTTATAAAATTTTTCCCAAAGTGCCTTATTTTTTAATAACAATTCGTTTAAGTTTGAACATTAAATATTTTTTGGACCCACTTTTGCGTAAGCGTTAACTTTTTAGAAACATTTGCTCTTTACAAAATATTTTTAGGTAAGGAACAAGATTCTATAATTAAATAGAAAAAAACTAACTTTTTTTTTGCGTAGTCATCTATGTCCAAAAAAGTGGCTAAAACACTTCTAAGTTGTTAAAAATTTCAAAAGCGCCAAACGGCGGAAAAAAATAGAGATTTCAAAGAAAATTTTAAGCCGCCGTGGAACTTTTTATCTCAAAAATTCAGACGTTTAGGGGCGAGGGGTGGCCGATTTGATTAAGAACGCCCCATATATACTACTTATTTTATAATAAAAAACCCTAACAGTTGTGTGAACGATTGTTGTACTTTATGTAATTTTTCATTTTGGTAATTTTTCCATAATAAATATTTTTTCTTATGAAAAAATTATTATGGATTATGCAAAGAAATAACTATATAACTGCCGTAATTTTTAAGCTATCGTAATAATTAGCTTAATTACTTCTTTTTAAAAAAGGAAAATCAAGTTAAAAAATTAGCCAAATCGGATGCAAACCACGACTATTCGAAATGACTATAGAAAATTGGTTAAATCTATTAATCTCTTAAAACTTGAAATTTTGCGCATAGCTTTGATTCCAAATATGCACTACGTTGACAAAATCGAATGGAAACCACGCCTACTTCCCAAACAAAGTGCCATTATCAAAATAGCAAAATCTTCATAAATTTCACAAAATTAATGTATTGACTTCAGACTATTCACATAAGATTTGATATTCAAGACGTACGATGAGGCTGAAATTTGGATAAATGGGAATGTCTATCCTCCGTACAAACTGACGTTATCAAAATGATAAAAACCATTATTTGCTCAGGTTGGGCCATCTAGTGGTTTCTTCTTAATGTACTGAACACATTGACGACGACAGCGACATTACGACATCTGTCAAATTTTTTACATGTATTTCTTATGGAGAGAATTTGGTCTATTGTCGCAATGTCGTCTCGTCGCTGTCGTCGTCAATGTGTTCAGTACATAAATCATAGGTTATTTTGACACTTACAGCTGGTTTCTGCTCGAAATCTTGACATAAAGTCAGTAGCATACCTCCGCAGAAAGAAATGAGTCGTTTTACGCTTGAACAACGTTGGGAAATATTGGAAACTTATTTCCGAAGTGAGTGCTGTGTAGCCCAAACAGTGCGTTATTTCAAAAGAAGATAATTTGGGCGAAAAAGAGTTGGCTGTGCCGTGGACACACCCGTAAGTTTTGACGTGACGAAGTTTCTTGCTGTTGTTGTTAATGTTGATGTTGATGTTGATTTTGATGTTGATGTTGATGTTGATGTTGATTTTGATGTTGATGTTGATGTTGATATTGATGTTGATGTTGATGTTGATGTTAATGTTGATGTTGATGTTGATGTTGATGTTGATGTTGATGTTGATGTTGATGTTGATGTTGATGTTGATGTTGATGTTGATGTTGATGTTCATGTTGATGTTGATGTTGATGTTGATGTTGATGATGATGTTGATGTTGATGTTGATGTTGATGTTGATGTTGATGTTGATGTTGATGTTGATGTTAATGTTGATGTTGATGTTAATGGTTATGTTTATGTTGATGTTGATGTTGGTGTTGGTATTGGTGTTGGTGTTGGTGTTGGTGTTGGTGTTGGTGTTGGTGTTGGTGTTGGTGTTGGTGTTGGTGTGGTGTTGGTGTTGGTGTTGGTGTTGGTGTTGGTGTTGGTGTTGGTGTTGGTGTTGGAGTTGTTGTTGGATTTGGAGTTGGTGCTTTTCGTTTAGCTTTTTTTTTTGCTTCCGCATTGGTTGTGCTCTAATTTCAATCAATCCAGCAAAAGTGATGCATATGCGTCACATTAGGCGGTTCCCTGAGAGTTTTTGACACTCCGTCAAATTTTTTTTTTATTTTTGTCATATGCCCGAAGACCTCACCTTTGTTTTCGTTCGTTAAAATTTACCGTTGCACCAGTAGTCACAGAGTTAAAAATCCATGCAACGTTTTTTCATGGCTCCAGCATTTTTACTGCATTATGTGATTGCATCCCTGAAATCTTGACAACAAAATTTTTTTTGTAATTTAGTTGTGAATCGTAATAACACATCCCTGCTGTCGGAAAACAAAATTTACTGTAGCACTCCTCCTGAGTGAGTAATTATTCCATGCAACGATATTACATTTCTGTTACTTAAGCTGCTATATTCACGACCTAACGACGCCGGAATTTTTATACCCCCACGTTTAAAAAACGTAAATGGGGGTATATTAATTTTGTCACTCCGTTTGTAACGCCCATAAGGAGGCGTGGTAGGTATAGAAAAGTATATATATTCTTGATCAGCATCACCACCCGAGTTGATTTAGCCATGTCCGTCTGTCTGTCCGTCTGTCTGTGATCACGATTACAGCCGTAATTTTAAAGCTATCATCACGAAATTCAATATTTAAGCTTTTATCTAAAAAATGAAGGTCAAGTTCGTAAATGAGCCAAATCGGATGAAAACCACGCCTCCCATACAAAGTGACTTTATCAAAACGGTAAAATCTCTTAGAATTCAACAAAAATTAATGTATAGACTTGCAATTTCGTATACACTACAAGTATGAAATTCAACCAAATCGGATGAAAACCACGCCTACCTCCCATACAAAGTGACTTTATCAAAAAGGTAAATTTTCTCTAAAATCCACAAAAATTAATGTATGGACTTGAAATTTTGCATATGAACTTTGATATATAACGTGTACTATGTGTATGGAATTCAACCAAATTGAGTGAAAACCACGCCCACCTCCCATACAAAGCGACTTTATCAAAAAACAAAAGCGAATATTTTCTGTTAAAAATATAACGAAAACGTTTTTACAGATAGACATTTTATTGATTGCTTAAGACTTGGAATATACTTTGGTTCGGCCGTGGGGGTATTTTAACTTCGGCCCAGTCGAAGATCATTTCTTACTATTTTTTTTTATTTTTGTCGTAAAGCCATGTATTAAAACTTTATTTTCCTTTTTAAACTTTTATCGTAGGTTATATAATCATTGAGTAAAAATTCAATGCAACGCCGCTGCATGAATGTTGCGTTATCGATCTTTGAGCGGCTCTCTCAGGGTCTCCATGATGTCAGAAATTTTTTGTCTAATTTTGTTGTGAGGGCTTCCAGTAGGCCTTTATTGGCGTATCGTATTTTTAATCCTAGCAATAATACTCAGCGAGTAATAATTCCATGTAACAAATTTTCAGTTGCGTTGCTTACGTAGCTCCCACTACGTCCCTATGCCGTATTAAATTTTTTTTTTGTTTTTTAATATAGTCAAAGAATTAACCTTTATGGTCATACTATTTTTTTAATCATAGCTTTTATACCCAGCGAGTAACAATTCAATAAAACGCATATGAATTTTTAAAAAATTTATTTTTCAACTTTTTTGGAAACTAGAGCAGTACAACGTAACTTCGTCACGTCAAAAACCATCTTTTCTGACGAGGCGCATTTTCATCTCGGTGACTACGTTAACAAACAAAATTGCCACATCTGGGACTCGGACCCGCACGTTATTGTCGAGAAGCCAATCCATCCACATAGAGTGACAGTTTGGTGTCGATTGTGGAGTGGTGGCAGCATTGGACCATTTTTTTTTCGAAAATGAGGCTGGAAACAACGTTTCCGTCAGCAGTTGGCGTTACAGAGCCATGTTAACTTTTTTTTTTTTTCTGAAATTGGAGACTTAAATTCGGACGACCTCTGGTTCATGCAGGATGGCGCGCCATGCCACACATGCCCTGCCACAATCGATCTTTTGCGCACCAAATTCCCAAAGCGTGTTATCAGCCGTCTTGGCGATGTCAATTGGCCGCCTCGGAGCTGCGATTTGATCCCTTGGACTTTTTTGAGGAACCGTGAAGGACCGATGTTATGCCAACAATCCGGAAACGATTCAGGCACTTATGGCCAATATCATCCAAGCAGTCTGTGAGCCACAGCCCGAAATCATCAACAAGGCCTTGGAAAATTGGAGTGACAGAATGCACTACTGCGAAGCCAGCCGAGGCATCCACTTGAACGACGATGTGTTCCAAAATAAAGCCATAATAACACATGGTCCAATAAGTCCAAAGATTAACTACTAGGTGGCACCTCTAACGAAATATCGATATAATATTTCGATAGTTCCAACCTAAACAATACGTGTAAAAATTTTATGACATTCTAACTTTTAGTTCAGAAGTTGCAGTGATTTAAGTGACGCTACTGTTGATATTTTCAAAATAATGGATTCAAAGCAATTCCGTGTGTTAATTTATCACTGTTTTTTTATGGGAAAAAATACCGTCCAAGCTGACCAATGGCTTCGAAAGTGTTATTCGGACTCTGCTCCGTCAAAAGCAACCATTTGCCGATGGTATGCTGAGTTTAAACTTGGTCGTACAGACTCAAATGATGCTGAACGTTCAGGACGCCCAAATGAGGCAGTTGTTCCACAAAACATAAAAAAAGTACACAAAATGGTATTGGCCGACCGTAAAGTGAAGGTGCGCGAGCTAGCTGAGGATATCTGAAGATATCGAAAGGCAGTGTGGGAACAATATTGCAGGAACATTTGTCGATTAGAAAGCTGCTTTCCAAATGGGTTCCGCGTTTTCTCACACCGGACCAAAAACAACAACGTGTCGATGATTAGGAGAGCTGTTTGGCACTGTTTACAAAGAATAAACATGAATTTTTGCGTCGGTATGTGACAATGGATGAAAAATGGATCCACCATTACACACCGGAACCAAAACGGTCGTCAGCTGAGTGGAGAGCAACAGATTAAAGTAGGCCAAAGCGATCAAAAACACAACAGCCGGCTGGAAAGGTTATGGCATCTGTATTTTGGGATGCGCATGGAATTTTGTTCATCGATTATTTCGAAAAGGGAAAAACAATCAACAGCGATTATTATATAGCGAAATCGTGAAAAATCGGCCTCATTTGAAGAAGAAAAAAATTATTTTTTACCAAGACAATGCACCGTGTCACAAATCGATGAAAACGATGGCGAACATCTACGAATTGGGCTTTGAATTGCTTCCTCATCCACCGTATTCGCCAGATTTGGCCCCCAGCGACTACTGGCTCTTTGCTGACCTCAAAAAAATGCTTGCTTATTGCTCTTGAAGGAACCTATGTTGATTAATAAAGAAGAATATTTGCAAAAAACAGTTTTTTTATTACTTAGCCTCGGGACTTATGGGACCATGTGTTACATAGAAAAAAATGTAATTTTGTTAATTTTAGTGCGTTTTTTTTTAAAAAACTTGTATTTGGCCCACCCTGTATAACCAGTTCTAATGAAAAAGGCTTCTTAAGCATAAGAAATGAAAATTACAAACACATAAATTTCTTACAACCTTTTTAACTTAATAAACAAAGCATATATTCAAAAAAGCCTATATCATATATTTATATATACTATATATTAAATGCATTGTTTACCTTTTTGTATATATTTGGCTTATCCTAAATTTGGTCAACAAAATCCCTTTCCTGGGAATAACCAAAACCTCTCTATTGAGAATCAAGATAAATTTAAAATTCAATTTATTCGGTTAAATTCTTCTCGAGCAAAAGGTTATAAAAATTTTAATTGACCGACATAAACTCAACCCTGAATTATTCTGTGAAAACAGCCAAAAATTTAACTAACATAACATTACATATAAAAATGAACGAAAAACATATAAAATCCCAATCTAAAATTTAATAGTTCTTGCATCTGAGTTCTTTTTTATTACATACCGAGTACAACATCTTGTCCTTCGTAGTTAGCAGATGTTTACAGATGAGCGCCACATACATATGTGTTGCATATTTTCAGGGAGGTTTTTTTGAGAGCTGGTATCTTGCTAACACCCTGTGTCTATGACAAGTACCCTTCCCAGCAAACATTTAATGAGCTCGTAATGTGTGTATTAATCATAAAAGACTCATTTTTATGACTGTGAGAGTATTTTTATTTTTGAGCGTTTTATGAATGCTCTAAAAAAGAGTCATAAGCATGACATCTGTATGATTGCTCAAACTCAAAATTGAACTGATTAATGTCACGGATTTATGTTTGTTTTTATACAAATGTTATAATATAATCAAGTGAAAGTATAATTCACTGTGCATGATAGTTAAAAACAGCTGCTTTATGTGTATTTTGGTTACAAAATTTTTAAAAAATACGTGTTTAAGCAAGTTTTTATTTTACGAGTAAACAAATTTATTTCTCACTTTGAACCTGAAAATAAAGTATGGGTTTTACTAATATATCAAAAAATAATTAAATTTTAAACTAATTTTTATTTCTACTTCAAATTTGATTGCATAGATCGTTAGTCCTAAGCCACAAAAAGTAGAGTTAACTTTTCCGAAGTTTTTGCTCCCCAAAATTAAAAAAATCCTAATTTAAATTAAATCGAAGATTTTATAATTTTCGTTTATTTATTTTAAAGACAACATTTTGTAAAATACAACCGTATTTTAATACAATCGTATGTATTAAGACGTAACAACGTTTCCTTATCTTTATAAAAATAAAAAAAATAAGTAACTGGTCATTTCAGCCC
Organism: Pherbina coryleti; assembly: GCA_943735915.1. Lineage (NCBI taxonomy): Eukaryota > Metazoa > Arthropoda > Insecta > Diptera > Sciomyzidae > Pherbina > Pherbina coryleti. The sequence goes on from OX030951.1 coordinate 54,131,504, forward strand.
TTGAAAGGACTTCGACCTAGCTTCTTATGATCAATTGTGTTGTGCGTGTTATTAAGTTTGTACACAATTGACCGAGAAACGGACCTAGAGGCTTAACGCCGACTCCGAACGGCGATGAACGAAATGTTCTTCTTTGAGGTTTGCCATTGTCTGCAGAGAGGTGGCGGCCGTACAGAAAAATCATTTTAATTCAAATAATTTTCTGTCGCTGCTTGGGTCTCCAGGTTCGTTGACATAGAGGCCACGCACTTTAACCAACTACGCCACGGACGCCGATATTTATCTTTATACTTATATTTATTTTAATCGTTAATAATGTCCCTATTCTTGACATAATCATTTACCATATACTTGTCCCTTATTCTTGTCCTTATCCTATTACGATTCCTTATCTATACCTCGTATTGTTTAACTATTTTAAAATCGTTTTTAAATCGTTGCCTTAATTCTTGACCTAGTCCATTCAATTCCTTGTCTTAGTCCCTTGTCGATATCCTTATCCTTGTGGAAATCTTTGTGCTTATGCTTCTTCTTCCTTTAACTAATCTTTGTCCTAATTTTTTATCTAATCACTGTCCAAAATGTTTTTCTAATCGTTGCCTTAATTCTTGTCCTAGTCCATTCAATTCCTTGTCTTAGTCCCTTGTTTTCTCCTGATTATTGTTATTGTTATTGTTATTGTTATTGTTTTTGTTATTGTTATTGTTATTGTTATTGTTATTGTTATTGTTTTTGTTATTGTTATTGTTATTGTTATTGTTTTTGTTTTTGTTATTGTTATTGTTATTGTTATTGTTATTGTTATTGTTATTGTTATTGTTATTGTTATTGTTATTGTTATTGTTATTGTTATTGTTATTGTTATTGTTATTGTTATTGTTATTGTTATTGTTATTGTTATTGTTATTGTTATTGTTATTGTTATTGTTATTGTTATTGTTATTGTTATTGTTATTGTTATTGTTATTGTTATTGTTATTGTTATTGTTATTGTTATTGTTATTGTTATTGTTATTGTTATTGTTATTGTTATTGTTATTGTTATTGTTATTGTTATTGTTATTGTTATTGTTATTGTTATTGTTATTGTTATTGTTATTGTTATTGTTATTGTTATTGTTATTGTTATTGTTATTGTTATTGTTATTGTTATTGTTATTGTTATTGTTATTGTTATTGTTATTGTTATTGTTATTGTTATTGTTATTGTTATTGTTATTGTTATTGTTATTGTTATTGTTATTGTTATTGTTATTGTTATTGTTATTGTTATTGTTATTGTTATTGTTATTGTTATTGTTATTGTTATTGTTATTGTTATTGTTATTGTTATTGTTATTGTTATTGTTATTGTTATTGTTATTGTTATTGTTATTGTTATTGTTATTGTTATTGTTATTGTTATTGTTATTGTTATTGTTATTGTTATTGTTATTGTTATTGTTATTGTTATTGTTATTGTTATTGTTATTGTTATTGTTATTGTTATTGTTATTGTTATTGTTATTGTTATTGTTATTGTTATTGTTATTGTTGTTGTTGTTGTTGTTGTTGTTGTTGTTGTTGTTGTTGTTGTTGTTGTTGTTGTTGTTGTTGTTGTTGTTGTTGTTGTTGTTGTTGTTGTTATTGTTATTGAACTGCGCAGTAGTCATTTATTTTTTATTGTTATTATCAGGTTCTTGGCCTCATGACCCATAAATAAAAAAGTACCTTTGTGCTATAAAATGTACCCAATCGCCTACAGTCACCGAGTTATAATTCTATGGAACGTTTTTGGCTTTTTGTTGCATTTTCGATGTTTAACGCGGCTGCCTCTTTGGTCTCAAGACGTCATTATTTTCTCTGTTCCATCATGGGGCCAAAGAACAAACCTTTATTGACGTTAAATAAAACTAACTGTATTGAGTACTAATTTCATGCAACATTTTAGCAGTTTTATTGCTTAAGCAGCTACTTTCATGTTCTGATGACGACGGAATTCCTTTTTGTTTCTTTTTTATGGAGTCAAAGAATCAACCTTTACATTCGTACCATAGTTTTTATCGTAGTGCCTTAACTGAGCGAGTTATAACTCCATGCAGCGCTGTTAAAAACATGGGCGGTAAAACGTAAAATTGCAATTCCAAAATTCTCCCATATAAGTCGTGAAGTTGTGCCATTCTCCAATGTAAAAATAAGAGTCATCAAGAGTAAAAAAAATAATCGGAATAATATTGGCGTATCCGAGGAGAATGAACGCATTTAAAACGCCCATACTTACCTGTTAAAGTTCATAACTCAACCATTTAGCACAAGTAATAACAAACATCTTCGATAAACTTTAATATCCTTTATATATATAGGTATATATATATATATATATATTATTATGAAAAGAATCACATTTTAAAGTTTTAAAGTAGTTTAATTGCGATTTTCACAGTTTTAACACATTTTCTTTTATACTTGTATAACAATATAACAGATTCTTAAAATCGTTCGAGAAAGAAAGGTTTCTTATTTTTGAGTTTTTTTTTTTTTTGTAAATGTTACGGTTGGTTCCAAAGTTTCATAGGTTAAAGTTTCTCATATTTGTTTTTAATATAATTCCCAACAGTGGCTTGAGGCCCTAGGATTCTTAACATACTCGTATATTTGTTTTTTAAAGTAAGAGTTTACATATAATAATTAAAATTGTGCACAAATAACAATTACTTGACTAATTTTTGAATTGAATGCCTCATGAAAAGCTCAGTGTTTAGATCAACGAAGACAAGAACACCCATTCAATCCATCCATCTTATAATATTGGTGCATTGAACCACGTAATATACAATATATCAATACATACAATACTAAGTTTACACATAGGAAATCATTAGAATACAAACTATGAGCAAGTATTTTAAAGACGGTCATAATAAGATGTAGCAATTGCTTGGAACATGTACAACTTTTTAAAAATTTAAAAAGTATGTTTTGACTAAATATATTTATTTGGAATTTTGTTTTTTAATAAATTTTAAAAATGTTAAACTGAGCTCCTTCTCCAACTGGTAAGAGAACTCCTAACTTAATATTAATTTTATGGTCCATAGCGTTTGATGTAGGTATGAATGAAATAAGCATCATTTGAAGACTGACGATAATTGAAATAAAAATATTTGAAAACTGTGTAGAAATAAAATAAATTTTAATAAAATTCTTAAGTTTTAAGCATTTTGTAATTTCTTACAAAGTGGACAACAACAGAGAAAAATATGATACTAAAGGAAAACTATCGAATTTATTTTACAATCAAGACCACTTCTATTTAATAGGAAAGGTTCTGTTTTTAGCAACAGTGTTTTCCTCAAAGAAATCCATAGAAAATTATAAAAGCTGCATTCAATTTGGTGTTTAAAGCAATATTTCCAAAGAGGTCTTGGATCTATTCTGACACTTATGACTTATGACTTTGTATTTGATCTTCGAGGTAAAAATTCTCAACTTATTATTGCTTCAAAATTAATACGTTTATATATGTTGGTGGTGGTAGTGCTTGACACTACTTTGCAGTGGTAGTGGTAGTTTACTCGTATGTTTATAGTTGTATCTGAGGTGATTTCTTTCGATGCAAGAATTATTGGATATATCTAGACAGCTAGGCCGTAACATAAAATTCTCGTTGTCTTTTTTGACATTTTTCTCTTGCTATGTAGCACAGCGCTATGGTTATGAGAACTGCAATTGTAATTCCCATTCCTATGCTGACCCACATAATTTCTTCATTAATGCCCACATAAGAGCGTCCTGAAAAATGAAAAAGAAGAAAAGGTCAAGTAAATTTTAGGGTAAAGTAAAGTAAAAGTAGTAAATTTTTTTCAGTTATGATTTTCCTGAGCATGATGATAAAGCATGATCGTCAAGTCAATAAAAAATATCTAAAAAATTTTATAATTTAAAGGTTTACCTACCATCGTAATAATGATTCGAAAATCCGGCTTTTCCTGCAACGCGTCCAGCTGGCATTTTTGTGGCTTAGTAGAGCTTTGATTCCCAATTCTTTATGATCTTGCTCAAAATTTTTGAGAGTGTTCAGTGGTAAGTCTGTGACCCTTATAACTTATGTTTTAATCCTTGGTCAATTGTTTATGTAAATTTAATGTGGCGGCATCAATTTACTGCAATGAAAGGATATAACAGTTAAGACTTTTTTGGTTATTTGTAGTAATTTATATTCATATTAAACATTGGAAGGTTTCCATATGGAAGTCATTTGAAAATATTCCTCATCGCATCTTTTGGAAACTTATGGGAAGTTTTTAATTGATATTGTTTCCAAATCGCTTCTTAAGGAATGCATATGGAAACTTTTCCTTGTTTTGGGACAATTTCAAATTAAATTTATTTCCAATAATAAAAACTCGAATAATAAAGCAGTAGATAGCATACTCGACTGCCACCCCAGAGGTCCCGGGTTCGAGTCCCGGCCAGGCTAACCATTTCTGGTTGTTATTTATTTGTTTTTGCTTCCATATTAATTTTTAAGACAATGGAGTGGAATTTTTCCACATGCATTTTTAAGACAGCGGAGAGGAATGTTTCCCTCCAATGACATAGTATGTATAAAAATAAATGGAGTGTCTAAAGACAAGTAATGATTTCTATATTCTTTGGAATGTTTCCTGCTTATCTCTGGGAATGTTTCCATTTCCTAGAGGGTATTTATTGAAGTAAATATATGTATAAATAAAAAAAATATTAAACTATTTGAATCAGCTGATTCATTTGAACTTTTATAATTTGTGTGGACTTCTTATTCTGCGATTTTATGCCAAATAGGTTCCACTTGAATGCTATATGGAAAACGTTGAGCGGTTGAACTTTTTTGTGATTCTGTTGACTTTTTGTCAACAAATTTGTTCTTTTGTTGACTTTTTTTACAAAAAAAACCGTTTTTTCGACAAAAAGGCTTCACTGAGACTTTCTATGTTTTAATTAATTTTGTGCACTCCTTGTATAAAAATCTATCATTATCAGTCAAATGGATTCCACAGGGATTGTCTATGGAACTAGTTGGATTATTGGATTGTTTTTTGAAAATTGTGGACTTTTTGTAATAATACCTATACCCACCAATCAAATGGGTTCTACTGAGATTATATATGTTTGTGGAACTAGTTAGATTATAGGAATAATTTTTGGGTTTTGTGGACTCTTTCTAATAATATCTTTGACTATCAGTGCAATTGGATCTACATACCGGCTGATAGGGCTTTAGCCCTCCTTGGAGAATTATTTGTATGGGGAAAAACATGAAAATAAGCCTAAAAAGCCATTTTATACCCCCCCCATTGGGATACAAAACTGTTAGCTTATCCCCCCTCTGGCGAATCCTAGATCCGCCACTGATTCCACTGGGATTCATTCCAGTTGCAATAGATTCATTTCAGTTATTGAAACTCTTCTGGGTTTTGTGGACTCCTCGGACAAAAATCTTACATAATCATAGAAAAAACTACCATAGTATAACCGCAATAAAAAACAATGGAAATAGAAACCATTAAAAAAAACCAAAGAGTCCCCAAACTCAACAAATTGAACGACAATCCAAGTTGTTTCATTGCCACAAAGCTCTAAATGTTCAAATGTAATAAAAAAGTAGTCGGTATTTTAGCCCATTGAATCCATTAAAATTCCTTTGTATAAATGGAAATCTGGCTTATATCTGGAGTTATATAAGCCTACATGGGTTACTTGCAAATAAAACGTACACAAAGAGGTTTTCATGTTTTGTTTTTAAAGTTTTTTGAATTTTCCCGTTAGAGTAGTCAAATTAGGTGAAAATTAATGGAGAATTCGAAGTTGTTTTTAGGCGATTTTTGTATTGAACGTCACACAGCAGATATACGGGAAAAATCACTACAAATTTGAAAAATGTTGTTAATAAAAGCTTACTGTGATGTTTGTTAAGTTATGTAATCAGTTAAATCAACTTTTGCAGAAATTGCCATTTCAGTTACAGAAATAATAATTGTTTACCAAAAATACCTACATATTTTACAATTTCAACGGGAAAAAATTAAAATTTTTCTCCAAAAAGACATCAACATAGAGGTTATTTTCAAAGTAGTAGACTTGCAGCAATAAATAATAAAAAACTGTTAAATAATAAGCAATTTCAGAAAAAACAACAGAGTGACGTTCAATACATTTTGTGACGTTCAATACATTTTGTTGAGCTTAACCGAATAATTTAAATCAAATTGGGAGTTTAACAGGTTTATTCTTTTACAAAAAAAAAAGTAAATATAAAGTATATAATTCAGCTATACATAAAATTTTCATCCAATTTTTTTTCTTCATTTTTTTACAAAAAATTAAAAAAATTAATAGCTAGTTGAATTTGTATTGGAAATTTATTAAGACTTCACGTTTTACAATATAACTTCTGAACCCTTTAAAACCACATCTTCATTTTATATCATTGGAAAGGTATAACCTAACGTAAAAACGTAAAAAAATGAAAATTATAAAATTGAAAAAAATTATAGCACGTGTTGCTGGCATGGTATTGAACTTAAAAAAATTAAGAATGAGTCAACTTATTGAAATATTTTCAAAACATTTGTACTTTTCCTTAAAATAGATGAAATAACTTTTCCAATGAAACTATATTACCGGTAATAGGTCTTAAGTTGATTTTAGCTACGTTGTCTCCAAATAGACCCTATTTTGGCTGCAAACGATTATTCTAAAAATTTATAACTTCGAATTTGGTTTTCAAATCAATAAACCAATGCAAGAAAAATATTTGAGAGAAATCGGAGATGGTCAGTACAACTGATCACTTCAATGTGAAATGGGCGATATCAGTTAGTAAAAACCAAAAGCAAAAATCAGGTACCAGATATATAGGTACCATTATTTTTGCTTTCGTTTATATTCTTTATTTCGTTCCTTATCTAGCTTTATTTTTTCCCGATATCTTCGTACTCTTTGATCAGGCGTTAACTTTGCTATTTTACTCTTAAATATACAAAAACGAAATGCAAAATGAATACTTCAGCCGGTGGTGTGACATATCTTAAAAGTGACGTTCAATACATTTGCCACTTTTTAGTTTTTTTTTTCTTAGGAATTTTATTTTGCAAATATACGAAAACCTATGAAACAATGATTTTAAACTTGGAATTTTTGATTTACTATTTTTGCTTTAATAAAACTCCGCATGACGTTCAATACATTTTTACACGTACTTATCATGATGAACTGTGAAAACACAAAAAAATTTTCTTTAATATTATTCAATCGTCTTAATTTTTAGAATTTCGTGAGAACTAATCTCTGCACTTTCTTAATATAACTTTCTTGTCATCTATACCACACCTAAATTAAAATTAACGAAGCGTAAAAAAAAGTGACGTTCAATACAATGCGCGGGGACTAAATGCAAATCCAAAGCCAAAGTCGTGATGAGAATGTTTTGAGAATAACAACAAAATAAAACATAAGAAATAAATGCTATCATTATCAAACAGTTATTATTTGTTATATTTTTGCATTGTTTTCAACTATTTTTTTTCATTTTTTTCATCAAAAAGTGTAACTGGGGACACATGTTTTTGTATTAAGCGAGTATGAGAGAGCAATATAACATTTTTCAAAACAAATATGCAACAATTTTAGGATTCTGAAAAATATATTTTGTCAATAAATATTCTTCAGTGATCACTTTCTCATGTTTTATTTGTTTTTATCTTTTTGTTTTTACCTAAAAACAGAGTTAAAAGAGCGGGGACAAAAAAAGAGCATTTTGTATGCAATTGACCCACATACAGTGTGCGACAAAACATATGCACGGACTTGAGCCCATCACGGTTTCTTTAATAAGAACGACAAGAACATATAGAATGCAACTAAAATCATTTATTTATTCATTTATGACCTTAATAAACTAAATCAAAAAAAAAATCTAACAAAATTTGTAGCTAACAATAAAAAAATAAAAAATAACGGTATAACACAGCTTCTTGCTAGCGAGAAAGCATAAGCACATTTTCAGTTTTCTTATAAAAATAATTAATTTCACTAATATTTAGTGGCGTAACCATTATTTTTGAGAACTTCTTCGCATCTGCGTGGCATGGACTCTATTAAATTTAATAATATGTCTCCAGAAATTGCACTCTATGCAATTTCCACTTGTCGAAAGAGGTCATCAGAATTTTTACAATAATCGCGATTTATTTTGCAATAATCGCGATTTATTTTGCGATCACTTTTGAGAAAAAGTGCTCTTCCACAATGAAGACGCAGCGAAGCACACGTCGTTAGACGCCATGAAAAAAATCCATAAATCGGGCTACGAACTGCTACGCCATCCACCATTAATCCCTTCATTCTGTATCACGAAAAAGCACACCAACGATAACCAAGACACGATAAGCAATAGATTTTTTAATGCAAGAAAGTATTGCTGATTGTTTCTTTTTTATCGTTCGTGCCTCGTTTCGTGATAGTGAATGATGGGGTTAATCTATCATTTAATCTCCAGGCTTAAAAATCCTGCGACAATTTTCCATCGGGTTATCCATTTTCTTCTTTCGAAAGTAAAGTTTATAAAAACACAATTTTTATTTCATTATAATGTTTGGACTTTGCCATTATTCGTGGAATACAATATCATTCAAATGTCCTCCACTGGAGTTTTTGCAGGAATCAATCCTAGTGCAAAACTCGGGCACTAGCTAGGCCATGATTTGACGAATCATGCTCGTTTTGAATTGTTCAAGAGATTGAGGTTTATTCACGTAAACACGATCTTTTGCGTAGCTGCACAAAAAAAAGTCCAGAGACAATCTCGGAGGCCACTTGACATCGTCAAGTCTCGAAATAAGTCTTTTTGGAAATTTCTGTTGCAACAAAGCCTTAATTGATGCTGTTGTGTGGATTGTGGACTAATCTTGTTGAAACCACATATTGTCGAGATCAATATCTTCAATTTTAGGCCGAAAAAATAGTAACGGTTGCTTGATCGTTTAAAAAAAAAAAAAAAATACGGACCAATGACACCACCAGACACCAAAAGATTTCAAACTGAACTAAGTAGCAAAAAGAAATGATTATCAGAAATCTATAAGATAAACTAGTACATAATTACATGATATATCGACGGCACCCTAACCGAAGAAGGGACCGGAGCAGGAGTCTACGGGCCAGAGATCAAATACTTCGTGCCAATGGGCAAAAACAGTAGCATATTCCAAGCGGAAATATACGCGATAGACTTTAACCTGAAGCGTAGATACCCAAACCAAAACATAGCTATTATTTCCAACAGGCAAGCGGCCATCAAGGAACTGCAATCTCACCAGGTAACCTCAAATCTGGTGATGGAGTATCTTGACTAACTAAATACGCTTGGGCTACAAAGCCGGGTCTGGATCCCATGGGTTTTGGGATACAAAGGTATAAAAGGAAACGAAAATGCTGACGAATTGTTAAATAAAGTGCATCAACTCCCCTTGTTGGCCCGGAACGATTCTGTAGGATAGGCAAAGAAAACCTCTTTCTCACAATAAGAGAGAGGAAGAAAAACAAAAAGGAAAATACTGGAGAAACTTACTAGGGTTAACGCACTATAAACTACTCTAAGGGGTATACGACCTGAAGAGATTCAAAGAATGCATGAAGCTAACAAAGAATCATGCAAGAATTACCACAGGACTGTAGATTGACCCATAACCTTACAAAACTGGGAATTCTTGGTAATGACACATGTAGGTTTTGCATGGATGACGAAGAATCTGCGAAGCAGATCCTAGGACTGTGCCCCGCACTTGTTCAAACTCCACAGAAATATCTGGGTTACCACATAATACCAGATAACTCATTAAAATTATATGAGATATAGGACATATACTATCATTTATATCAGAGATTGGACTAAAAAAGGTTCCTTAAGTCAATGAAGGGGCACAATTGATTTAAGGTCGCAGAGCAAATCCCAACCATAATAATAATTATAATACGCCACCAGACGATAATTCACTGCAGACAGTCACTTTTTGCGGATGCAATAACTTCTCCACAGTCGCTTTGGGATTTTTAGAGCACATATACCGCAATTTTGCTTCACGTATCCACCTAGCATCGCTGACGATAATTTGCTTCGAAAAATCAGCATTTAACAAAAATCAACATTTTAACAATTTTAACGCGTTGTTCGGTGGAAAAACGTTCAATATTCAAAAATGACTGCTGCCAAATGCCAGGGCTGCACTTTCCGAATGCATAACCCTTTATTTCCAAACCTAAAATAATGGCTCGGCGGTAAGAGATTTGGGTCGATTGAAATGGTCATCAATGAAAGAAACGCCTATTTCGAGGAACGGTGGGCTAAATTTATCGATTATAAAGAAAGGATGAAGGATGACATAGAAGGATGTTGAGAAATAAAACGTTTTTTTTTGCAGGGAAAAAATACCATTTATTCAAAAAGTCACTGACTTATCAAATTGCCCTCAAATATCACTATTAATTTCCTTTAAGTGTAAGTCTGACTTGGTGCTGTGATGCAATTGTTGCACATTGAAGATAACAGTGTTCATTCTGCTTATTTTATGTCCATAACTCAGCTATTTCCTCTACTGAAAGATAAGTAATTAATAGAAATTCTGATTTTAGCAAATGCAATCGTCTATTTGTGCAAGCAGAGCGTGGTTAAGATCGTTAGAAAAATTTACTCCGAAAAAATCAAAATTACTTTCAATAAGAAACGCGACTTCTTGTAAGTGAAAACATTTTTAAATAAAAGTTAGTGTGAAATATTTAACAAGTTGTGGAATAAATTCAAATATGTTTTCTTAATGAATGCAAACTCCGCAAAGATGATATTTGTGCTCAAGAAGCTAAGTCCCGGAGGGCTTAATTTGTCAGACAATAGCTGCAAGAAACAAAAGTTCAAAAACTTTCACTGCTCAGATATGCTGTTTGTCTAAAACCGCGCCAATGACAGCTCTGAGCCACTGATGAATACATGTGCATTAAGGTGGGTCACCAAAAAAAGTTAGCACAGACTACCTCTCATTTGAAAGCTTTTGTTGAGAGGATTTTAGTACCATAAAATTTTTTTTTAAGGTGGACCCAAAATCTGTCCTAAATAGTATTTTTTTTATAACTTTGCCAGTTTTAAAGCGATCGTAAAAAATGTCGTTGAATAGATCTTAATGAGGACAACAATTCGTTCTTATAAATTTTTTACCTTTGATTCCATCTTTGACTAGATATTTAAATTTTTGTCTTAGTTCATAAAAAACTATTAAATTTTGGTCAAGAAACTTTTAAATTTCATACTTAAGGAAAAAAGTTACAGCTAATAAAATTTACGGTTTTTTTTTATTCTTATCCATTTTTTTTGCACGTTTATAATCAATCAAATTATACTTTCACAATAAGCGGAAATTTCACAAACTATGTTTTGCTTAAAATATGCAATCAGCTGTTTTTGACAGATCAAGAGTTCATTTTTGTGGGAGAGGTTGAAAATTCATGTGGGACACTATTTTCTGTTTCCGTACTTTCTGTGCTTAAAATGGGAGAAGAATAACAAGCATAAAATCGCTCTCTCGAGCACACAAAGTGCACAGAGCGTGCTAGAACTCAAGACTTCGAGTAAAGTAAGAACAAGCATCAATAAGAAGAAGAAAATGTCAAAATTCACAAACAAATTGACGATAATTTTAATTGCTGCAATTTACGTTTGACACGCCTCCAGTCAAAATCAGTCTCCAGTCTGTTTTGTGCTTGAAACTTACTTGAAGCTGTTTCCGTACTTTTGCAACTATTCTCACATTTCATTTTTACCCTCTCAGTTTGAACTTACACAAATCTTACACAGTGTAGAGTACGGATTGTCTACAGAGAGGTGAACAGAAAAATGAATTCAATTGAAAAAAGATTTTTGTGTCAGATGGAAACTGAACCAGGGTTCTCTGGCGTATGAGTCACGCACTCTACTCATTGCGCCACGGCCTCCAACTGCTAAAAACTGATGAAGATATACAAAAAATACCATTTTGAGCAGATTTTGGGTCCAACTATAAAAATGTTTTTATAGTACTAAAATCCTCTCAACATAAGCTTTCAAATGAGCAGCGGTCTTTGCAAACATTTTTTTTTTTTCATAAGGGATGACCCACCTTAATGTGTATTCTTCAAAACACACATGAATGGAAAATGTCTTAAGATATTTTAAAGTTCTTTATTTTTTTTATTTTTTAATTCAAGCTAAAATGTTATCAACAACGATTGATGAGCATCTGGAGAGCGAGGCTTTGACATCCAATCAACAACTGCTCAACTTTGATATCAAGAGTAAGCATATAAATTGGCATGATTTTGTCACACCATTGAGAGCTAGAGCTCCACCGATTTATCTGCGAAGACATTACGCTTTTATGGGTAGCTATGGCGAGCAAATTGATGAGCTCAATAAGCGTGAGGTAATGATTTGTCATGACATGCTAGGCAACTACCGCGAGGATAGGTAAAGTTTTGTACAGAGAGAATGCTTAGAATCTGCTATATGAACTAGTTTCTTTTTCAATAGATTTTTTCGTTCTTCGAAAAAGTTTGATGACTATCGCTTTTATCACTGGTCTGGAGTAGATTATTTCTGTTATTTCAGTCATAAATATATAACGATTCCACCGAGTGTCTGGATAAATGCAGCACACAAGCACGGTGTTCGTGTCCTAGGTTTGTACAGAATCGATTTTGACTGCTATTTAAATTATTTTGTTTGTTCATTTTTTTATAGGCACTTTTATCGCCGAAGGTTTTACGGGAAGCAAACTGCTCCTTGACGTGCTAAAGTCAACAGAAATGGTTATTAAAGTGGTGGATGCACTGGTGAAGCTTTGCAATCACTTCAAATTTGAGGGTTGGCTAGTGAACATCGAATGCAAAGTTGAAGCAAAATATATGGCGAATTTATTGTAAGTATAGCACGTACAAGCCCATAACGAGGACAATCCTGGGGGGGTGAGGGTTGTTTTTATAACCAAAACCTGGATTTTGTGTCTTTAAAAATAAAAAATTTAAATTCGCCAATTTAAACGCCACGTGTACTCTGTAGGTTGTGTATTTACATGCCTTGTCGCACCGAATCTTACGACCGCAAGAAGGCGTCCAATTTTGTTTTTGAATAACTTTTTCACTAAATAAAAACAAAAAAAAAATGATTTTAAGTGATGAAAATCTTTAATTGAACCTCTACAATTTTTTTTTTAAAGTGGAAAAGATGATATCCGTCAAGTGGCTGTTGCCAGTTTACCCGATTTATTGCATTTTCCATGATTTTCCGCAAGATTTCCGGTGATAGCTGTTCGTATTCCTGTCGAATATTTTCCTTAATTGTCTGCAGTTGCCTGAGGCTTGTTGGCATAAGCCAGCGGCTTCAAGTAACCCCAAAGAAAGGAGTCTGGGATGGTTAAATCGGGCGATCTTGCTGGCCATGCCAAATCGCCAAAACGGGAGATTACGCGACCAGGAAAAGCTTCCTTCACAACATCCATAAATTATTCCACACTCTTGCGTAGTATAGCGCTCCATTGCCTGTCTATTTGTATTCTGCGGCAGTCTAGTTTACAAATGTCAAATATGATTAACGTACGACGCCATGTGCAAAAAATATAACATCTTTCCATAGGGTGATTAATTTAGTGCCACTTTGTATAAATAATACTGTTAGGCTAAAAAACGTATATTACTTAGAGTCGTATCGAACCAGTGAGGTATCCACATACGGGCTGATAGGGCTTTGGACCTCCTTTCCCCCCTTGAATAATTTTTTGTTTGGGAAAAAAATGAAAAAAAGCCATAAAAGCCGTTTTAGTCCTCTTCCCCCCTGGAGCTACAAAAATATTAGCTTAGCTCCCCTTTCTGGCTAATCCTAGATCCGCCACTGTATCTACCATATAATTTAAATATAAAAACACATGAGAAAAGTGAAAAAGTGGTCCCCTGAAAAATTAAGAGATATTCAGATACGTCAGTTAGTCATACGAGCGACGATTTTAGAGTTTAGAGTGATTCTCTCTGAACTTAGATTGATTTAGAGTGGAAAAAATCTGACCCCCAATTCCAGTATCAAAATAATACGTAAAAAATCCTTTTAATTGGTATATTTTTTTTTCGGAACAAATTGTTCCGTCCCCCGAATTTAATTTTTGTGCATTTTTGAGTAACTTTTGTACTAGATGGTTAATTTAAAATGAAAATCAAGCTAATCAATCAATTTCTTGGATATAAAAACATAGAACTGCAAATTTTCATCTCAATTGACAAATACTCTAATGAGTTTTTATGGTTTTTTTTTTCAAAGTGAATTACTTGTTATCTATATATATAAAAATGAAACGGTCCATCTGTGTAATGGCATCATGTCAGAACGGCCGGAGCGATTTGGATGATTTTTTTTTTATTCGATTCTAAATTTTCACGAGATGGTTTATATAGAAAAAAAAAATTAATTGGACAAAGGGGCGTGGTACCTCCCATACAAATCGCAGGTTAAAAATCCGATATTTCTGCTCCTATTACAGGTATTTGAACAAAATTTGGTGCATCCGTTTAATGTATGCGTTCCAAGCTTTACTCCAAATATGGGCGGGATTGGACAAAGGGGCGTGGTACCTCCCATACAAATTACAAATTCAAAATCCACTATTTCTCCTACTGTTGTTGGTATCGGAATACAATTTAATTCGCTACAAAAATGTTGCGAGAATTAGGAATGCCTGCTCCGAATCGTCCTCCGCAACAAGCATTTATACAAGAATTTGAACGTGAGCGGCAATATGATCGGAAAGACAATTAGTAAAAACAAAGGTACAAATGTTAAACCATCTCCAGAAAAAGGCGTACGACACTCTTATGACAGCTCTTAATGTAGGTTCTGGAGGAATCTTCTTTCTCGATGCACCTGGCGGAACAGGCAAAACTTTTTTACTTTCTCTCCTTTTGGCTTCGGTTCGCTCACAAAACCAAATTGCACTTGCAGTAGCCTCCTCTGGGATTGCTGCTACCCTATTAGAAGGAGGAAGAACAGCTCATTCTGCCCTAAAACTGCCTTTAAATATGCAAACGGTAGATGAGCCAACATGTAATATTTCGAGGCAATCAGCGATGGCAAAAGTACTTCAAAACTGCAACGTACTTATTTGGGATGAATGTACAATGGCTCACAAACGATCATTAGAGGCACTTGACAGAACATTAAGAGACCTGCGAAATAATGAACAAATATTTGGAGGGATGATGGTCCTATTGGCCGGAGACTTCCGGCAAACGCTGCCAGTCATTCCTAAATCAACACCTGCTGATGAAATTAACGCTTGCCTTAAGTCATCATCTATATGGAAAAAAGTGACAACTATCAAATTAACAACAAATATGCGAGTTGCTCTTGAAAATGCTGAATCAGGGTATGTGTTTTCAAAACAATTGTTAGACATTGGCAATGGAAAAATACCAACAGATTCCAGCACAGGGCAGATTTCATTTCCAACAGGCTTTTGTCAATTTACAAACACTACACAAGAACTAATAGCAAATGTGTTCCCAAATATTGCTGAAAATTACAACAATTATGTTTGGTTAAGCGAAAGAGCCATTTTAGCTCCAAAAAATAAGGACGTTGATGACACAAATTTAAAAATCCAAAGCTTAATTAATGGCGAACTGCATTCGTATAAGTCAATTGATTCTATTACAGATCCTGATGATGTTGTTAACTATCCGATAGAGTTCCTAAATTCATTGGACTTACCGGGAATGCCCCCGCATAACTTGCTACTTAAGGTTGGATCAGTAATAATGATGTTACGTAACCTGAATCAGCCAACACTATGTAATGGTACTAGAATGGTTGTTAAAATGCTGATGCCGAACGCTATTAAGGCAATGATAATCATAGGAAAGTTTAAAGGTGAAGAAGTGCTTATTCCGAGGATACCTATGATACCAAATGATCTACCATTTAAGTTTAAACGTGTCCAATTTCCAGTTCGCCTTGCATTCGCAATGACGATTAATAAATCTCAAGGACAGTCGTTAAAAGTATGTGGGTTAAACCTAGAAACCCAATGTTTTTCTCACGGTCAGTTGTATGTTGCGTGCTCGAGAGTCGGTACACCGTCAGCACTATTCATTTTCTCCCCCAATAGAAAAACAAAAAATATTGTTTACTACCAAGCTTTAAAATAAATTATATGTTTACTCCTTTTTTTTGTTTTATAATAACCAAGTTTAGAATCAACTTCTTAACAAATAAAATGTGAAAAAATTGTGTTGATTTTACTTTTGTACTGCAGTTTACGCATTTCCATTTTTAATTCATCTATGAAATACAAATCATTACTAATAGCTACCGAACTAACCAGGGCGCTATTCATCAAAAATATAAAATCTATTATTTCTGCTTTAAATAACAATAATTGGACAAAAATTTGGTATGTCAGTTTAGTGCACCTATCATTTTTCTTTGAAACATCAGTCCACTATGACTTTGCAACGGGAAAAAAATTTCACTCAAAAGAAAAAAATTGCAAGGCAAAACGACGTTTGCCGGGTCAGCTAGTTCACAATATATTTGTTTTTTGTCTATCAAAGGATTTTAATATTTTTGGGCTTATTTTTGATTAATCTAAAATTAATTAAGTAACTGTTATCCGGGTACTTTGTTTGCCAATGATAGCAGACAGAAGCCGGTAGCAAAACATCTGTCTCTGTCGGTAGTTTCTTACCATTAAAAATACATGGGTTTCCCCAAAATAAATGCCGTTTTCTCTGTTAAAATACATTTTAAAGTGTTAAAATACTTTCATGTAAAAAATACAAAATATATATTTAAAATTAAATAACAAATGAACTTTGAAATGTCAAATGAGGTGAAAATTTGCAATTCTATGTTTCTTTATGCAAGAAATTGATTGATAAGCTTGATTTTCTTTTTAAGTCCACCATTATTAGTAGGTCTCCAGTACAAAAGTTGCTAAAAAAATGCACAAAAATGCAATTCGGGGGACGCCAAAATTGATTCATACAAAAAACACCAATCTAAAGTATTTATTCTGTACTATTTATTTTGGTACTGGAAATGGGGGTCAGATTTTCGATACACTCTTAAACACATTCTTGATTAGATCACAACCTGAGTCGATTTTAGTAAGCTTCTTTCGAAAAATATAATAATCAAATGTGAAGAAAAAAAAACCCAATTGAAAACCTCTCCTACAAACTGACTACCACCTTGATCAAAAAGTTCCCGGAATTTATTCAGGAAATTAAAAATACGAGGTTATACGGTATGGCCACAAGAAGACGGTATGGCCATCAGAGCCGTCTTCGATTTTTCTATGATCTCATCTTGGGTGCTAAAACGCGTTCCGCGGAGCGTTTTCTTGAGTTGACCGAATAATTGCAGGGATCCAATTTAGGTGAATTCGGTGGTTGTGGAATGGTATTCGGTTCATTTTTAGCCAAATGTTCACGGATAACGATGTCGTTGTGTAACGGTGCGTTATCGTGGGCAAGATCCTCGAGTTGGTTGCCCGCAAATCCGACCTTTTTTGGCGAATTCCTTCACGCAAACGATTCATAAGGCCCAAATAATACTCCTTGTTCACTGTTTGGTCTTGTGGAAGGAATTTATGATACACAACACCCTTATAATCCATGAAAACTGTGAGCATCGCCTTCTTTTTCGACTGAAAACGACGTGCTTTTTTCGGTCGCGGCTGATTCGGTGCACGCCATTCACTCGCTTGTGGTCTGGATAGCGTGTCATACTCATAAATCCACATCTCGTCTCCAGTAATGGCCGTAATGTTGGGTCGGATTCGGCCTTGGATATCATGTCTCTTGCGACGTCAACGCGGTCCTTTTTTGGATGAAATTCAGGTCTTTTAGCACCAGCTTTGCAGCCACATGTCTGAGGTGCAAATCATCTCCCAGGTGCAAGCCCAACTCCTCTGCCATCTCTCTAATGGTCAGTTTGCGGTCTACGGTCATCCATTCTTTGATTTTGTAGATGTTTTTGATGGTTTTCGATGTCGATGGCCTGCCACTGCGCTCATCAACGTTCACGGACTCACGGGCACTTCTGAAACGTTCGTGCCACTGATAAACGACAGTTTTCTTCAGAGTATCGTTGCCAAAACCCTTTTCTAAGATTTACAATGTCGTCATACCAATGAAACCGTTTTTAATGCAAAATCCAATACAAAGTCGTTGTTACGAATTCAATTCCATTTCTAAAATTGTACAAAATCGAAAACACGCACCATCACAGATGTACTCAATACAACGTCACTTTTACAAATGTCAAGCTATCAAGCTGAAAATTTCATAGAATGTCAACGACAGATGTGGCCACCTAAAAAAAAAGAAAACTCAAATCGGGTGACTGAGAGTGCCACACGGTAGTGATCTTTTTGATCAAGGGGGTATTCAAAACGGAAAAAATCTCATAAAATGCCATACGTATTAATCTTTCGCCTTGAAATTTTGCACATAAGCTATTTTTTCAAAAATTCACTCTGAGTTCGAAATTTAGCAAAATCGAATAAAAATTCTGTCTACGTCCCATGTTTGTCGTCCCACAATTGATCATAAGAAGCTAGGTCAAAGTCCTTTCAAGAGCTGAAATGGCCAGTTATTTGTTTATTCATAAATTCACAAAAACTTAATGTATTAAAGTAAATATAAATGTAAATGATACAAACGTGATCTAAGTTGGAAATTGGGAAACATTGGATAGAAACCACACCTATCCTCTATAAAAAATGACGTCATCAAAATTTTACATGTTTTGATAGTGAAACTTGGTATGTAAAAGCTACGGGCTCAAGAGGCGGTCACTATATATTTGAGCTAGTATTAGACAAGGGGGAGTGGCTCCACCCACACAGGCCAAATCTAAGATATCGAAAATGTCGTATTACAATGAAACTCAGTATGGAGTTACTAATTGACTAGGTCTTTCTACTGAAAAAATGGCACGGGCATTCGAAAATGGAACATGGCTTCGCCGATATTAGCCAAATTTACGATAAAGAATAACTGTGGAATTAAAAGTCACACAAAATTTAAACAAAGAATGAAGATATCATTTGATGATATCCTTCTACAGGAAAAGGGACAGGCATTGGACAAGAGGCTGTGGCTCCTCCTATGCAAGCCAAATTTACGATACAGAATAGCTATGGAAGTAAAAGACACAGAACATAGAAAGTTAGTATGAAGTTACGATTTGGTAATATCCTGCTACTGCAAAATGTAATAAATAAAAAAAATAAATGTAAACGCAAAAAATTTACGATAGAGGTCGCTGCTATAGACTCCAAAACTACTGTGCCGATTAAGGTAAAATTTGTAAATATATTTCGAGTACGAGATGGTTTAAAAATAATAACGAAAAATAATTGCAACATTTTTCGGTACATATATAGATAAGGTGAAGCAAAGCGTACCGGGTAAAAGCAAGTAATTAAATAAATTTCATCAGTATTGGGATGATGTATTTAATGGAAAAGATTTACTTTTCGTTTTAAAAGTCTCCTTTGCTTTTTTTTTTTTTTGATTAATTTTGTAGTCCTTTGACAAACAATCAATAAGTGACAAGCTTCCCCTTCGCAAAGGGCCTGAATAAGAACGAGTATGTATACAATTTTATTTAAGCGGATTTATTTGTGAAACACATTTTGGCACTTGCTATCGCTCTACTCTTCAATAACCACACCTTAACCAAATAACCAAACTTGCTTCAACGCTTTTCAAATGATTTTTTTCCTATGCCTTGTAATTGTGCATTTAGTTTATTGAATCTTTTGAAAAAATCCACTAAACAAGCCAAATAAACTTGAATGTTCTGCTGATGAAACTCATCCATCAAGTTTGTGTGTGTTTTTGCAATTTACAGCTAAAAACAATTGCCCCTCCTCCCTCTCCCATCAGTTCGTTTAAATGTTCAAACTTGTTCGTTATCGTTAGATAACGAACTTTTGTGTGGAAAAGTAGCATTTGAATAGTCGTGCATTTAGCGTGCTTCTTCTGATAAAATTTACTACTTTCAGTGCTTTTCTCATTGTTTGACCTGAAATTGCTGCAGGAAGCGTTTGGCTGCCTATGCTTGACGATGAATGATGCAGTGCATTGCTATAAGTGATGTGTTCTTTTGTTCTTTTAAGGCTGCTAGACCACAACGTGAACAACATAAAGGAAATAGGAATCCATCTATGCATAGCGAATCAGTTAATAAAAATAGTGGCTATAAAATACACCGGTCTACAGAAGAACAGTTTCTTTAATAATTTCATCTCAGTACTCAAATTTTTTGTCAAATTAGCTCTTTTGCAATTCTAAGCCAAACGTAAGGCATCTACATGAGTATACACCCCTTTTTGATTTCACTGAAATCGAATTGTCGCGACAAGCAAGTGTATCATTTGTGGAGTAACGCCTACTAAAATGAATTTTTTTGAATTTGTCAAAAACAACAAATTTTGAAAAATTTCCAATTTTCAACATTTTCAAAAACAACTATCTTATATATTAGTAGTAGACCGATCAAAAAACAGATTTCATTTTTGAGCTCAGCGAACTCAAATCCACTACAGATCAAACGATACGTTTAAACGCCCAGTTTTCGAAAATGCATCGGCGTTGCATGGAATTGTTACTCAACTGGGCAATTCACAATCTTGTGCAAACTGTCTTGCATCATAGCATTTGAAAAATGTTAGAGTATATTTTTACTCGACACTAATAAAATATACAGAGATGCACTTAGTACGCTTTTGCAAATATGCAACGCTCAAAACCCATAAGGGCAATTCACAATCTTGTGTATTTGAGATTGCAAATTCGAGCAATTCTAAAAATTTCCCATCAATTGTGAACGGCCTTTTTAGGCTTACTTTGCAACACTTCTTTTTGGCTTTATTTTTTTTCCCAATCAGCTGTCAGTTTGCAATTCAGTATTGCATTGGTATAGTAAATAAAAACTATGGGTTTTTAGTGTTGTATATTTGCAAAAGCTTAGTAAGTGCATCTCTGTATATTTTGTTAGTTTCAGGTAAAAATATATTCTACCATTTTGCAAATGCTATGATGCAAGACAATTTGCACAAGATTGTGAATTGCCCTATAGTTTTTATTTACCATATGAATGCAATATCAAATTGCAAACTGATAGCTGATTGGGGAAAAAAAAGGCAAAAAGAATTGTTGCAAAGTAAGCCGAAAAATACCATTCACATTTGATGGGAAATTTTTGCAATTGTACGAATTTACAATCTTAAATACACATGATTGTGAATTGCCCTATTAAGGATATAGTAGATGCTACGATTAAAGCTATGGTGAGACAGTAAAGGTTTCTCCTTTGTTCTTATGATATAAATAAAAAAAAAAAAACAATAGTAAAGACGTTATCGGAACATGGAAGGAGCAACGGAAACGAAGGAAGCAACGAAATTTGTTACAAAGAATTATAACGAACTCTCTTTAAGTTCTTCGGTAAAAAATATGATACGTCAGTAAAGACTGGAACTTTTGTTCCTGCCGACAAAAATACAAAAAAAAAAAAAACAATTAGAATTGGGTGTGTCGTGGACACAGATTTAAACGTGACAGTGTTTTTTATCCTTTTCCTTAGTTTTATCTCTATGCCTTCTTTTGTTCCGAAACTTATCCTTATTCTACAGTTATTTTTTTATTTCTCAAAATAATTTTCTTACTTCATGTCGAAACTCTTGTTTTAATACATGACCAAATTTTTGATGTGTCTTGATTTTTGTCTTAATCCATATCCTAATTCTAGTCATTGTCCTTTTCCGGTTTCAATGTCCGGTTTCAATGGGTTTTTTTATGTGAGCAGTGTTGGTTGCCACGAAAAAAACTGTTGAAATCATAACTTTTGTTTTCAGCTTGTTGGAACTTCGCTAGATTTTTGTTGTGGTTTTTGTTCTTGCTTTTGCTTCTCCATTAGTTGTGCTTGTCTGTGGTGCATTTACATTGCCTTAGCTGCATGCAATTAATTCAGCAAAAATTATGCATTTACGTTACATTAGGTGGTTCCCTGAGGGGCCTCATGACGCCGTAATTTTTTTTTGTTTTTTATCATGTGAGCGAAGACCTCACCTTCATTTTCGTTTCATAAGATTTACCGTTACGCCAGTAGTCACAGATTTAAAATTCCATGCAACGTTTTTTCATTGTTGTAGCATTTTTACTGCATTTTATGGTTTCCACCCTGAAATTTTTATGAAAAAAAAAAAAAAATAAATAACTGGCCATTTCAGCCCTTGAAAGGACTTTGACCTAGCTTCTTATGATCAATTGTGTTGTGCGAGTTATTAAGTTTGTATTGTTATTAAATTGACCGAGAAATGGACCTACAGGCTTAACGCCGACTCCGAACGGCGATGAACGGAATGTTCTTATTATCAAGAAGCTTTACATGGCATTTTTATTACTCTCTGAGGTTTGCCATTGTCTGCAGAGATGTGGCGGCCGTACAGAAAAATTATTTTAATTCAAATAATTTTCTGTCGATGCTGGGGTTCGAACCTGGGTCTCCAGGTTCTTTGACATAGCGGCCACGCACTTTAACCAACTACGCCACGGTCGCCACTGTAATTTTTATATTATTTTTTAATTGTGAGGAGAATAAAAAACACATCTATGCTGTCGTAAAAAAATTTACCGAATTACTCCTGAGTGAGTAATAATTTCATGCAACGATATTACATTTTTGTTACATAAGCTGCTGTCTTCACGACCTGGCGACGTCAGAATTGTTTTTTTATTTTTGTCGTAATGCCAAGTATAACATAAAGGCTTCATATTCCTTTTTAAACATTTATCGTAGCTTATCTGAGAAAAAAATAAATGCACCGCCGTTGCATGAATGTTGCATTATCGATCTTTGAGAGGCTCTTGCTGCGTCCCCATGACGTCAGAAATTTTTTGTCTAATTTTGTTGTGAGGGTTTAGGGCAGCCCTTTATTGGAGTATCATATTTTTAATCCTAGCACTAATACTCATCGAGTAATAATTTCATGTAACAAATTCTCAGTCGCGTTTCTTAATCAGCTCCCACCGCGCCCCGATGACGTTTTGAATTTTTTTTGTTGTTCTGGAGTAAAGCAAAAGAATTAACCTATACAGTTGTAGCATTATTTTAATCATTGCACCTATACTCAGCGAGTAACAATTCAATGCACAGCCGATGAATTTAAAAAAAAAAATGCCTTTTCAACTTTTTTGGAAACCTGTCCGGTACAACGTAACTTCGTCCCGTCAAAATTTAGGTTTTAATTGAGGAACACTTTTAATATCTTGGAATACATAAGCATCTCAATATATGAATGCTTTTAAAGTAAAAGAATATTTAAAGTATTGTACTTATTAGATTAAAAGCTTCTATCATTACTCTTCCAGCTTCTTCATTGACAGACTACGTTCGGAAACTGAAAGGCGAATCGAGTATGGCTGCGTCTTCTGGTACGACAGCGTGATTGAAAGTGGCGAACTAAGGTGGCAGAATGAGATCAACCGGAATAATGTGCGCTTCTTTAAATCGGCCAACTCTATGCTTATAAACTATGCCTGGAATGACAGAAGCCTTGAGAATTCATTGAACACAATTCAAATGGAACGCACAGAGCGTCATCGTGCTTTTGTTGGCATTGATGTCTTTGGCCGAGGGCAAATTGCCAAATTTCAGACTAAATTAACTCTTGCACGTGTTGTGCAAAAAAACATGTCCGTTGGCATTTTTGGGCCGGGTTGGATATTTGAAACATTGCAACATTTTGGTTACAATATTAATCATCCGAATGGCGATGAAGCATTAAACGATGCATTTCTTGAACGTAATGATAAATTTTGGTGGTCGCTATGGGACCAACTTGCTACGCATCCATACAACAACTTGCCTTTCTACACCGACATGTGTCTGGGTTCGGGTAAATGCCGTTACGCATTTGGCAAAACTAGCTCACGCGGCGAGGAAGAAGGCAGATTCTTTAATTTATCATTGCAGTCATTGCAACCTTCGGTGCCATTGTATAAACAAGCCGAACGTTTCTATGGTGATGCATTTAATGGCGGCTCTTCGCTTCGTATCCTTCATTATGACATCAGTTTTCGTTTGTTTGTCACCAATTTTGAAATAAAACGTCGCGGTCTTGTTTGTGCGTATGCCTTCAAGTTGGACCAGAGCGATGGTGAGTTCGATTGTATTTTGAGAGTTTGCACCGATAGCAATGTTCATGATTGTTATCTTTTCCTGGGTGAATACTTTGACACTCTGAGTGTGCAGAAGGGACGTTGTTATGTGTCGCCATTTAAGGTTAAATACAATGATTATTTGACTAGGTCATTAGAGAACGTACTCATTCCGAAGGATCTGAACAGTTTACAAGCAAATGGTTGGCGTGTGCGTTATTATGTGTTAGCTTTCGATAATGAAGATGTGCGTGTAAAGGATATTGGAGTGCTATACCGGCGAACAGAAGATGCAATTGGCACTGCTTATCTGGGAGCAGTGTATGTCAATGAGTTCGATGGGAGTTTCTTAAATTTTCCAACAGATAGCAATTTTGCGTTTCTAAAACTCAGTGAAGATAATTTGCTCAATTGACCAGGTTTTTTCTTTTTTTTTTTATAAAATTTGTCTTTAATTTTTATGTCAACAATAAAAGAGATCAAGAGATTATTTTTATTGAGTTTATTTTAGAATGTGTTTTCCATTTCATGTATCTTCTATTTAAATTAGAAGTTATACATAAAGTAGAAGGGGGAAGAATGGGATATAGTATGTATGCGAAGTACATAGGGTCAATGCTTGCTGTGAGGTACATATTTATTTATTTGACGGGAAAAAGTGCAAAAACCCAATAAAAAAGCTAAAGGCCTTAAGATGGTAAAAAACAAAAAACTTGACTTTACGATTTTTGGATTTTAGACTTAAAAATTGAACACGATTCTCTTGAGTTATTAATCCTGAAGAAAAAAAAATGTTTGGTAATCATGTAAAAGAGGTATTTCTTTTTAAATTTTGTGTTGGTAAACAACCGATAGTGAGGACCATATGAATATTGATTGTAACTGCCATTGACAGTCTCGATAATCGTTAAAAAATATCGATAATTTGTTGATAGTTTCGAACATTTTGAAAAAAATAAAATAATAAAATTAAATAGCCCTTAAAAAAATAATAGAAAGAACCTAAAAAACACCGACTGCAGTCCTAAGTATACACCGAGAAAAAAGCTTATGTAAAATTATTAAAAAACCTAGTATAATTCAAACGATGGCTTTGGCAGTTTTCAGCCTCCTAAGTTTTTAGGCAAAACACCTAAGTTCTATATGTTAACTTACCGATATTGATTTGGATGATAAATTAACGAAGTATTTTGTAATTTATACATTGTGACTTCGACAATTTATATTAGCGTGCTTGCTTAATCTGCCGAACATAGTGTTCAAGTTTTCAACAAAAAGCTTTGTTGAACTATCAAAGTTAAATAAATAAATATATATTCATGTACGAGCAGTATAAAATATACATTTACTCAGGTAAATTACTTTATATTGTTTTTGAAAAAAATTTCCAGAGATAAGTATGAAATGTACATATACTTAGGTAAAATTTTGTATATTGCTGTTGTGCCAAATTACCCAAGTACTTTGATGAAACTTTAAAAAAAATTAACCAACATTTTTTATTTTTACTAAGGAAACCTATTTTATTTAATGTAAATATACATACATTTACAACATAGATTTACAAAGTAAAAAAATTGTGCATTTAGATCGCTTTTAAATATATCTTATTAAATGCTAAGAAATTGCACTCACGAAGGATTGCACTTAGGCTAAACATGTAGGCTATATCATTTTCATTATGAATACTAAATGAGAACTATAACAAACCGCGAGTATTCAGCGATAAATTTTGCTCATACCATTTGATAAAGTGTCAAAGTTTTCGGTGGTTTACCTGCACTATTGGTTAAAATGTTATATTATTGGCTTGGGTGAATCAAACATTTTTTTTTGGCAGCGTGTCGAAGTAAATGCTCTCAAAGCAATGTGTTAAACAATATATTACTTTGGTGAATAAGCATAAGTTTCTAATGTCCATACATTTCTTTTTACCTAAGCCGACTTAGGTGATTTTACTATTGCTTTTTTTCTCGGTGTACGCTAAAAATTATCGCTAAACTTTACCTACAAATTATAAACATAATTTTTTTAATAAATCATATTTTATTTTTATTTTTAGAATCTTAAGGAATAACTAATTTTATTTATTTATTTATTTATTTATTGGCCAAACAAGGCAATTTACTTATACTAACAGGTTTTATTTTTTTTTTTTTTTTTTTTTTTTCTCTCCCCTTTCCTTTTTTTGGTGTTCGAAGATATGCAATTCAACGTGGGCGTAATCCGCCCACCTAAATGACATGATTTCACGAACACGTCAAAAAGAAAAGGCAAGAAGGAATGTAAAAATAATAGGTACTTACATACTAGTATATAGTATATTTATACATAATTAGTAGTGGTAGCTTATACTTAATAGGGAACAAACCAAAGAGGTATAAATGGTGAGCATTAAAAGAGATGGGGAAGTACTTTAATTTTACGGTAAGGAGGAGGAGAGCGATTTTGAAAGGGTACTCTTGAAGGTGAATTTATTCATGGAGGGTAAGTAACAGTCGCTAATATTATTGAATATTCTACAGCATCTATTAATGGGTTCATTGTATGCATAAACTGTATGGTGTTGGTATTCTTTCAACAGTCTTGTATGCCTAGTTAACCTTACAGGATCATTGAATGTTATCTTACTCGATATATATTCGATGCTAATAGTTCCAGTTAAAACATCAAAGGTAAAGCATGAACTTAGTAACGTTCTCCTTGATGACAGAGGCAACAAATTCAGAAGGCCAAGTCTATGTTTGTACGGTGGCAAGCTTCTGAAATCACGAGGATCAAAGTAGTCTCTTAGCGCAAAAAGCAGGAATTGTTTTTGGATTGATTCGAATCTTTCACTATGTGACTCAAAAGCAGGGTTCCAAATAATGCAGGCATATTCAAGAAGTGGGCGCACTAGTGCACTGTATAGAGTCTTAGATACCCACATATTTTTAAACTCCTTAGCACATCTTTTTATGAACCCAAGCTGCTTATTAGCCCTAATACTAAATACTAAAAAAAAAACCGTTTTAAGGTTCTAATACTATGATGCATTGTACAAATGTATATTTCTTAGTACTCCCATATGTTTTGGGGCACGGTTTTTTGATCATAAAATTAAAACAACAAAAGATTTTTTCAAAATGATCTTCTACCTTCTATATTATTATTACGCAAGTGCTTTTTTTGTGATGACCATCAAATCTATACCGTAAATGCGATTTTCATAAATTGGGTATCAATAGAAAGCTCTTGCTCTGCAGATGTGCAATAAGGTCTTACTTTTTCATAAGTATTTAGTACTTAAACAGAAAAAAAAGCAAAACAATCTTCAGCAAAGAAAATAAGTTTTCTATGTGATGCCTGTGATGTATGTATGTGATATTTTTTTCTGAAATTTTCCAAAATCATACTTTTGTATAATTAAAGCAGTTGAGCAAAGCGAAAAACGTTCAAATAAATGTTATCTTGATGTACCAACTGCAAAAGAGCAAGTTCATGCAAAATCGCTATTCCAGTAGCCTTCACTGGCAACGCAGATAGCTTGATTAAAAACGTTGAAAACAATTTCAATACTGTTTTCACAAAGCCAGCTAACTTTCACATTTGCTAATTTCTGAACCAATAAAAATATCAAAAAAACCTTTGATGAGTAGATGGGGCATATATATGGCTGTTAAATGGTAGAGGTACCTTAAAGCAAACACCGGCTATTCATCGAGCTTAGAGACAGTGCGAACGACTAGCCCTGGGGGTCAGCTAACCGCATGGTAATGCGAAAAGTAAAGGAACCGAGGGCACCCCAGCCCACATGCCCCATTTTACTGAGAAGGATAGTGCTAGCACTCTTTCCCCCACAAGAAGAATCGAACGACATCGACATTGATACTTTCGTGGAAACTGAATTTCCAGCAGTTACAACACAGGAAGTTCTTGCAGCTACCTCAAGAATAAGTGATGACAAAGCCTGTGGGATGGATGGCATTCCGAATAAAGCACTTAAAGCCGCGGTACCTACCAAGACGGAGATCTTTGCACGCGTATATAACGAGTGCCTTAAGGAGGGTACCTTTCCGTCACCATGGAAGAAGCAGCGACTGGACTCTGTATGTTAGATTCAGCGGGCAAACTCCTAGAAAGAATAGTCTGTGACAGACTTCAGGCAAACTTGTAAGGAGAAACAGGTCTATCCCAGAACCAGTACGGTTTCAGACGAGCACGCTCAACTGTCTATCCCACATCCAGTACGGTTTCAGACGAGCACGCTCAACTGTCGATGCTATCAGCAGCGTGATCCAGACTGCACGTAACGCACTCACGGGGACGAGAGCCACTCGCAGATACTGCGGCATTTCACACTTGACGTGCGAAATGCCTTCAATTCTGCAAACTGGGAGCGAATAATCCAAGCATTAGTTGGTTTCGATGTACCAAAATACCTGCTGCGCATCATCCGTGACTACTTCCGCGATAGAGTGCTGTACTATGACACAGAGCAAGAACCAGCACAACATAAAGTCACAGGAGGCGTACCGCAAGGATCTGTTCTAGGGCCGACACTGTGGAATGCAATGTATGACGGCTTACTAAGAATCAAAATGCCAACCGAAACGACGTTGATTGGATATGCTGACGACATTGCCTTAGTGGTGGTCGCCAAGCGCACCGACGAGCTCTCCATAGCCTGCAACAACGCAATTGCCTAGATCGCTCTCCATAGCCTAGAACTGGCAGCCCAGAATACGGAGCTGGTACTTGTTACCCTAAAAAAGCGGTATGAGCAGTTAGTCATCAACGTCGGGGGCTATGACATAACATCAAAGCCTCACATCAAATATCTCGGGGTCCTTATAGACCAGCGCCTAAGCTTTAATGCGCATTTGCTGGCAGCGGCAGATAAGGCGAGAGCCATAAACAGTGCACTTCCGCGCATATTACCAAATATTGGTGGTGCCCAAGGAGAAAGAAGACTCTTACTGTCAACTGTGGTAGATTCCGTGCTGCTATATGCGTCACCAATATGGGCAGATGCAAAAAACACAGCAATTGAACTACTGAGAAGGTTTAACAGATTAAGTGCGTTGAGAGTAGCATGTGCCTACAGGACAGTCGCAGACGTAGCCATTGGGGTCATTGCTGGTAAGATTCCAGTTGATATCCGGGCGTCGGAAATGAGACGGCTGTATCCCCAGCAAGGGATCAAACCCACGAGTGAAGATAGACGGCGGAAACACGCTCGCGCTATTGAGGAATGGCAATCGCGTTGGGAGCGAGCTAATAATGGGAGATGGACGTACCAACTTATACCGTGTATCCACGATTGGCTGTTGTGTAAACATGGCTCACTACTATAGAAGACATGTAGTCACCAACCACGGATGTTTTCTCCAGTACCTAAACAGGTTCCCCATTATAGGCGATCCTAACTGCCCAGAATGTCCTGACATACCCGAAGATGCAAAGCATGTAATTTTCGTCCGTCCCCGCTTTAGGGCAGAACTCGAAGAGATCACGGGGGTAAAAATTGGTGTTGACAATCTGATACCGACGATGTGCCAATCCAAAAGTAATTGGATCGCAGTGTGCACTTCCGCAAAAAAAGTGATGCAGACCTTGAGAATGCTTGAACGGGCTGATCGTGACAACTTGAGAGCACAAGAAAGCCAACAGCGTGCAGGTTTAGTGGGTTAAAGTCTCACACTACCTGAGGCTTTCGATGCTTCCTGTACGAAAAATATTAAAAAAAAAAAATGACTATTATATGGAAAAATAAAAAAAAAAATCGAAATTTTACACATAACCTTTTTTGTATGCGCAGCGACGATATATCAGCTTTTTGGCTGGGGAAGGAGACTGTTAACTGTATGCCATGATCGCGCATGCTTTTGTTTACTTTTTGTTATTTTGAAACGATAAAATGCTGCCTTGTTCAATCCACTTATTTACAAATTTTGACCGTTGACGCCGAATGGGACACATATGACCCATGATTTTTCTCATAGAAGGGGTATAAAAATGTAAACTTGGACCATACCTTTGTTAGAACTGTCGGTCTTTTGAGTACGAATCCGCAATAAAATCTTCAAATGTTCCAAGGGTTAACCATTGGTTTCGATTCTTCGACGTCAAAGAGTTAAAATAAACAAGTTGTATTTATCGATATTTTAGAAATAAAAGTAATTGTTTAACTATAGGTTATAAGTTAAATGCTTTCTTATTGTATAAGTGTTGGCAACAGTGAAATAAAGTTCTGTCTAGGTTTTCTGGCTTACACAAAATATACACACAAACACTCAGTGAGCACGCCGAGATCGACGTCAGCTCTTAAGGGAGTATTCCTGGTTGGCAAAAATTTTTTTGGATTTTTTTTTTTTGCATATTTTTATAGCTTGGATATTTGATAATATCGTCCTAAAACGGTTTTTGGAAATTCAAAATACTTTATGGCCCTTTTTTGTCCAGCAATGTTTTCGCCAAAATGCGATTTGCTTAATTTGGTTACTTTTTGAATGCAACGGTTTGAAGCAACCACCGAATTTCGTTTAACACTTTCTTTAGTAGCTAATAACTTGTTTGTATACGCATTTTAAAAATAAATGAATGCACATTTTAGAGCTTAGGTATTCGAATGTTGGCAGCGTTTAGTTCACTTTGAATTGAGTTATAAACCGGACGCGCACGCGCATACAGTTTTGAAAAGTACAGTTTTGATAAAAATGTTTGTTTGTGCTAAAGACAATGGATAGAAAAGAAACACCGGTAGCAATCGAAAAACTCGTCTCTTGTCTCTTGAAACGCCAGTTTCGTTGTAACCAACACGAAAGAGATGAGGACACCGAATTCACAAGTACATCGGAAAAAAATTTAAAAATAACGAAAACGAAGACATAAGCAGTGATAACAAAACGGAGAATTGCATTTTGGAGTTTTATACAGTTTTCTCGGCGATTGTTAATCTGGTGATATGTGCCAAATGTGAAGGAAAAATCGAGTTTAAAAAAGCATCGCCATATGGAATTGGCTTCAAAATTGGTGTTCACTGCGCTTGCCCGACCACTACATACATTTTTTCGTCGTCTTTGGTTGGCAAATCATATTTGATGAATCGGGGCTTGATTTGTGCCATGAGGCTTTTAGGCATTGGGCCAAAAGGCATTAACACGTTTTGTGGCCTCATGGATATCGGCAGAGGTGTTGGTAACTCGTTATACTACACTGCCCTGGAGAACTTTCGTACAGCTGCAAGCGCGATCTATGGATACACTCTTTCAAAAGCCGCGAAAGAAGAGAAAGATGCCATGGTCACAGCCGACCAACAATGTTTACCGCATCAGGTGATGGCACTTGGAAAATACGTGGCTTTTCTTCACTATACGACGCTACAACGTTGATCGGCAAATACAGTACAAAATAGTCGACTCTGTTGTAAAATCCAGCGTATGCAACAGTTACAAGTATTGGGAAGCTAAGAAAGAAGAAGACCCACCGGCATATGAAATTTGGATTGAAGACCACGAAGAGGAATGCCGTGCCAACCATCAAGGAAGCTCTGGGAAGATGGAGGTGGATGCGATAAAGGAAATGTTCGCCATATCAGTCCAAAAGCATGGCGTAAAAGACTGCAAGTATATCGGCGATGGCGACTCAAAACATTTAAACCTATTATAGACGACGATCCGTACGATGGCGACCCAATCGTCGAAAAAAAAGAATGCATATCGCACGTGCAAAAAAGAATGGGCACCAGACTCTACAAGGCCAAAAAAGAAAACAGAGGCATTGGCGGCAAGGGTGCAGGCAAACTCACAGATGAAGTCATCTCTGAACTAACGACATATTACGGCCTCTAGGGTATGCAACTATTCGTCAATATAAAAAAACCGGTTTCGAATAGTAAAATTTTTACAAACCCGGTTTTCGAATTATTCGACAAGAAAAAAACCGGGAAAACCGGTTTTTTTTTTTAAATTAAGTGACCTATTCTTGCTGTCAATTTACAAGAAATAATTTGTCAAAATTTTG
Organism: Pherbina coryleti; assembly: GCA_943735915.1. Lineage (NCBI taxonomy): Eukaryota > Metazoa > Arthropoda > Insecta > Diptera > Sciomyzidae > Pherbina > Pherbina coryleti. Next base: position 54,163,769 of record OX030951.1, read on the forward strand.
TTAACCTGACTTGTTCGCCTGAATACTTGACAAATGAAAAGCTTTATTTATTCACCACAGGAAGGTGAAAAGCATGTTGTCAGAAAGCAGCTGTTAAGTGTTGCACTTTTATTGAAAAAATTACCCCAATTTTGTTAATTTACTTTTTTAAAATGAATATATGAATTTATCGTTGAGAATTGGTTAGTTCTTTTGATATTATATATTTAAATATTTAAACCTTTAAAACAATGGCACAAAAAAATGTCTTTCTCTTTGCGTTTAGAAGTTATATTGGTTCAAAATTATTTCTTAAAAGTGTGATAACTCGGACAGTTTAACAGTTACTATAAAAAACTGTATATCAAATTGAAGGATAAAAATTACTTTTTTATTATAATAATAAAAGACATCCATAGTAACGAATTTTTTTCTGTAAAATAAGTTTATTGAAAGAACAAATCTTAAAAAAAAGTAAAATCGTTTTGTCTGAAAAACCATGTTAGTAAAAATTTTAACAAGTAAAATAAAGGCAATCAATTTACTTTTCCAATGATACCAGCTGTAATGAAATATCTTCCATATATTCAGAGATAGCAAACTTTTGAGATGGAACTTTTAACCACTATATATTCTAAATCAAAAGAGAACTACACTTTTTCTTTACATAATCTTTTTAAACGCTTCAATATTTTTAAATCATTTACAAATATTTAAAGAAACAAAAACATAAAAATTTCATTTTGTACTTCAATTATCCCCCACAACATATTTGATCAATATTGTTTATAGGAGGCAACACTTTGTTTTGACAGTGTTAAAATTATTTCGAGAAAATGGACGAAATAATTTGTATTCTTATTGTTCTTTATTTTAATTTTTATTCTGTAGTTCTAATTGCTTTATTAATATGTATTATATATTATTAACCATTTATAATAATTTATTTTGTTTGGTGAGAAACATATGAGTGAATAACCCTAAGTAAGCTGGATTTCTACATAAAAAATTCACTGTCAGCACCTCTTTTGCTTTTGACGACGGTTTCAAGAAAGGAGCTTTTAGAATTGAACGAGAATAGGAAATATTTACAGTTGTCAATATATTTACTATTGTTAATATGTTGAACTTTGTCAACTAGCCGGAATAGGTCTGTAAATATATTTTTTAGTTTCTTACCTAAATATATCTAAGTAGTTTTTATTTAAATATATATAGCAACTATTTTTTAATAAAGAAAAGAAAGGTACTTATGCAGTACTACTCAATGAACCATAAGCGAAGGTGCTCTCACCTTTTAGGTAAGGTGAGAGTTTTGCGAAAGTGTTTGGTCAGAATTTTTTTTTTAATTTTTGATTTTTTATTTTGTTGCTTAAAAGTACTTGCTATAGAAGATTATATTCGTGAAAATTTTTCCCATTAATAAAAACTTCTCATTTTTTGAAATTCATAAAAAACTTATTTAGAGTCAAAAAATATTTTTTTTTTATAATTTTAGTAGGTAAAAATGTCTCGTAAATAAACCATTTTTGTTCATAAATGAGTTCAGAAAATATTCATAAATCTTTCATCGAAATCATCATCGATATGTAATAACAAATAATATTATGCAATAATTAAATTCATAATTCAAAAAGGTTAATTTTTTAACACATTTCTGAAGAAAAAAGTTTAATTTTTTAAAGGCAATTCAGTCTGGCGATTGATTCAAATAGGGTGCATTTCCGAGTGCCGAAAAATAACTTTTCTTTTGTTCTTTTTTTAAGTAATTTCCGAACAAAAAAAGTACAATTTATGGTTCTTTTTCAACTCATTTCCGAACAAAAAAGGTTAGTTTTAGAGAGACATTTTAGTCTGACGAATGATACAAAAAAGGTTAATTTATGAGTGCCGAAATTTAACGTTTCTACCCGAAATAGTTCATAAATGAATTCGAAAACGGTAGTTTTGATTCACTGGGTAGAATTATGTTTCGAGTTTTTCTTTAGGTCTTTTTAACACATGTTTTATGTCTTTTAATGTTTGTCTCTATATTTGTTCTTAATGCTTTAAATTTTTTTTTGGGCATTTTGGGCAAGAAGCCTTGTTGAATTTCCCCTTTTTTTAAATATTTCCAGACTTCGAAGTTCATGTCAAGCTGTTGATAATTTAATATATTTTGTAAAAAAGAATGCATTATTAAATAGAAATCACGTTAAACTTACATTAAATACGCCACCACCATGTAAATGCTGTTTTAACGAAAGCAAGCAAAATGAAATGGCCAAAGCATGTTTAAACGAACTCAAATAAAGCAAAATGAAATAGAAGCCAGAGATAAGAAATGCTAGAAACCATGTTACAATTATAAGGTAGGCCTAGGAAAAACACACTCTCTATGACTACAAATCGACAACAAAACAATAACAAAGGCGTAGGTATAATGTCAAAATACAATACAAAGCGATGCAAATAAATTAGCTACTGAACAATCGAACTAAGTAGTCGAATGCAAATTATGTAAAATGTTAAGTTTTATTTGCTTCATTGAAAGCTAACATACAATTCCTTCTGTATTATATCTTAAAGTATGGCTCATATTGTTAAATTTTTAAGGTTTTTGCTTACTTTCTTGCATTATTTCACATAAAATCTGGATACTCAATACCCAATAACCAGATTTATACAGTTAAAAGTAAATTACACATCTTTATGGCTGAACAAATAAACGTTAATTGTCAAAAGTGACATTATACCTACGCCAATGTTTTGGTTTGCTTTGCTTTGCTTTGCTCTTTCGTTTTTTTTATCTCCGAATTGGGCCTACCTTATAATTATATCATGGTTAGAAACGTTAGTGAAATGTAGAAACGTAAAAAGAAAAAAAAAAACAGGGTCGCTCAAATGCAATAATAAAAGTGGTTTGAAGAATTTATATGAAGATTAATGTATGTATTTCTAAACTATTCGAGCAGTCGAATTATTCGAGCCAAAAAACCCGGTTTTCGAATTATTCGAAAATTGTGATTTTCAAAAAAACCGGTTCGAATAATAAAAAAAAAAACCGAAACGCCGAATAATTCGAACCGGTTTTGCATACCCTAATGGCCTCGTTATTCGTCGTCATCCAGAGTCTGTTGCTGACATGAAGAAGGCTGTTTGGGCAACGTTTTTGCACAAAATCTCGACTGATGAAGCTCCACTGCACCAAAACTGTCCGACCGGTGCGTCGAGCTGGTGCGCCTGGCAAAAAGCGGTAGCAGAAGGGACAATCGACAGCTTCAAGCATACGTATGCATCACTAAATCAGAGATTCCAGGAAGCAATCAAACCAATTTACGAAGCACTGACAGCCGATGATTTGTTAAACTGATGCCTTGGCTCCGAAACTCAAAACAGCAACGAATCTTTCAACGCAGTGCTGTGGTCATTCGCACCGAAGCATATGCACACTGGCGCACGCACTATTGAGATTGCCAATTATATTGCAACTGTCATATTTAACGAAGGTTTTTTGCCAATACTTCAAATAATGAACCTAATGGGCATCCCGATTGACAACGTCACATATAATTTCGCCATGTCTCGGAACGAAGAACGTTTGAAAAGGTCCGAAGCCAGAGCTCTGGCCGCATCAAAAGAAGGTAGAACTGCCCGAAGAGCACAAAGAGCCGAAGAGTCCTCATTTTTTGAAGAAGAGAAAGGAGTTCTTAATGGGGCTGGCATTGCAGATTGATATATGTAAGTATTTCACAAAAAAAAAAATTTTTTATTGCTTAAAATTTTCGTTGAGTTTTTTCAAAAGCACGTTTTTGAACTTCGAAGTCACTTTTCTCCGGTAATTACTGAACCGATTTTGATAAGTGCAATCGACGCAATATTGTCGAATTTCTAAAACTGCATGCTCAAATTTTTCATTTAAATTTTTTTTGATGCAAAAAAATAACTTCAAACTTAAACGCGTTTATCTCGAAACCACGTTTTTCGAGCTTGCGCACAGTACTTTGAGCCCATACAAAAGTGAGGAAAAAATACAAGGAGTGGTTCGATTGTTATGAAATTCTGCATGTTTATGAATTTTTGGTTGTTGATTTCAAATATTGAATCAGATTTTACGTATATCAAGTATGTGCGCCAAAAATTAGGTTTTAATAAAAAACAAAACGAAATTTTCGTATATTAAATTTAATATTAAAGTTATTAGAACTGGTAAAAAAAAAAACAAAAAAAAAAAAAACAAAAAAAACTCATTTTAAACGATTAAGGCTTTAACTTTTTAATACTGAAAACCATTTGGCAATATCTTTTTTTTTCTAAAAAGATAGGCATATAGTTTCCTATGCACTTTTTCGACACAAATGATACTATACATGCAAAATAATGTTTTGCAAAAAAAAAAAAATATTCGTATTGGTATTTTTTTTTTAATCAAGTTAATATGAGTAAATAAAACTAAATAAAAAAAAATATTTTATGGGGCACATAGGTTACAAATTTAAAAAAAAAAATGTTTTTCCCGGAATTTTGTTTTCATATCATTTTCAAATTTTGCACATATATTTATTAACATTTAAAAAATACAAAAAAAATGTTTTCAGAATTTTTGAATTTTTTTTTTAACGTTATTTGATTTAAAAAAAAAAAATGCCAAAAAATTGACGGTGTGCAGGATATCACCAGTCTGGAACATCTGAGGAAAAAATAAAAAAACGAATTCAACCTCGTTTAAGTGGCCACCACCTGAACTAAAATAATTTATATCCACCGAAAAAAAACAAAATGGCGGCCATTTGAAAAAAAAAATCGATTTTCGGTGTTACAAAATCGGTCCATTTCATTTGGTGTTCATTTTTCCCTTATCATATGCTAAAAAGAGTATTTTAAGGAAACATAACCTTTATTTTATTTTTTTTTTGTTCTTAAATAACATCAGAATATTATTTTATTTGTTAACAAACATTTTTGTTTTTAAATTCTTTAATAATTATAAACAAACTCCGGTAGAGTGTAAGAAATATGGTAACAAAATAAAGAATAATTTTTGAGAAAACATCAATTTTAGACCATTTTTCAAAAAACGATTACTCAAAGAATCGGAAGAAGTCGGATAAAGTGAAAACAGTTTCTGAAAGAATAAAAACAAAAAATTAAAATATAAAAATGAAACTGGAGGTATGTGGAGCTTTTTCTTTCTTGTCTGCTAAATAGAACATTTTTCAAAATATTTTTTAATTTTTTTTTATAAATTTAAGTAATTTTTTCAAAATAATTTCCAATTTTTTAATTGTACAAACAAAATATAAAAACCAAATTCGTTCATAGATTTTTTGAAAATTAAAAAAAAAAACACTCGAATTGTTAAAAAAATGGGCTCAAAACATTTTTTTTTTTAATGATGCGCAAAATAGAAATTTCCATTAATTAGAGGAAAATATGATTTTTAGACCATTTTTCAAAATGCGATTACACCGAGAAACGGTTGAAAACAGTTATCAAATTTTGGAATCTGAAAGATAAATATATGTTTAACAATATGTTTGAAAATGGAAGAGATGTTTTTTATGTTTTTTTTTTTAATTTGCTCTCAAAAATTGCAAAGTTTTGGAAAATATTTAAAAGAATTTTTATTTTTTTGGAAATTTTTCAATTTATATTCTTAAGCTAAATTGAAAACATATTAAAAGTTATTTATTTATACAATATTTTTCTTGAAATAAAATCAAAAATCAAATGAATTCGGCTAAAATTGCGTTTACAGTAATTTTTTCCTTGCAAGATGTGCAAAATCAAATATTCCACAACAATAAAAATACATAAAAATAGTTCATTACTTCAAAGAGGTATAGCGGCTACAAAAATTGTTCAATTGCAATAAAAATATGGATTTTTCTTAGTGAAAGTATTATCTAAAAAACGGTACCAAATTTGCTAGGTTCTGTTATAACAAAAATCTTAATTTTTTCCTATGGGACAAAGTACTGTGTTGCGGCCCGAATTCCATTCCACCATTCTAGTCCCTACCTCAATCACAATTTTAAAAAATTTTTTACTATTTTTTTTTAACACTAAACTACAAAAAAGACCCAAAATCGGTTTGTCATTTTTCAATGACCGCTATTTTGTAAAGAAATAATTGCAAAATTATGATTGAGGTAGGGCCAATAACTTTTTCCATTTCAGATGATCCGAAGTCGAGTTATCCGGGCCGCAAGCAACAAACCTTTTTTTCGACAACCAACTTTGAAGGCCGACAACTTTTGAATAGCCCTCGTACAAAGGAAAAAAATTTTTTTATTTAATTTAATATGTTATTAATACAATAAAACAAAAACAGAATTTAAATAACTCTTTGTGTTTTCAAATGAGAAGTTTTAGAAAAGGGTCCAAAAACAGCCTTCCAACCAGGAATACTCCCTTAAGAGCTGAATTTTATTTAATGCTATGTCTTGTGTTACAACAAAGTCGGAACTGCTGTCTTTTCGTTTTTTTTTTTTTTTTTTTTGATATGCTTGGCATAATTAAAATGAAATATCGAAAAACAAATATAAAACAAATTAAAAATATCTACCAGATAACGTTCGCAATCGCCGCACTTATGATGTAATCTTAGTTTTTGGTTCTGTGGATATTTATTCAATGCACGAAAGAAAGTTTTTAATTTTCCAAGTTATGGTTTTGTTATTGCTTTAGATTTTACGAGTTGAGAGATCTTAGTTTTAAAGCGGAAATTTTCGCTAGTACCGCCAAGTTTATTTATATTCATCGTAATAACATCATTCTTTGATCTAGTTAAAAAGTTTTAATTAAGTGTCTTCAATAAACCTCATCCTTCTTGTTGATTTACTCGCTGTTACTGTCAAGTGAAAAAGCAATCACTCACTTCAAATATTTTTACCATGCAGTGGCAAATTCTTATGAATAAAACTCAAATTTTATTTTTATCTTTAAAATGCTTTATTGATATAAATTGCTAACAAAAAAAAAAAAAAAAAAAAAAAAATAAAAAATCAGAAAGCGACTGTTTCGATTTGTAAAATCATGCCATTAATCTCAGTGTTGACATTTTATAAATTGACGTCAGTTGATTCTTAAAAATTGTTCAAAAGAGCAAATATAATAAATAATATTTTTCTACTCAAAGGATACATCAACCACAACCACCATCACCAACCACAAGTACACTGAATTATAATCTAATTCACGCTTAGTATGTAAATTGCGTTTTATTCCCACATGGGATTTCCTTGTAATACATCGTTTGTATACTATCTATATTTTTTAAATTTAGTACATAAATAAGAAAAAGGGTGGGAGTTGTACCATCATCGCTTGTCTAATGAGTTCATTGTAATAGCAACTGAGGTAGATCAGAGGCGGTAGAATAAATAAGCTTTAGAAGCAAGTGCGGCATAAATTTTTGGTTGTTTTTTTTGTTAATATATCGTGGATCATGTCGTTGACACATTTCTGGTTTTTGACGTGACAGCCTTTATTCTTGTCCCTGTCCTTTCCTTTCCTTTGATCCCAACCTTATTCCTCTTCTTACATTCCTTTTACTAATTGAGGATTCATTATCCTACTTCTTGTCCAAAGTTTCGCTTTAATCCATATCAAACCTTATCCTTTTTCGAATCTCTTACCTTATCCTTGTCCCACTTATTTACCCAATCTTTGCCCGAAATCTTGTCCATAGTATATCCAAATCCTTGTTCTATTCTTTTTCCTTATCATTTTCCCAATCTTTTTCAAAATATTTCCTGAACTATCAAAGTTTTTCTGATTATTTTCAATTAATTTTTTAACTACAGAGTTGGCCAAATACAAGTTTTTTTTTTTAAAAAATGCAATTAAATGAATAAAATCTAATTTTTTTCCATGTATAATGGCTTGGAACCAGAGGTCGTCCAAATTCATGTCTCCAATTTCAGTAAAAAAAATTCGGTTAACATGGCTCTGTAACGCCCACCGTTGGCCGTAACGTTGTTCACAGCCTCATTTTTGAAGAAAAATGGTTCAATGACCACCACTCCACAATCCGCACCAAACTGTCACTCTCTGTGGGGGTTTTCCGAGCCCCAGATACAGCAGAGGTACAGCAGGTATAGTAGACGCGGTCCCAATGTTCCCAATTTCGGCCAAGACTTCTTTTCAAATAACGCACTGTTTGGGCTACACAGCACTTACTTTGGAAATAAGTTTCCAATATTTCCCAACGTTGCACAGTGATGCGAAAAGGCATGCTAGACGGAAAAAAGTCGAAATCGAATTTTTACATTCCGAATATTTAAAACTGTTAAATAATATCCATTGATCTCAGGAATAATTTTTTAATTTACCTGCGCTTTCTAAAAAAAAAATGCAAAAATTCTTTAAAGTTGACCCAAAAGGTGATTTTTTGAAATTTTTTCTTATGAGTTTTCTAGTTATACTTAATTATTTTTTTTTAAATATTTTCCAATATCCAAAAGAGTTGAAAATTGGCATACTTTATGAAAAAGGTAAGATCTTTTAAAAGAAAATATCTTCAATTACCTATCTTTTAAAATGTTTGCGCTATAAAACGGTATTTATCGATATAACTGCGTTAAAAATGAACATTTGGTAAAATATTTTGGAAAATAAAAAAAGGGCATTTTGTATTTAAAAAAATGTAGTTTTTATTTAACCATTATTATGTCTACTATAAGTTCTAAAAGTGCCAAGGTGCGCAAATGGCCAGTTTCCTTGTTTTTTAACCTGTTTGATGGTCCTAAAAATGCATGTTTAAACTAGGTCCTGACCATTTTGTATTAAATGTATTGTATTTGAGGTCGACTAGACTATATGTGGTGTTTAAATATTCTCAACACATAAAAAAATATTTTTAAACTAAAAAAAAAATATTGAAATATATATTAAATATTATATACAATAGTCCATTATATAATAAATAAGTCCATCTATTAATTTTTGTGGAATTCTAAGACATTTTACCTTTTTAATAAAGTCACTTTGTATGGGAGGTAGGCGTGGTTATCACCAGATTTCGTTGGATTTCATACTCAGAGTGCATATTAAATATAACTAGTATCTCCTGTGGCCGAAATTCAGCCAACATTAAAAGAGGTATTGTAGTTGAATTTTATACAAATTATAAATTCTCACCTTGACGCCATTAGGAAAATGTGAGGTAGGGCAAGGAGAAAGTAGAGGGAGTTAATGACAAAAATTAAATCAAAATTTTAAATTCGTTTTAAATCATTAATTAAAATTTATCCGACAAAATAATTATCTTAAAACAAAAAGTATGGTTATATTTCAATGACTAAAAACTTCCGTATAAACTATATTCTTTGTGAATACTCTCTCATCATTCGCCAAATAACCTTGTTCTCTATGTTCAGAATCATAAAGCTTTAAGCTATCAAAAGATCTAACTCTACTGGTTGCGACATGTAATTGACCATGTGTAAAAACTGGCTGTCTTAATAAGACTTTTTCGAATGTTTGCCCTTGAGACTTATTAATAGTCATTGCAAATCCAAGGATAATTGGAAATTGTTTACTTTGAAACTGAAATGGTAGAAAAGTACTGCAATATGTTAAGTTTATACTCGAAATCAGAATACGCGTATATCGTGCGATCCCTGTTTAAACTTCGCAATCAATAGCATTCTTATGTAAACATTTTACACGCATTCTTGTTCCATTAACTAATGCTTACTTTATATTTAAATTTCTAATGAGGAGAACAATACAATTTACCTTGAATTCTAACCTATGTGGTGGCAAACTGCTGTGGTAATTCAACAATATTTTCATCAAACTGTGCGAATTCCCTTGCTACTCCGTTACCAAATTGTTTTAAAAATTCTACAAATTCTACTTCATGGGGTAAGGTCCTCATGTTTTGAGTTAAAGTAACATGATGAAATATAGCGAATTGATTCCAACTTGTAACGCAATTTTCGAGTAATATTGCACGAGATCCATGTGGAACAACTGGCAAAATTTGTCAAAAATCGCCGCACAAAGGAATAGTTTTACCTACCTCCAAATGGTTTTTGTTTATTAGTTTCATCCGTACATAAATCCTTAAGTGATTTGTCTATTATTTTTAATGCTTGGAGTGGGCACATGGAAATTTTATCGATAAGAATTAAAAAAGATGAGTTAATATATTGGCCATAGCTACTGTTTGGTGTTATTTTTCATACAAAAAACGTTGTACTGAGAACATCTATAGTTTTCGAGATATCACAATAATTTTGATGTCAAAATAACGGAAATTTTTCAAAACTTACTATTTGTAAGCAATTTTACCATCACAATATATATTGATACTTGTTACATGAAAAAGTGCTTATTGTAGGGTAACCGTAAATGATGGTGAAAAATATCAAAGTATTTTTTGCACATCTTATAAATATCTAAATTTCTCTCTTATCTCATGTTTTTCTATCTCTTACAGTTTAGCTTTTATTTAATAAATGCTCTTTTTCCGCTCATATTTGAGGTCAAAAGTCACCATTCTAATATTCAATCATATTGTGCAGCCAGACCTTTCATCCGATACCTCATTCTTCATTCTACCTCTTCCCAGTTCTGAGATCCCTAACTAAAAGTAATATAAACTTTCAACGATAATATTTCAGGTCAAAGGTTATCAATTTAAAATCTAACCTTATTCGACACATCTATGGCGCAGTACCTTTCGAATGATATACGTTTCATTGCCCTTATTCTAAAAAAAATATTGAAAAAGTGTACGACAACATTCGATGTTTACGTATTAATATATAAGATATAATATATAGTGCAAGCTCATACGCAAAATTTCAAGTCCATCTATTAATTTTTGTGGAATTCTAAGACAATTTACCTTTTTAATAAAGCCACTTTGTATGGGAGGTAGGCGTGGTTTTCATCTGATTTGATTCATTTTCCAACTTGACCTTTATTTTTTAGAGAAAAGCTTATAAATCGAAATATTTCATAGCTTTTTTCATTTCTTAGTTATGGACCAAAATATAATCCACATGCATGGCAGCTACCACTCCCACTTCTTCAATCGCACTGAAATTTTTTGAGATTTTTGCAAATTATATACAAAACGTCTACGTTTAATTTTGTTATCGTAGTTTCACTTATTTCTAAGCTAAAGCGAAAATGTGATTAAGTTGCATGGCAGCTGCCACTCCCACTTGCTCAATCGCTCTGAAATTTTTTTGACTTTTCAAACTATATACAAAAAATCTACATTTGATTTTGTTGTCGTAGCTTATTTAATTTCTAAAATATAGCGCAAATTATGTTTCAGTTGTATGGCAGCTGCCACGCCCCCTTGTCCAAAATTTCTGAAATAGGTTTTTTTTTGCATTATCCTATACCTAAAACACCGGAAACTACCAAAAAAATCCCCAAAATAATATTTTCCGTCTAACTTGTACCAATCGCATCACTGTGCGTTGTTTCCGCGGAGGTATGATACTGACTTTATGTCAAGATTTCGAGCGGAAAACAGCTGTCAGCGGCAAAATAACCTTTGATTTAAAAATAACTAGTGGTTTCTGTATGGCCCACCCTCTGTTTCTTTAAATAAAACAAATATTTTCATTATGAAACCATTAACTTCAGGTATTACTGGTTACAATAAATTATAAGTTGTGAAAAAAACTACGTGAACATACTTTTTGCGTTTTTTTTTACAATATAGCTGAATATTCCATATTTTTGATTTAAAGATGGGCATATAGTTGTGTCTAGGTGTACCCGAATGAATTTTTTTTATTCGTTATATATAGAATGTGCACTTTAAGAATCACTGGGTTAAAAATTGAGGATTTTTACCCGTTTAACAGAATTATTGCTTTTGTTAAACAAGTCAGGTTGCGGGTGACTTTTTTAATGCAAAAACAACGATAGTGCTTCTCTTCTCCTCTTTGCTATCATTCAACATTCGTTTTAATTGTTATTGTTATTGTAACTTAAGATTTTTTTGTGTGTGTTGTTTTTATGTATGAAGTTTTATTTGAACTGTTTAATGTAGTGATGAGCAAAATCTTATGCATACTTTAAATGGAGTACTTCTGTAAGTTGTCCGTATACACAGAACAAGGAGAAGGAGTAGATGCAATTACTTTAAACTTGGTGCAAATGTCAATGTATAAAGATGTTAATGTCACATCCAAGAATGTGAAGTGTTGAATATTGTTGTAATTCTTCCACTGCCACGCCCACTGTTTTAAAAATGTATTTCATTACTTGTATTTGGGCTATGAGAATGCAACTTGGTAAGAATATATGTATTGTACAGGGAGGGCCAAATAGGACCTACCCATTTTAAACCCGAATAACTTTTTTGTTTTCTAATATAATTGTGTTTTTTTCCTTGCAGGTTAAAAACTTCTTGGAAATTTATAATGGATACATACAGTGCACAACAACATGTTAAATTTATCGAATTTTTTAATTCTTGTCAAAGATCAATAGTTATGACGCAGCAAAAGTATCGTCAACATTTTTATTCAAGATTAGCTCCCACAGCCTTCATGATAAGGAATTTGATGAGCCGTTTTGAGGAACGGGTTTCAGTTGTTGATTGTCCAGGAAGAGGTCGCCAACGATATATTCGTACTGAATATTTGGCATTTCCGAACAACATTGCGGATAATTTTAAAGTAAAATCTTAAGATGCATCCATACAAAATTCAAATTGTGCAAGATCTGTTTCCGCAGGACCACCAACAACGACTGCAATACGCTATTCATTTTACAGAATTAGCAACACAAAATGAATAGTCCTTTAAATTTAAATAGTCTTTTGATGTCGGATGAAGCTCATTTCCATTTAAACGGTTTTGTCAATAAGCAAAACTGTAGATTGTGGCGCTCTGAAAATCCAAGGGCAACACACCAGCATCAGTTACATCCATCCAGATGCACTGTTTGGTGTGGTTTTATGGCCAATAAAATTATCGGTCCATATATTTTCGAAAATGAGGATGGAACGCCAGAAACGATTTCCGGGGCTTGAATAATGATTGACAACTTTTTGCGGCCAATGGTGGAGCAGCATCCTAATTTGTGGTTCCAACAAGATGGAGCGACTGCGCACACTGCAAGGCAAACTATGAATTTGTTGCGAGAAATTTTTGGCGAACGTTTGATTTAAAAAAATTCTGATGTCCCTTGGCCACCTCGTACGCCCGACCATCGCTTGGCCATTTAACTGCGCCCGACTTCTTTTTATCCCTTTCTGACCGTATACGCACAATTGTGCGTATGAGTTCAATTCTTATTTATTCAACAAAATGCTGCTGTAGTGTGATAAGACCTGAAGCACACAATTGTGTAGGCTGTTTTATTTAAAGAAAACCAAAATCTGCCGTTACTTGTAACCGCGTTTGTTATGAAAATATCTTTTTAGTGCGGCATTTTGCACAATTGTGAAAATAAGTCGAAACAGTATGTATTTAAATTGATTTAAATTAATTAAAGTTTTATATATATAATTAAATAAGTGATTTTACGATCAAAATATTACAAATTTTAATTAGAAAGTTATATTCGGTTTTGATTTTGTAATTTAGCTTACTTTTTAGCCACTTTTGTACTAAGTGCAACAATTGTGCGTGTTAGGACTTGTTAAACAAAATATTTTTTTTATTTATTGCGTCTTTTAGAACAATTAGCTCAAGAGGAAATACAAAGTGCTCTTTTGGAGTCGGATTTGGAGGACTTCAGACAAAGTGTATACCAATAAGCCAGAGACAATTAGACAGCTAAAGCAGAATATTCGAGACGAAATACTGAGCGTGCAATTAGAAACATTACGTCGTGTTATGGAAAACTCGCTTAAAAGAGCCAATGTTTGTATCGAGCAAAATGGTGGACATTAGTCTGATGTCATATTTCATACATAGTCTCCCAAAATTTCCACGAAATGTATTTAAAATATAAAAAAATTAATTAAAATATAATATTATTACAAGAGTTATACGTATTTTACATTGGTAGGTCTTATTTGGCCCAACCTGTATGTATGTATTAGTGTATACATTAAAAACCGAACTTTTTTGGATGAAAATAATGCTTTATTTTAATTAGTTAATGAATTTAGATGTTATTCAAAATATTGTCCATCGATCACTTGTTCCCACCTTTCTGGCAGCAAATTCCGAGCCGGAAAAAGGCTTTGAGACCAAGAACGAATCCAGCCAATATTTGATACCTTGCTCAGAAGTAAAGCGTATTCCTGTGAGGGCGTTTTGCATCAAACGAAATAAATGGCAGTTGGATGGCGCCAAGTCTAGTGAGTATGGCGAGTGAGGTAAAACTGCCCAGCCACTATTCTCCAGGTAATTTTGACCAGTAATGTTGTCGAGCATTGTCATGATGGAAAATTAAAGACTCATGCCTGGTCGAATATTTCGGCCGTTTTTCTGTCAATGCTCGCTTCAAACGAATTAATTGTTGTCGATAAAGCTGTCCCGCAATGGTTCGACCTGACTTCAGCAACTCGTAGTGGATCTGATCCCACCAAATACTGAGCATTACCTTAGAGCCGTTTATATTCGGCTTTGACATCGATGTTCCTGGTTGGCTGAGTTTCACATATAATTTCTTGCGATTCGGGTTATCATAATGCATCCATTTTTCGTCGCCAGTAATAATTCGATGCAAAAACGACTTTCTTTTGAAGCGTTCGAGGTGCATTTCAGACATGCAAAATCACCTTTCGACATATCTTGGCTTCAGTTTGTGAGGCACCCAATTTTCTACCTTCGGGATGAACCCTAACGCTTTTAAACGCCTGGAAATGGCTGCCTGTGTCACGCCTAGTGCTTTTGCGAGACGATCTTGCGTGCTCACCGTAATTTTGAAGCCACCATTTTGAATTTAAAAATTTGAACTTCAGATTCGTGATCAGCGAAAAAACTCCAAGGGTATAATTTTTGTCGATACGTAGCTTCTGTGAATTGATCTCCATTTTTGGAGTCTCTGGTCCCACTGTGCAATGTGAATCATGAATTGGCTGTCACAGAAAACAGTGTTGCAAATTTAAAGTTCTCCGCCTATAAAAAAACACCCTTTATAAAAGAAAAGTTTTCTGTCCTCATAAGTCTTAGTGCGTAATTTGTATTTAGTTACTGATTTTATAATGATTGGTTAAGTTTCTTTTCAGGCTGGTATAAAGTTACTGATTGTTTTATTTTTGTTTTCTCAGAAAGTTTTGTCTCTAGCATACATTCGTCTCATACATCTCATTGTTTATTTTTATTTAGCTTACCACGTCTTTTCCAAATTAAGGTCAAAAATTACTTTATTTGGAATATGCAACTCAATAAGATTTATTCTTGTTTATTGCCCAGCATGTGCTGACTTTCCATGCTAGAAGCAATATTTTTAGTTTCTTATTTCTTTTCGCAATGTTGGCGCCTACTTGTGAAGGTTAATAAGAAGATTTATGAACCAATGTAGAACAAGATCTGTTCTGAAACTGTCAGTGCTTAAATCGATTATGTATCTAAGGATAGTGAAGGTAAAAGTGAGTCTGGTGGCTTAGTATCGATTGATGATTCTGACCACAGCGACATAGTAAATAAGTTGGCAATGCAAAAAGCACAAAACCACTAAATATCTTAAACTATAACAACTCTGAATGTAAAGTTAAAACTTCTGACCAGATACAAGCTGAAGACAAATGTATGTCAATTGTAATCAGCTCTAAACACACATTAAATATTGAGATGTAAACTTTAAAGGGACAGATGATACTCGGGAACATTTTTTTATCTTCTAACAGAATCTGTTAAAATAGTCAGTTTCGATTTGTGTGTAGGGCGATGTTAGCAATTCAAATTCTAGATTTGTCAGAAACTTAAATTTTTTGTTGTTTAGGATTTTTAATGCTTATGGGAGGGGGGGTAGTGCATTTTTTGGCTTCTGGAAAACCGGATGTGACAGAAAATTCAGGCCGGCATGACTGACATCTTTCGCAGAGATAGGATTGCAACTAAATTAGAAAATAACCGGAAATACCAATCCTTTGCAATTTTAGAATAAGGTTTTCATATCCATACGAACAAAAGCTTAACTGAAATCAGTATAGGTAGACTGCATCTCTTAATGTCCTTTTTTCATTTAAGTAAGAATATTAGATCAGTGGCGTCCGTGGCGTAGTTGGTTAAAGTGCGTGGCCTCTATGTCAACGAACCTGGAGACCCGGGTTCGAACCCCAGCAGCGACAGAAAATTATTTTAATTAAACCTGTAGGTCCAGTTCTCGGTCAATTGTGTACAAACTTAATAACACGCACAACACAATTGATCAAAAGAAGCTAGGTCAAAGTCCTTTCAAGGGCTGAAATGGCCAGTTATTTATTTATTTAAGATTTATGGAAGACTTGTTGCTTCAACGGACATGATAGAAAATGCATAGTCCAGTTCATTATATCTAGTCTTTACTTCCTTACTAATATGAATGGACTCTGCATCAGCAATTTCAGTAGCTCAGAAGTGTTTTACTGAATGTTGTTGTGGTCGCACCAGCACAAGTGATGCTGAAAGTTCAGGTCGTCCAAAAGAGTTCGTTACCCCAGAAATCGTCGATAAATCCATGGAGTGATATTGGACGATCGGAGAATGAAAGTGCGTGAGGTGGCTGAGGCTATATGCATCTCAACTTAGTGGGTACATAGCATTGTACATGAATATTTGTATATGAAAAAGCTATCCCCGTGATGGTAGCCGCGATTGCTCACACTCGATCATAAGCGCAGCCATGTGACCACTTCAAATTACTGCTTGGCATTGTTTAACCATAATACGAAGGAGTATTTGCATCATTTCGTAACCATAGACAAAACGTGGATACATCACAATACATCAGAGACCAAGAATCGGGTAAAGTAGTGGACTTCTCCGGATGAACGTGCACTAAAGAAGAACGCATGCGGAGTCATTCACATCCATTACCTTGGAAAGGGTGAAACGATCACCGGTGAATATTATTCACAGCTGTTGGATAGATTTTGAAGGAAACAAAAGTGCTCTTCCATCATGTAAACGCACTGGTGGACCCGTCTGTAGTCGCCATGGCAAAAATCCATCAAATGGGCTACAAACTACTGCCCCATCCACCATATTCTTCAGATTTAGCTCCCTACGACTATTTCTAATCCAAAAACTGAAAAAATGGCTTGGCAGTAAGAGATTTGGGTCGAATATAGTGTTCATCACTGAAACAATGTTTATTTTGAGATCCTTGATAAAACCTATTATTTTGTAGGAATAAAAAAATTGGAAAAACGCTGAACCAAATACATCAATCTAAAAGGAGGTTATGCAGAGAGATAAAATGCTTTTTTGCCAAAAAAGCCTTTACCTTATTTTATTCAAAAAGCCGCTGACTTCTCAAATTGCCCTCGTTTAATCCTGATTCCGGAACTACACGTGACAATTTTTAATCCTGCTTAACAAAGCATGAAATATGCTGTAAATTTAATGCAATTGTTGGCCCTTTTTCTTAACTTTTTTTTTTTTTTTGCATGACAGTTTTATATTCACCAATGGCTCATATAAAAGTACATTTTAGTATTTATAATACACATAATTGGATGTAAACAAGCTGTTTTTGCTTGTTAATGTTATCATTTATCAAGAATGAAATCCTTAAAATCCCTAGAAAACAGACCTTTTTCTGAGTTGGCTGGAAGACATGTGTCTCAATAACTTTTTACATATCTACCAAAAGATGTCAGTTAATGCAAATGAGATAAACAAACCATTACAAAATTCATTTATATCTGAGGGAAAACATAATTTTGTACGGTTGCATAAATTAAAGACGCGAGCAACCTTGGCGTAAAATTTGTTGCGTAAAGAGAGAGGGTAGGCGATGCAAATAAAGGCGGCCAATAGTTAGATTGCTTACTCTGCTTACTCGTAAAATCAATTATGAACGGAAAATGAAAATTTAAATTTTACCATTGGTTTAACATTTTAGCGCCAACTTGAATGTGTCCATTTTTTGACATGATGTATGTTGAATAATAACTCTGAAATAATAAACAGAGAAAAAAAAATTGAGGGTGACCGTAAATTCTTCTTAAAAAATGAAGTGAAATAAATATAGGTAGACGTTAACATGGGAGCAAAAAATGAGTTTGTTGCTTGTAGCAAAATTATAGAACCTCATGAAACACTAAGCCTCATGTTTAAAGTGTGTTAGAAAGGCTTAGAAAAATTATAACAAATCAACAGAATCCTATATTTAGGATAGGTACGGCTTATTCTATTGGCTGACTAGTAGGCTGGCATTATTTTAAAGGGGAACTTTTATCTTTTTAGGTTCTTAGTTTAAAGAACGATTAGAGGCTTATTTGCAGGTTGATGGCATTTATCAAATAATAGGCGATTATCATTTGGAAACGTAAGAGTAACGAAAATTTAAAATGATTTATAGATATTGACCTTTATTTAAATGCTCTTTTGAGAATTTTTTTAAGTTTTTGTTTATGCAAAGTTTTAAAAAAAATGGTAAAAAATAATTGCTTCTATCAAAAAACATAACAACTCTTTAATTCACGCAGAGCAAAAATCAAGCATTCTATGCTTAAATCAAGCAAATAGGCTATCAGTTTACACTTAAGCGTTAATTTCTCAATTCAAGCATTAATTTGCTATAAAAGACATTATATTAGAGAAAAAATTCTCAATTCAAGAAACATTTGCTTAAAACTCAAGAATATTTTTTCTAAACTGTGGGCAAAAAATAACGGAATAAATTTTTTTGGGCGTTCCGATAGAGACAAATGTTTTTATTTTTAAGTTGGCACTACTGTCACTGACACCTCTGGTAAATTTTACTTGAAAATATTTATTAGTGTTTGAGATACGCGTCTTTTTGTAAATAGCTAAGAGTGCATTTTTCGTTTTTTATAATGTCTGAAAGAATTCAACAACGCAGTTCCATTAAATTTTGAGTGCGGAATGAAATTTCTGCTGCCGAAACGTTGAAAATATTACAGAAGGCCTTCGGTGAGCAAGTTCTATCGAAAACAAGAGTTTATGAGTGGTACAAAATGTTCAAAGAGGAACGAGAAAGCATTGAAGACGAGGCACGGCCAGGACGATCATCAACATCAACTGATGAGCTACACGTCAACAAAATCAAAGAATTGGTTCTCCAAAATCGTCTATTGACAATCTGAGACCTTACTGACCTTGTTGGAATATCGGAAGGATCAGGGAAAACGATTTTGAGTGACCATTTGGGCCTCAGAAGAGTGAAATCTCGATTGGTGTCAAAAACAGCGCCGTGTTGATGTGTGTGAAACAATGCTTTCCGACTATCAAGACAAAATGAAACGCATAATAACTGGAGATGGGACTTGTGTCTGCGCTTACGATCCGGAAACAGCCCATCAAGCGGGTGAATACCGAGACCGAAAAAACCACGTCAAAGCAAGTCAAAAATCAAGATCATGTTGACAGTTTTCTTCGATTATCGTGGTGTGGTGCATTATGAATTCCTTCTAACTGGTGAAACTGTCAACAGAGAATACTTGCATAATGCTGTGCGTCAAAATAGACCGGATTTGTGGAGAGACAATTCTTGGTTTTTACATCAAGATAATGCACTATCTCACACTGCACTTGTAATTCATGATCATTTCGCCAAAAACTCGACCCATATCGTTACGCAACCACCTTATTCGCCTGACTAAGCACCATGTGACTTCTGGCTATTCACTAAACTCAACCGGACCGCTCTGTGGACACCGTTTTGAATCGATAGAAGAGATAAAAACTGAAACGAAGGAGCAATTGAAGTCTATTTACAAAAGGACGCGCATCTCAAACACTTATAAATATTTTGACGTGTAATTTGGCACAGATGTCAGTGACAGTAGTACCAACATAAAAATAAATACTTTTGTTCCTATCGGAATCCAAAAAAAATATTTTTGGGAATTCCGGTATTTTTTCTAGACTCGACTTATATTTGCTTGAAGTGAGAAAAATTTACTTGTTACAAGTAACAATTTGCTGAAAACAAGAATAATTTGCTTGATTTGAGAAATGTATTCCCCTTGAATTGAGAACAATTTGCTTGATTCAAGTAAAGAATTTACTGAAAACTAGAATAATTTGCTTGATTCAACTAAACAATTTTCTTAGTTTAGAGTGTTTTGCTTGATATTAGAAACTGAATTTTCTTAAAATATTATAATGAAAATCTTTCAGGAAAGACGTAGGATAACCGATATAAAAAACTACTCGAATATACTTAATACATCCTGTAGACTCTTACATGTTCCCAAATAAAGTAACTGATAAGACCCTGCGTCTTCGAGCCATACCATAGTTTGGCAATCCGTACCATCTTAAACATGTTGTGAATTATAAGCGCATGCCAATATAAATAGAGAAAAATTTGCTTGTTTCAAGTAAACAATTTGCTGAAACTAAAATAATTCTCTATGATTGCTTAAATTAAGAAAATCTTTTTCTTGATTCAAGTCTTGTTCCAGGTTTTAGAATCAAGTATTTTATTCTAGTTTCAAGCAATAATTTCCCTGCAAACATTTTCTGAGTGCCTCAAAACAAAAAAAAAAAGAGTATTTCTTTTGCGTGTTTTATGAGTACGCAATAAAAAAACTCCTTAAGGAGTCTTTGATATGATTGTAAAATGATTGCTCAGAAATAAGACTCTAAAAAGAGTATTTTTTATGCGTGTTATATTTAATGTATTTTATGACTATAAGTTCTAAAAGAGTCTTTATTATGAGTCTTTAAAGAACATTAAATATGAGTCTTAAAATAGTCTTAATTTTGAGTCCAAAATGAGACATAAAGCAGTCATTATTATGAATCATATTTTGAAGCCCACAACCAACGAAAATGTACTCATAAAAGAGTATTTTTTGAGCGCATTATAACGATAAGAACTCATATATATATATATATCATTTATATAACTAATTTATTTATTTATTATATGAAAAGAGTCTTTTAAGGGTCGTAATATTTGCTGGGTTATTTAACTCAATTTTAGAAATAAATGCTTATAACTTTATTTATCATAATTTTAGTTTTTTTGTGCTTGAGCAATTTTAGCAATTGAGGCTTCATTTTAAATTTTCTTAGATCAAGCAAAATATTTGCTAAATAAAGGGTGATTTTTTAGGCGTTTGGTTTATGAAAATTGAAAAAAAGAGAAAATTTCCAAAAGTGATTGAAATATTTATTTGGAGCGATACATCAATGCCTGCCATTTACTTTTTAAAGATTATTTCATGTAAATGTTGCCCGTGGCTACGCCTGAGGTTCTCCACCCATAAACTTTAATTTTGGCTTACTTTTTCCAGCATTTCAGCCGGTTTCTCATCGATGGCATCTGTAATGTTGTCTTCCATAGCTGTAATTGTGGCTGTTTTGTTCCTGTACACGAGAGACTACACGTAGCCCCACAAAAAATAGTCTAGTGGGGTCAAATCATATGATCTTGTTGGCCATTGGACTGCTCCAAAACATAAGATTAATTGCTTACCAAACTTTTCTCTCAATAGGTCCGATGGTATCGCGTGCCGTGTGGCATTTGGCACTGTCTTGTTGAAACTACATGCCAACCAAGTCCAATTCTTCCATTTTCGGCAAAAAAGTCGGTAATCATCGCCCGGTACCTTGCTCAATTGACTGTAACGATGCGATTTTTATTATTTTTAAAAAAGAACGGCCTAATGATGCCGCTGGCCCACAAACCACACCAAGTGCATTTTTCAGGGTGCTTTGGCAGCTCTTAAGCTGCCTCTGGTAGCTCTTCAGACCAAATTCGGAAATTCACCCATTGACCCAAAAATGAGTATAGTTACTAAAGACAACTTTTCAATAAAAAAATGGATCTTCATCCAACTTCTCTAAGGCCCATTCACCAAACAAACGATGTTGTGGTAAGATACCCGGCTTCAATTCTTGCACCAGCTGTATTTTGTATAATTTCATGCTGAGGACCTTACGTAAATGTTCCAGGTGGTCGAATAACACAAGCCGAATTGTTGGGAACGGCGACCATTTGACATATCGCGATCTTCATTGACACTGCCCGATACAGCAGTAATATTCTCCTCGGTAAGCACTCTTCGCATACGGGTTGGTGTAATGATGTCTTATAAAGTGAAACTGGTGCGCAATTTGGTCACAATACGTTGAAAAGCCTGTTCGGTGGGTCGATTATGACGACCATAAAATGGACGCAATTTGCACACATTTCTCACAGAACACATTTCTTACAGAGCATGAATTTTTATAGTAAAATTCAATGATTTGCAAGCGCTGTTCGTTTGTTAGTCTCATGGGGAAATGGCAAACCTTACTGAGCATTTTTGGATTTGCCACATGTTACGAATCACGTGTGAGGTGTCAAAAAATGTACACTGAAAAAACAAATAGCAAAAAATCACCCTTTATAAGAATATTATCTCCGTGTTGTATTGAGACGCAGCAGAGAATCGTAGTTTTTTTAAAACAAATATGGAGAAGCATTTTTGATCGATTGAATATAAATAGTCAGGAGTCAGTTACCACGGTAATTTTTCAATTGAGAAGAAAATAATAATGTTTTGAGACATCAAGATATGAAATTTATGAAATATAATTTAGGCACCCACTCGGATGAAAAATTTCGGAGGCATGATTTTCTGACATTGACCTTTTTTTTTTGATTTTTCAGGACTCACTTACCTATAAAAATCGATTTACATCTTAACTTGCAAGGAGGAGTTAACAAGAAACTATGAACTTTCAATATGAACCAACAACATGCACAATTTCAGGTAAATCAAAAGGTGTACACAAACATGCGTTGGGTTAGGCTTGGAATAACCGTCTAGATAGTTTGCTATTAACCCAGAAGCAGTTTTCATATTTCTTTTTGCAATATTTACCTGTAGGCTTATGTTAGAAAACACTTGAGAGAGACGGGTAGCTTGTTCCTTGTAACATATACATAAGCCGACATTACAGGCAATATAATTCTAGTCACGCTTTCAAACGGCTTCAATAACAGACTACAAGCAAATTTAGTTCATTTCTAGCTCAAAATCTTGCCAACTGGACTTTTATGCCTCACACATGCTGCGGTATATTAAGTTTGTAACTCCGTTTGTTACGCTCACAAGGAGAAGTGGTATCACCACCTAAGTCATTTTAGCGATGTCTGTCTGTCCATCAGTCCATCATCACAATTACTGCCATAATTTTGAAACAATCGTAATGATTTAATAAACATGTAGTATATACTATATATGATTCATTATAAATCATAAAAGCCTATTTTTTTAGAGGGGGAGAAGGTTAAGTTGACAACACTGTTTTCTGTGACAGCCGATTTGATATTTATCTTCTTATTTTGGGATTAGTTTGGTTTGGCAATTCATCATGAATAGACTTACGCTGCAACAATCTTTTTTCAATGGGCTGAAAATGAACTGGAAGCTAATCTATTGTCTTATCGCCATATTCTGTTCAGTGATGAGGCTCAACGGGAATGTCAATAAGCAAAATTGTGACATTCGAAATGCAGAAGATCCACAGAAGATTCTCGAGCCACCATTATAACCACAAAAATCACTGTTTGGCGCGCTTTATGGGCCGGTGGAATCATTGATCCATATGTCTTCACAATGACGATGGTCAGAACGTTACAGCGGTATAGGGTCATGATTTTTCATTTTGTCGTGCCTCAATTGGAGAGCGTGCGATACAATTCATTTACTGAAAAAAAAAACGAACAATTAATTTCACAAAACCTGTGAACTGGCCACCTCGTTCTTGGGATTTGCCACCTTTAGATTACTTTTTTTTTTTTTTGGGATATGTAAAGTCGCTTATCTACGCCGATAAACCAGAAACAATTGAGCACTTGGAAGCCAATATTCGAAGCGTTTTCGCTGAAATACAGCCTGATTTAAAATGAAGCGTGGGTTAAAATTGGTCCTCCAGATCAAGCTATGTACGCGAAATCATATTCAAACAAAAATGTGAAAAAATTATCTTTAAAATAAGTTTATTTCATAGATTTTAAAAAAATTTTCCTGTATTTCACTTCAATTTAAAGTACTTCGCCTCAAAAAAAAAACACCCATCAATTTTAATGTAAGTAATGTTCGAAAATGAGTCAAATCCAATAAAAATCACGCCTTGCTCCAATACAAAATGGTGATATCATCAAAATGGTAAAATTTCTAAAAACTCCACAAAAATTTATCAAAACATATGAAACTTCCTGCATGAGCTTTGATTCGAATGAAAACCAAGCCTGCCTCCAATACGAATTCACGTCATCAAACTGATAAAATCTCTAAAAATTCCACAAAAATTAATCTTTCAAGCACTTGAAATTCTGCAAAAATCGCTTTTTTTACTCTAAGTTTGAAATTTTTCAATATCGAATACCACTCCTACCATATAAAGTGACGTCATCAAAATAGAAAAAAATTCATAAATTCCACAAGAATTCTTATATTGTTTTAAAGATCTACACAAAAACTTTGATGTTTATAATGTACAAAAAGTAAAAAGTTGAAATTTGGATGAATACCATAAATTCAGGTCCCAATTCAATGTCCCATATAAACTGACGTCAGCAAACAATCAAACCTTCATAATTTGGAATATTATATACTTAACGGGTATAATACATTCTTTATAAGTTTTTTATTATTTTAAAAGAAGAAAGCTTAATAAAATGTGTTTTATAAATAGTATAAAATGTGAGCTTTAAAAATGGGTTATTTGAGATAACCCAGAAAAATCCCTTGTCTATATGTTCTATAGACCAATGGCTATCAGTTATTTCAAATAAATTAAATTGTCGCACAGAGTAATCAGAGAACGTTGGGGGAGAATTTAAATTTTCTTTGACTAAATTTTAATGGTCTTTGATTTCAGATGATTTCCAGCTAAGATACAGTCTTTTTCCAAAGGCGTTCTTGGAAAAGCTTTGTCGCCGGCTTGTTTGTCGATATTCTCGCATAAAAAATAACAGAATGTTACTGAAATGATACTTTATAATGTACTAAGGGTTTGAATAAATTTGTTTTATCCATATTTATATAAAAAATTCGGAAAAAAGTTTTTTTTAATACGATGCAACTCTTACCATCCCCTCAAATAAATTAAATTTAAAATTGCGTAAACATCATTTAATAATAAGTCAATAAGTCATCATTTCACATAAGTATTCCCTTTCTAAAAAAAAGAAGAGTTGACTGTGTTGTGGACACAACCGTAGGTTTTGACGTGACAGTGTTTCTTTATACTTGGCTCTATTCTTTTCGTTGCACATTGGGCCAGAAATTTGAAAAAGTGGCCAAAACTTATATCTTGGCAATGCATAGACAGAATTAAGTAAAAATTGGTACAGAATACTTAACACAGGACCTTCTTCAAGCACGGGAAAATAAGTGGGCGGGACTCAAGAATGGGGCGTGTCAATATCAATAAAATACTGTATCTCGTCTAATAGTGGGACTAGGTTATTAAAATTCGGTACAGTGTTCTGTGGGATCTTTTCCCGAGCATGATGAAAAATTGGACTGGATTTAACAAAGGGGCGTGTCACTATTAATAAAATTCCGTATCTCAGTTAGTGTTGGGACTAGGGTATTGAAATTGGGTAAAGGTGTGGGTAGGATCGTCTCCGAGCATGTTAGAAAAAGTGGGCGGGACTCAATAATGGGGCGTGGCAATATCAATAAAATACCGTATCTCGTCTTTAGTGGGACCAGGTTATTAAAATTCGATACAGTGCTTTGTGGGCTCTTTTCCGAGCATGATGAAAAATTCGACTGGATTTAACAAAGAGGAGTGTCACTATTAATAAAATGAAGTATCTCAGTTACTGTTGGGACTAGGGTATTGAAATTGGGTATAGGGGTGGGTACAATCGTTTCCTAGAATTTTAGAAAAAGTGAGTGGGATCCAACAATGGAGCGTGGCACTATTTAATAAAAACTGTAGTTTGGTTATTATTTATTCTGTGGTATTAAAAAGAAGGCGGGATACGAGACAGATCAAGGCGTTGCTTTTACCGCATCTGACATGTGATGTGTGAACTAAAAATAAATATACAAGGTTTTAAAAAATAACACTTTTAGAACAATAAATATGTTATGAAATCGAGAAACAAAAAAACCCGCAATCAGCCTACATAAATGACATATGTATATAGTTTCCAGGGTCACCACGTGAAGGTTGCGGGGAGATCCCCATTTTTTTTTATTTTTTTCTGCTTTTTTGTTTTTGTAGTTTTTTTTTATCTTTTGTTCTTTATATATTTATATATTTTATTATATAAAAAAAAATGTAGACCATAACTATGAAATATGTTTTCAGTAAAGACAAAAAAATATTTATTTTTAATTTTTTTAATTTAATTAAATATTTAATTAATTTCATTAAAAATGAGTAAAATATTTTGTTTTTTTTCATCATGTTTCATAACAATTCTTTCTAAGCACATTTCCAAAAGATCTATCACATAAAATCAAAATTACGGATTTAATGACGCTTTCCCTATAGCATGTTTTGGCGAAAATGAGCAAATTTATAGGGGAAAATAACAAATTTTTCATAAGTTTCAAACGCTATTAAAGAAAAAAGGCAGTTTTGGTTTTCTTTATTTTTTTAGTATGTTTTAAAACAACTCTTTCTAAACAGATTCCCAAAGTGTTTATTCTATTTAATGAAATTGAAGTTAATTTTGTTCTCTACACTTTCTACAACTGAAGATATTGCTCTTTTAATCTTAGTTTTGTATGGGAGGTGGGCGAAGGGCGTGGTCGATATTGATAAAAATTTGTGCGGCGTTATATATTTATGAAATAATGACACATGCTTAATTTCATGTATGTACCTATGATGATTCCTTCTATTGTTGTCCCCCATCCCATAGAACTCGTTACACTGTGCGACGTTAGTTTTTTATAAATTTCTCAAAAGTAAATAAAAACGTACAAAAGTGTGCATATCCCTCTTCAAGTAAATATCTAAAATAAAGTAATAGCATGTAAATTATTTCAATTACGAGCGGAATCTCGGGGAATCTTCTGTAGGCGCCGCATTTTTTTTTTAAACCCCATTTTTTTTTGTATTTTGTGTGTGGAAAAAAGGATTAAAAACAAAAGAAAATATATATATATATATTTAACATTGTATTCATTGTGTTTAAAAAAGTGCTAAAAATTTTAAAGAAGTTTGATAAATAGTTATACTGTTGATGATGCAATTTTTGACTTAAAATGCCTCCCAAACTGTTATTTTTAATTTTATATTACTAATATTTCGTCTCAGGGTACCCTAATGTGTCCCGTTATCAATCATAAGAATCATTTGTATACAGAAAATATTTGACTTTTGGCCACTTATTGAAATTCCTCGTCCAATGTGCGTTGTTGACATAATCCATGTTCAATTTCTTGACTTAATCCGTGTCCGAATTCCTTTCCTAGTTTGGAAAGGTGTGTTTTAGGTGTCTCTAAATCTTTGTCCTAATCCATATCATAATTGTTCTAATACATGTGTTATTTTGTTGTTTGTGTTGGTTGTCACGAAAAAACTTTTCAAATCATAACTTTTGTTTTCAGCTTGTCGGACTTTCGTTAGATTTATGTTGTTGTTGTTGTTATTGTTGTTGTTGTTGTTGTTGCTGCTGCTGTTGTTGTTGCTTTTGCTTTTGCTTTTGTTTTTGCTTTTGTTTTTTGTTTATTTTACTTTTGCTTTTGCAAAATTCTCCATTGGTTGTGCTTTGAAAATGGAATTTCTCAATTTCAATTGATCTCTTCTGAATTCCAAATGATTTTTTTGAAGTGAAACTTCTTTAGCCGCGATGGGAGTAAAATCGATGAATCAATTCACCGATGAAACACTTCGCCGTAAAACGCTACGGCGTGTTTTTAACATAGTCTTACGCAAAATTAAATTATTATAATATAGTATGGACACTAGGGTGGGTCAAATTGTTCGGGTGAGAAAAAAAGCGAAAGGCGTATAGCAAAAACGAAATCCACGCAAAATTCTAATAAAACTTCCCCTAGCAACTAGGGATCTAAAACTAAAACCTAGCTCCCGCCGAGAGAAAAGTATTGAAAACCCCATTTTCCCCTTTAGAAAGAAAATAAAATTTTTATTGTAGGCTCTACCATATTTTGAACCGATTTCATTAAGGAATATGGCTTCACCTATGAACATTTCACCAGGGAAACGAGCGATGTATGCAGTTGCTAACGCATGTCTCACGTTACGTAATTACAAAGAATCGAGACGATATTATGGCAGTGACTCTATAAAGTCGTACCCGAACACCTCGAATGGACTGTAAAAAAGACTTAAAAATTGTGCTTTTTCAATTTAATTTGAGCTTTTAATTTCACAAACCAATCAATTTTTTAAGTCGTTCTGTTGTTTAAATTTACAAAATAAAACATGAACTTTAAAAAACTTGTGTTTTTACTCAATGAAATTACAAATTTAAGTTTTGGGGTAAATTAAAAAAAAAAGTTTTCTAAAAGTTGGTTTGAAAAAAAAAGCCCAACATTAATTAAAAATGTGGTACTTCTTCCATATAACAGCATTTCTAAATAAAACAACACTGTCTTTAAACATTTTTCAAATGCTAATTTTTGTCCCTCGGCGGGAGGTAGGTTTTGACTTTAGACCCATAGTTTCTTCGGGAAGTTTTCTTAGAATTCTGCGTATATTACGTTTTTGCTATACGCCTTTTGACAAAAATAATTGATCCACCCTAATGGACACAGTAGATTTTCTATTGCATGGTTCATACATCGAGTAATTATAATATTGCCATAAAAATTCGAAGCATTTGGAGCATGTCTTTGATATTCATATTGGAAACATTAACCTTAAACAAAAAGACAAACACTGACTGATGCTAAGTAACAAAGTTGTAATGTACAACATTTTAAAGTATATTTCAAACTTTTGAGAGTAACAAAAGAGTACACAGAGTATATTTCTGTATTGCATTTATTTTCCTTATATCTTTATGTTTTTGATACAAAATCACATAGTTTTATGATACAAATTAACCCTCTCCGGCCTTCCCTTAAAGCCCACCTGTTCAGGTGTAAGGAATTAATACACAAAAATCATAAAATTTGTATGGGAGCCCACCTAAGGAGTGGTCGGAGGGAATATGTCCCCAAAGGAAAAATGTTCCTTTTGCAAAAGTGATGAGATTGAGAATGATTTATTTTTGAGCGTAAAATAAAAATTGAGAAAAAGTTTTTATATCGGAGCGAAAAAAAAATTGAAAAACGATTTTTATTCTTGAGCAAAATAATAAAACTCAAAAATAATTCTTATTCTTGAAAAGAAAAATTAAAATCAAAAAATAACTTTTAGTTCTGATCAAAACAATACAAATCTTAAGATAATTTTTATTGTTAAGCAATAAAATAAAAATCTAAAAATAATAATTAAACTTTTTGTTTTTGGATATCGCTTATAATTACTACGATCCCTGCTTAAAACAGATTTAATTCACTCTTGCCATTATATAAAATAGGACTTTTTTAGTAAAACTATTTTAAAGAGTTCACTAACCACTTAAAAAATCAACTTTTGAGTTAATTTTCACTTCTACCGTGCGTCGTGGCCACACACATATTTTTTTCTGAATTTCAAATAGATTTTCTCAATTTCAATTGGTCTCTACTGATATTCAAATACAATTTCTGAACTTTAATTTCGTTTGAAGATCCCTGAATTATACTTGAAAGTAATATTTAGATGTTTTCAAAAATAATAAAAATAATTTTTTGTAAAATAATAACCAAAGTATATAATAAAAATAATTTCATTCAGCATGAAAAATCTAAATGGTCATATCTTTAATTTATGGGTATCTCAGAGCACTCAGAAATAGTGCTTTTCTTTCTACATTCCATGGTGTCCGATTTTGGTACCAGTTAATTGGTCAGTAAATTGGAGCATTCTGGAGATTCTTTATTTTGATTGCCTTAAAAGATTTCAATACTGTTCTGCAGATGCTATTGGAATTCAAACTAAAGATTATTTTTGGTTATTGCGTGTCATTTATTTCCACAAACATCAGCACTCAGCCATGGCTGTAAAAATTTTAATTGAACGCATATTCGGATACTTTTTATCTTTTACAAATCATCGGTTGGCGGAAATGATAACAATATTGCAGCGAATTTTTAATATATCTGGAAATTTAATTTCCTTACTACTTTCAAAACTTACCACTAATTATTTTTTTTCTCTTAATTTCATAAAATATCTTGATTTTGTAAAATACTTTCAGTTTTCTTGTTGATAATCAATTAATTATTGTTCATATATTAATTCAGATTAATTTCATTAACATTTTCCGAACCCTTTAAGTAAAAATAAAAGCAATTTTTGTAATAAATGGTCTTTGCCGCAGTAAGAATCCTCTTTTAAAAACTATGACGCTTTCGTAGAAGTTTCGCTACTGACTCATCTCTGTAACTTGATATAATAAAATGTATGCCACAAAAATAAACAAATAATTTATTATGTATCTAAAACAAACATTCTCAACCTAGTCGGTTTCATCTTAAATGTAATAGTTTCCTAAAGTAAAGAAACTTTCTCAGTTTAATGTGCTTGACTATCAAAGCACGTTATCACTTTTACTTGAATTCGTTAAGAAAGTTTTGTCGATGTGTTGCGAAGTAAAACTACCTTAACAAGTTTTACCTTACGACAGGAGTTCCCAAAGATGTGTTGTATTTGTTGTTGTTGTTGTTGTTTTTGTTGTCCCGTTTATCATATTTATGTGGGTCTTTTTAATATTTGTTATCAAAGAAATTTATTGCTCAGTAGCTAAAGCTGCACATTATTTTAATTTATTTTTTTAATTGACAGTTTTAAGCCATTTTTTTTCTCAAAATTTTTTAAACAATTTTTTAATAAATATTACAGTTTTAAGAAGTAACGGTGTATAAATAAATCTTATCATGACTCCACAAACAATCCGAGCCAGGCGAGAAATAAATGTCAACTGATAAATTTTGGAAAAAGTTGCTCTTTACATCTGAGTTAAGAAATCGACTCGGAATACAAGTACACGGTAAAAAAAATTGATTTTGACGATTATAGTAAATTTTTCAAAGTTATCCTTGAACGAAACCTATAGCCATGATAGCTTTTTTGCCAATTTGCCATTACGCCAAAACATCAGTAGTCTTTTGTGATTTGTGTATTTCACTTACTTCAGAAAGTACTCAATTCTGCACTCTTCTAAACCAAAGCAGGGTTATAAGAGCTTTTTCAGAACAAAAGTTGTGTTCGTTTTTACTTTTATAAACTTTTTACTTTTATAAATGTAAGTATTTATAAAATTTCTAAAAACTTTCAAAAGGTTTATTGTTGTGCTCAATGGTCTTTTTTTGTTGGCCTTTTATTTTTTTCATAATTTTGGAGATTGTGCTGCAATGAGGTCATATTGCGCTGTAATGTTCCGTTTAAACATAATAATTTAGAATTTTAAGAGAGTAAATAAATTTGAAAACTTCAGTTGCAACGGTGATAACTCTTTAGAGAAATTCAAGGAGTTGACTTAACCTTAAACAATTTGACACTTTTTTTTTGCGCAATTTTATATTTTGTTTTTTAAATTACAATTTTATAATTTTCAAAACCTTAAGGATAAAAATTCCATTTGTTTAAAAGTATTATGTCTCTTTCATAGTTTACATCTTCATTCCATTCTAGCCAGGAAGATTTTTTAAAACAAACTCTTAAATATATTGATTATTTAAAATTTTTTAATTTTGGTCCGTATACGTCCGATCGATAGATATTGAGTGGGCTGTTTGACATCGTTGTACGAAATATTCATATGATTGAAAAAAGTAGGATTTTATGGTTGATATTGATATAAAAATAAGTACCCAACTAGTAACAACATCTTCATAATACATTATTATAAAATTTGATAAAGTTAAATAAAAATTGATCCAGAATTCAATACGATTTTACCGTATCCGCTTTACCCTTTCTGCATTTCTTTCCTCATTTCTATTCACCTGAAATCGAAGTTTCATCAATATTTACGACTTAAAAGTTGAATTTGGTAGTAGAGATGTTTGTGTCAGGGATTGTCTTAAGACTAAAGTTGACTGAAGTATTCTAATTTCTAAGTTTCTACGGTTTCCCGCCACGTTTAAGACACCCTACATATGCTTCGCTTGATTACCCTTTCTTTCCCACTAATCTATCACCCCATTCTGAATCAAAACAGACTCGACTGAATAGGTGTAACACCTGAGGTTCTTGGTTAAGGGAAGGGTTCCCTCATTATGGACAAAAATAAGGCAAAGTTTGTATTTTTGTTGTAGGACAATGAAAAGGCGTACGAACTTTTGGTTTTGATGATTATATTAGTTTATTATCAGAGAATTTAAAAAAGTGAAAAAGTTGAAAAAATTCAAAATGGCGGCTACAAAATGCACATTTCCGTGGGCCCCTGCGCGCGAAACATGGTGTCCTAACTAAAATTCTGCCGCTTCTTGTGGTGGACTGAAATCAAAAATTGTTGTTCTTACTTAAAGATAATGATATTTTCTATGACTGGAACTAAAATTGTTATTATCCATGTAAAATTCATTGAATAATGAACATTAGAACTAAAAGTTCAAATTTTGCTTGTTTTTTTCCATTTCAACAACGTTAAAAAATATAAATAAATAATTTTTATACATGATGTTAGTTCAGGGCGTACAAAAAAGCATGCACTTCCAAACAGTTCTTAGATAAAGAGAATCGGATCAATAGATCAGGCCTGAGAGTTTTAGTTAGATCGGAAAACGTGGTTTCGAGATAAGCGCGTTTGAAGTTTTTTTAAAAGTTTAGTTTGGACGTAGCGCGCGTGAGATAGGTGTCTTCAAGACGTTGCCATTCGAAAAATATTCGTCGGATCGAAAAATCCATTTACACACATATTCTACACATATGTGGCTTTCATTTTTTGCAAAAAAAATCGATTTTTTAGTCCAAAATGAGGGAACCCTTCCCTTAAGAGTTATAAAGAGGTATAAAATAGTATTCGAAGTAAGTTCGGACTTTTTGAAATTTTACGGGCTGTATTGGTCCGATTAACACGATTTGTTTTTTGTTGTTGTGTTGGCAAGCATATATAGAAAGTGTCTACCCATATATTCTTAGCCATATTGGTTGTTTACTTTTTGTCAGCTGTTAAAAGAATTACACATTCTTTGGTACTAATGGGGATTTGTCATTTTTTATAAATAATTATAATTAAGGAACTATTGTACCTTAACTTCCATATCATTGCCATAAACCCATGTTGAATAACCTGTTATGATACGTTTTAATAGCGCAAGAGTCAGCGACTCCTGAGCAACATCATCAGCAACTATTGTGATTCATAATCAATTTTTCCACTTTTTCACGTTTTGCCAACACAACAATAAAAAATAAATCGTACTAAATCGACTAGCACAGCCCACGAAATTTCAAAATTTCCGCTACTTCACCATATCTTGAGTCGATTTAGCGATGTACCATGTCTCGGTTATAGCTACTCGTATCGAATTTTGAAGATATCGCAATGATATATAATGTATAAAATATTTAAAAAAATCTCGATCAAATTCGAAAATGAGCCAAATCGGACGAAAACCAACTCCCATACGAATTCTCCAAAAATTAATCAAAGACCTTTATATTTTGTACATAAGCTTTGATTCCAAATCGGCACTCTGCATATGAAATTTTGAATAAAATCAAATGAAAACCACGCCTACTGCTCCTACAAAGGGACGTCACGCAAATTGTAGAATTTCAAGTGATTATATCAAAATGGTACAACACAAAAATTAATTACCTAAGGCCTTGAAATTATGCACATTAGCTTTGATATCAAAAAATTTCAGTCAAAATCTGATGGAAACCACGCATACTTTCCATGCAAAGTGACTATTTAAAATAGCAAAACCTTTATAGATTTAAAAAAATTAATATATTCACTTAATATTTAAAACTTACAACGAGGTTGAAATATGGACAAATTGAAAAAAACCATGTCCATCTCCCATACCAGCTGACGTCAGCAAAATGGAATTAAACCTTTATAGCTTCGGATATATAAAATTTTATTATTTTATACTAAATAAATGAGTAAATTTCGGCCAATTCGAAGACCATACATTCCTCACTAGTCTTTAACAACAAATTCAAAATGGCTGACCTAACTGATAACTGATAATGACTGATAACTTTAGAGCTGTTGCTGCGTTAACTTTTGAACCACTGAGAAGAATAATTACGTTATTCTTTCCAAATTCATTCCACTTTTGTTTTCAGTGCATGAAAAAATATCCCTCGTGTCGGATGCTGTCGGATGCTAAGGCGCATGCCTTAACTTAAGGATATTCTTACTGCTCTGCTAGAAACAACACCTAATTATACAGTGAGTAGAACATGGTGACAAAAGTAAATTTAGTTTAAAATAGAGGCTTGCATTATGCTTGTCTATCTCAACCGATAAACTCTGAAAAGCTGTCATGTACTCGACGTATTCGGCATGAAATGTAGAGTAGTTTGCTCGTGCGAAATTTACGCTATATTGAATTTACAAAATCTGTTTCAATGAACGCACAGAATATATTAAAATTTACGCTTACAGCATTTTTTTAAACCACTCACATTTCTATAGCGGTTCAGTGTAGCTTGAGGCATGAATGGGTGGTAAGATGGGTAGAACTAAGAAGACATTTTATCACGAATGAAAAATGTACTCGTATGAAAAAAATTTGTTTGTAATTATATACAGCATATTTTTATGTGATGTTATTCACTTTAGGCAGTTATTAATATATGTATTATAAAGATGCTTATGTATTTATGTGTAATATCTCTAGAAAGTTTCATATGGCTTGGATATGGCTTTTGTATTTGAGCGACATTGTTGGTGTTACAAGGAAGACAAAGACTTACGGATAGAGTCTTTGTCTCAGACCTTTTGCTTTTGTTGTTGTTGTTGTTCGTTTGTTTGTTTACACTTTAAGCATGAAACTGTTTTATTTATATGTACAGCTATGGATATATAAATAGCCCAATTGTCTTAAAAAACAAAAAGGTATTTTTTTTCTTATTTCAGGTGAAGCAACAATAAAAAGGAAGTACATTTTTTAAAAAATCAATGTGTAACAAATTCAATTCTAACAAATGATTCTAACAAATGATTATTGATTAAATAATAATTAATTAAATAAAAAAAGTAAAAGACATTTATAACTTGAGATACACTTCAAAACGCCTTAAATTTAAGTTAGGAAATTTAAGTAAAAAATGCTAAAAATTTTAAAAACTTAAGAAAAAAAAAGGTCTTACCTACTTAGTATTTTCTACTTTATCCACCATTTTTGATCACTGCTTCACATCAACGACTCATACTCTTCACGAGCTTTTGGCATCTATCCTTCGGGACACAATACCAAGCATCTTGCACCCCTGCCAATAGATCATCAAAATTTTTAAAACTTGTGTTTAAAATTATAGTATTCACATCATTCCATAGGTTCTTTATGGGATTGAGGTCTGGATTCTGTGCCGGCCAGTCTAAAACTTTGATTCTATCCTTCTGAATCTATTCTTTTGTTACTTTCGCCGTATGTTTCGGATCATTGTCTTGCATGAAAGTTCAACTTCCTGGCATTGATTCAAATACAAATGGCTCCATTTTATTTTTTAAGCACACTGGATTAAATCGTACTTGTCGAATCGTTCGCAAAAAGTTTTATATAAGAATTCTATGTCAAAAAATATTTTGGTCACATCAGGTGTTCCGCAGGGAAGTCATCTTGGTCCGGTTTTATTTTTACTGTTTATAAATGACCTTCCTTCTGTAATAAAACACTGTAACGTCTTAATGTACGCCGATGACGTGAAACTTTTTCTAACTTACAAATCGCCTGAAGAACAACAACTCTTACAATCGGATTTAAATAGTCTAGTGGAGTGGTGTAATTTAAACCTTTTAAAATTAAACTTAAAAAAATGTAAGCAAATGACAGTATCACGTCGAATGGCATTATTTTGTATAAATTGTACAAAATTGTATAAATTGTATAAATTACACTATAAATAATACTAACTTAGAACTTGTACACAGTTTTCTTGATTTAGGTGTAATTATGGATCTTAAACTTCGTTTCAATCTTCAAGTTAATTTGGTGGTAAATAAGGCTAGAGGTGTCCTTGGTTTCATTAAAAATGGGCTAAAGAACTCAACGATCCTTTCACTACTAAGATACTTTATACCTCTCTTGTTAGACCAATTCTTGAATATGCATCCGTAGTATGGAACCCTCAATACAATGTCCACATCGATGTATTAGAATCGATTCAAAAACAATTCTTACTTTTTTTTTTACATTATCGTTGGAACCCCAATATTATTCTTCCCAGTCGGAACTGTGAGATCTAATCGATTGAGAGGTGCTGGTTTGCAATTGGCTTGTGCTAAAAGCAACAGCCTAAACCCAAGCTTCTGAAAAAACATGAATTCGATTCCGTTATTGATATAACAAACCGTTTTTTTGTATATCGTTGGAATGACAATAATGAAGTCACACTAATTTCAAACTTTTTCGGTACCGAATCGGAGGTTCTAGCATCACGGTATTCAAAAGAAGAGAAGAAGAAGGTGTCAGTTCCACAGCCAAACATTGTTCGTGAATACAACAAACACATGGGAGGCGTTGACCTACATGACAATGGTGTTGCCAACTATCGTGTTGCTATTCGTGGAAAAAAGTGGTGGTGGCCGCTGTGGACTAATTGCATCAATTCAACTACCATAAACGCCTGGAAGATTCATTGTATGGTTGCAAAAGCTGTAGCAAATCGCGTGTTGCCTCAAATTGAATTTTAAAGTGAAATTGCTCGTGGTTTGCTATTATATGAAGATCGTCCAGATCAAGAAACGGAATCGGAGTCTGATATTGAAGAAGCAGGAAGACCCAAAACATTCACATGTTGTCTAGCTGTTCGACAACATGTGATTTGGAGACCACCAACTCATCGGAGAATATGTGGTAAATGCCATTTGGCAACAGTATACCAGTGCAAAAAGTGCAATATTACACTTCATCCAAAATGTTTCGCTGATTATCATCAAAAATTATTATAATTAATTTAATTACAATTGAATTAACTTTTGACGTGACGAAGTTACGTTGTACTGCTCTAGTTTCCAAAAAAGTTGAAAAAAGCATTTTTTAAAAATTCTTCTGCGTTTCATTGAAATGTTACTCGCTGGGTATAAGAGCTATGATTAAAATAACAGTATGACCATAAAGGTTAATTCTTTGACTATATTAAAAAAACAAAAAAAAAATTTAATACGGCATAGGCACGTAGTGGGAGCTGCGTAAGCAACGCAACTGAAAATTTGTTACATGAAATTATTACTCGCTGAGTATTAGTGCTCGGATTAAAAATATGATACGCCAATAAATGCCTACTGGAAGCCCTCACAACAAATTAGACAACAAATTTTTGTCACCATGGGGACGCTGAGAGAGCCGCTCAAAGATCGATAACGCAACATTCATGCAGCGGCGTTGCATTGAATTTTTACTCAATGAGTATATAACCTACGATAAAAATTTAAAAAGGAAAAAGAAGGTTTTATACATGGCTTTATGACAAAAATAAAAAAAAAATTCCGGCGTCGTCAGGTCTTGAATATAGCAGCTTATGTAACAGAAATGTAATATCGTTGCATGGAATTATTACACACTCAGGAGGAGTGCTACAGTAAATTTTGTTTTACGACAACAGGGATGTGTTATTACGCTTCACAACTAAATTACAAAAAAAATTTTGTTGTCATGATTTCAGGGATGCAAGCACATAATGCAGTAAAAATGCTACGGCCATGAAAAAACGTTGCATGGATTTTTAACTCTGTGACTACTGGTGCAACGATAAATTTTAAGAAACGAAAACAAAGGTCAGGTCTTCGGGCATATGACAAAAATAAAAAAAAAATTTGACGGCGTGTCAAAAACCCTCAGGGAACCGCCTAATGTGACGCATATGCATCACTTTTGCTGGATTAATTGAAATTAGAGCACAACCAATGGGGAAGCAAAAAAAAGCTTAACGAAAAGCACCAACTCCAAATCCAACAACAACTCCAACACCAACACCAAACCCAACACCAACACCAACACCAACACAAACACCAACACCAACATCAGCATCAACACCAACACCAACACCAACACCAACACCAACACCAACACCAACACCAACACCAACACCAACACCAACACCAACACCAACACCACCACCAACACCAACACCAACACCAACACCAACACCAACACCAACACCAACACCAACATCAACACCAACACCAACACAAACACCAACACCAACATCAACATCAACACCAACACCAAGATCAACACCAACACCAACACCAACACCAACACCAACACCAACACCAACACCAACACCAACACCAACACCAACACCAACAACAACAACAACACCAACACCAACACCAACACCAACACCAACACCAACACCAACACCAACACTAATACCAACACCAACACCAACACCAACACCAACACCAACATCAACACCAACACCAACACCAACACCAACACCAACACCAACACCAACACCAACACCAACACCAACACCAACACCAACACCAACACCAACACCAACACCAACACCAACACCAACACCAACACAAACACCAACACCAACACCAACACCAAAACCAACACCAATACCAACACCAACATCAACATCAACATCAACATCAATATCAACATCAATATCAACATCAACATCAACATCAACATCAACATAAACATCAGCATCAACATCAACATCAACATCAACATCAACATCAACACCAACATCAACATCAACATCAATATCAACATCAATATCAACATCAACATCAACATCAACATCAAAATCAACATCAACATCAACATCAACATCAACATCAACATCAACATCAACATCAACATCAACATCAACATCAACATCAACATCAACATCAACATCAACATCAACATCAACATCAACATCAACACCAACATCAACATCAACACCAACACCAAAACCAACACCAATACCAACACCAACATCAACATCAACATCAACATCAACATCAACATGAACATCAACATCAACATCAAAATCAACATCAACATCAACATCAACATCAACATCAACATCAACATCAACATCAACATCAACATCAACATCAACATCAACATCAACATCAACATCAACACCAACATCAACATCAACATCAATATCAACATCAATATCAACATCAACATAACCATTACATCAACATCAATATCAACATCAACATAACCATTAACATCAAAATTAACATCAACGTCAACATCAACATCAATATCAACATCAACATAACCATTAACATCAAAATCAACATCAACATCAACATCAACATCAACATCAACATCAACATCAACATCAACATCAACATCAACATCAACATCAACATCAACATCAACATCGACATCAACATCAACATCAACATCAACATCAACATCAACATCAACATCAACATCAACATCAACATCAACATCAACATCAACATCAACATCAACATCAACATCAACATCAACATCAACATCAACATCAACATCAACATCAACATCAACATCAATATCAACATCAACATCAACATCAACATCAACATCAACATCAACATCAACATCAATATCAACATCAACATCAACATCAACATCAACATCAACATCAACATCAACATCAACATCAACATCAACATCAACATCAACATCAACATCAACATCAACATCAACATCAACATCAACATCAACATCAACATCAACATCAACATCAACATCAACATCAACATCAACATCAACATC
The DNA here is from genome assembly GCA_943735915.1 of Pherbina coryleti. NCBI lineage: Eukaryota > Metazoa > Arthropoda > Insecta > Diptera > Sciomyzidae > Pherbina > Pherbina coryleti. The sequence continues at coordinate 54,203,709 of OX030951.1, forward strand.
AACATCAACATCAACATCAACATCAACATCAACATCAACATCAACATCAACATCAACATCAACATCAACATCAACATCAACATCAACATCAACATCAACATTAACAACAACAGCAAAAACTTCGTCACGTCAAAACCTACGGGTGTGTCCACGGTACAGCCAACTCTTTTTTTTTTTTGTATAACTGCTGTTTGCACAGTTATAATGTATTCAATAAATTAATTTTTTCCATGCATTCATTAAAAAAACACCATAGTTGTATTCTTTTCCTTAAGCACTCTCATATACACCTAACTAAACGACACGTTAGTTTTCGACACAGTTCATTACAGGCAGCCCGAAACATCTAGAATTTTTTTAACATTAAAATCGTGATCAGTGGATGCTCAAAAGGAATCGTTTAAAATCTCTTCAAGTTTGGTTTACGGAATCGGGTACCGGTCCAAAATGGGTTAAGCAACCAATTTTACATGGGGATAGATTTTTTTTTATAATTTTCGTGTAGCTTTAATGTCAGTATGAAAATTAATAAATTCACATTTACTCTGAGGGCCCGAAAAACATGTTTTTAACTGTAGCTCATTTAATTTATGAAAAGTGTGGTCATTTTTGAGCGTTTAACTATTTTTATGGAAGCACCTTTCATAATAGAGGGGGGGGGGGGCACGAACAATCAGAAACACTTTAGTAAAATCCATATAAATGTAGAATAAATAGATGATTCTTATTTTATCTTATATTTTTAAACATATATATATACAAATCTTTTCTTTGCAAAGTTAAAACTGATGAATGAGCGGGTGAGATTGAAGAAAATTTTAACATTTAAGCTTATGCACCATTTTGACCTCAATAAAAAGGTCAATCGAACCTTTTCTTAAAATGACCCGTGAACACAAAATTAAAATTGATTTTTGTTTTTTTTTTTTTTCTAGCAAATATTAAATTTTTAAATACCTGGAAAAATTAACAATTCACTTTCATCTTCTAACTTGAAGTTCGTCAACAAAAGAGGTATCCCTTTTTACAGCAGCGACTTTTTCTGTCCTTTTTTTTATTTTTTTGCGGTTCATTAAACTTTTTGCTATTGCACGCTCAAATCAAACAAAAAGTATTGAAGCGTGGAGTCAAGCAGCGCCATGACGACGCTTGAGTGCATTTGGCGGCAAATCAAATTTTCAGCGGTTCACACATATTGTACATGTGTTAGGATAACTCAAAAGTATTCGCACTTATGTTTGTTTTTGTAACTTTTCATGTTCTCAAAATACAAGCATGTTGATGATAAATATTTTCATAGGAAATAAGAAAACAAAAAACAGAACGGAAATGGCAGTAGAAAAAAAGGATTATTAAATTGTTCTCTTCCTTTTGCAAATTCCCTTTTACGCATTTAAGTATTTCTATGTCATTTATGACGGCTGTTATTTAGCAGATGTAGATTTATTACAAGCTTTTCGCGATAGCTTAATATTTTACTGCTGAACAACACATTTAAATTATGATCACGTCAAATTTATTTTTACATTTTTTATTTTGTTGCATTTTTTATGATATCCTTTGCATCCTTCGTTCGCATGACTAGCTGGATAGCTTCATAGTAGCTTCATTTGCTTGATTATAATTTTTCTGTGTTAGTTAGCTCGCTGGCTGAAAACTGTTTTGCGACGTACGCCATTTTTTATTTTTTTGTATTTTTTTTTTTAGTTTCCCGGTAGTCGTGCTTAAAATATTGTTTTCGCATAAATTTGCATAAAATTTGTGAATTTACATTTGAAATTATTCTTTACATCTCAGAAACGAAAAGCTCTACTTAAAATACTAAAGAATTTTGAAAATACTGCTCTGAATAGTGATTATTCTAAAGCTGAAAATAGCGCTTGCGACAAAATAATTCTCACCCCAATATATCCCAGCAGTTATTTTGGAGTCAATTGAAAAAGTGAACTAGTTCATTTCTAGCTCATTTCGAAGTAGCTCTGAAAATGTACCAAAGGCGTTCAGTGTAGAACAATTCACTTTGTTTTTGATTTCAAAAGTATTGCTGAAAAAAAATAAACACTGGCGGGTTATTCTGTTGCGCACAAGAACAAACAATAACAAATAAAAAATAAAAATATTTACAGACATTTATAAACAAAATTTCTTCTTGATTGTGGATGGAAAAGATCGTACAAATCAGGTCTTTAGGACCTTTGCTCCAGTACAATAAATTTTTACACTTTTAAAATGTTTACTTTAAATCTAGTTACAAAAGAACCACATTCAGGCTACTGCAAAAGCAACCAGTTCAAAAATTTTCCTAATGCAACTAGTTCAAATATGGAGAAAAAGCAGTGTTTATGGGGACAACTGTCTTTTTCTATGACATCAACCCGCAAAAAGCGCCAATTCGTTCAAAGTAAAAGGATATTGTAGTGGAACTAGTACTGGTCCTTTTTGGACCTAGTTCAGAACTATTTAAAATTTGGTCCACTTTTCTGCTGGGATGGTATATATTATTATTTATAGAAACATAGAATATTTCTCCCAATATGAGCCACGGGGCGTATGAGTGACATCGAATGTAACAGACAGGAAGAAAATTATGCCGACATCGGCATTTTTGTTTGTTTTGCCGTAGAATTAGACGGTGCCATCGATTCCAGATTTGTAAAATGCAATGCAGGTTGTTGAAGAGGCAGTCTTTCATTTCCGTCCAGCCTCTGGGTATTGTCTAAATTTTGAGGAAATCGGTTTCAGAGGTTTTTGATTTTATACGTTTTCTACTAGGAACTACGACTTGCTTCACGCTTTTTAAGACATGAATAAAGTGCCTTTGGCCAAGATATTCTAATAAGTTTGGGCAGCTTCAGATTGCATCATTGGGATAACATGGACTCCAATGCATAGTTAGTGAAATGCCTTATCTAGCAGAATTAAATAAATAACTCTCAAATAAATAAAGATATCAAAATGAAATTTGACACAAAAGCTAATGAAAATGTGATAATTTGTGAAGTAAGAAATTTCTAGAACTTTATTTTTGTTGTTGTGTGACTTTTTACTTGTGCACCTATGCCATGGTTGAATAACAGAGTTAGACGTTATTCTTCCTCATAGCCAAAATTGTCTTTCAATAATAATTTGAAAATAAAAAAAAAAAACAAAAAAAGATACAGTAGTTTCGACTATGTCGTAACACAAGACGTAGAATTATTCAATTCGCTTTTGATGACACCTTTTTTAAAAAATATTTAGCAAAATATTTATTCCATACACCTGAGCATATGACCTTTAAAAGAGTGCCGGAGAGGGTTAATATGTATGACTGACCCCCATTACTTTTGCAAAAGGAACATTTTTGCCTTCGACACCTATTCCCTCCGACCACTCCTTAGGGGGGCTCCCATACAAATTTTATGGTTTTTGTATATTTATTCCATATACCTGAGGATATGACCTTTAAGAGAGTGCCAGAGAGGGTTAATATGTATGACCGACCCCCATTACTTTTGCAAAAGGAACATTTTTGCTTTTGACACCTGTTCATTCCGACCACTCCTTAGGGGGGCTCCCATACAAATTTTATGGTTTTTGTATATTTATTCCATACACCTGAGCATATGACCTTTAAAAGAGTGCCGGAGAGGGTTAATATGTACGACCGACCCCCATTACTTTTGCAAAAGAAAAAATTTTGCCTTTTACACCTATTCCCTCCGACCACTCCTTAGGGGAGCTCCCATACAAATTTTATGGTTTTTGTATATTTATTCCATACACCTGAGCATATGACCTTTAAGAGAGTGCCGGAGAGGATTAATATGTATGACCCATTTCTTTTGCAAAAGAAACATTTTTCCCTTTGACACCTATTCCCTCCGACCACTCCTTAAGGGGGCTCCCATACAAATTTTATGGTTTTGTCCATATTTAACTTTCGTTTTCGATTCGCATAATAATTGCTGCGATTCGCTTTTGATGATATCTTTTTTAAAAATATTTAGCAAGAATGGATAAATAAAGCAACAGCGGAATTTTTTTTGCTTCCTAGTACACTGCAGAGTCGAAAAATTTGTTCAATGCTACCAAGTTCAACAACCCATGTGGAGAGTCGAAATGTCAAAATTTCACTGTCGATAATATGCACGGATATTTAATTGGCTGCGGAATTTTGACATTTCGATAATAGATTCTGTTAAAAAAGCATGCCCCTCAAAATTCCTCAGAATTACTGGGCTACGCGATTCTGTTAAAAATAACATGCCCCCAAAAGTATGCTTTTTTTTTAATAATAATATTTATACCTTCACCGTCGAAAAAAACCGGAAACCGTCGATAAATAGGTAGCAAACTTAAGCAAACAAAAACATCAAATGTTGGCTTTATATTTCATGTAATTGTGTAAAATTTATATAAGCTAGAGAGTTCAAACATGAATTTATTTCCCAGTGAGGATCAAGTAGACCAACAAGTGCTAACATCAACATTGTACGATCAGTACTTTAGGCACACCAAAGGCTCAAATTGTGACCTAAATACTGACACCTAATCACTATCAACCACCCTACTTACCTCCGAGAATGACGTATTCTACGTCAAAAAAAATAATAAAAAAAAAATTGTTTTTAGATTTTCTATGGGCAGTCAATTTCGTTTTGGCAGTTGCGGCAGTCTACCTTTCTGAAATGCTTCTACCTTGTTTTCATTGTACCATGACCTATGCCATTAAATAATAACAGTCTTATCAAGAACGCAGATGTAGAACTTTTGAGCTGATGGTGTCCAAAGTTTGCGTTGTGATAGCTTTGTTGATCATAAAGGAAGGAGGTGAGTAATAGCTAAACAAAAACAAAAAAACAAAAAATATGGTATCGGATTTTAATAAAAAATTTTTGACAGAATATGGGAGAAAATACAAGAATCTTATATGTATATATTACGCAAGCTCAAATTTTGTCCGAGGTAAGGCTTTTTAAGTACAAGTCCAATCTTAATAAATTTAGTATTTCTTGGTAGGTTTAGACCTGTAGATGTGCAAACTGGGCATTTTATTTCTTAAAAATTTATATTTTTTAAGTTATAGTGAGTTAAAGTTTGCATATAATTGTATATAATTGTTGTTGTTATGTTGCTTTTTCTTTTCTTAACAGAGCAGCTAAGAACAATGTTATCAAACTCAGAACAAAAATATTCACTGCTCACATTTCGCTCTCTTCTGTCTCTTCTAATAGAGCGTCTGTTAACAACAAAATGATAGTCAGAAAAATGTAAAGCTTTCGCAAACCGCTCGCGCTGAACGCTCGCAACCAAATTACATAAAAATTTTTTTTATTGCAATTTTTCGCTCACATTTCACTCTATTCTGCCTCTTCTTTATAGAGCGCTTGCAAACAACGACAAAACTCTTAGAATATACGCTGAACACAAAGAACAGCGTCAACGGTCAGCGCCAACTATTATTATTTTTATAGTTGATGGGTGCAGCAACGTGGACGCTAGTTTTTGATATTTGTCGAGTAGGTAGCGTGCTCGACTTCTACCCCAGAGGTCCCGGGTTCGATTCCTGGCTATGCCATGGTTCTACGCTTTAAACGTTTCGCATTTGCAATTTTCTATCCTCATTTATAATCAACTGAAATTGAAAATGCATCAATATTTACGACTTGAAGTTGTAGTTTATGGTAGATAAGTTTGTGGATGAGATTGCCTTATAACTTCAATTGACTGAGGTAAAGGCATAACAGTTGGATCTGATTCAAATTCACGTGTTTCTTTGGCTTTCCATCACGCTTAGAACATCCTGCACGTGTTTTACTTGATTGACTTTTCCTTCCCACTAATCTATCACTCCATTTAGAACCAAGGCAGACTTGACTGAATAGGTATTCCACCTGAAATCCTTGGTTCAAAGCTAAACAAAAAAAATAGCAAAAAGAAATGGAGATGTTTATCAGAAACCCTATTAGATAAACCAGTACATGATTACATGGTATACCGACCAAAAAGGGACCGGAACAGGAGTCTACGGGTCAGGGATCAAATACTTCGTACCCATAGGCAAAAATAGTAGCATATTCCAAGCGGAAATATACGCGATAGACAGGTGCGTACACTTTACACCTGAAGCATACATTCTGGAACCAAAACATAGCTATCCTTTCCGAGAGTCAAGCGGCCATCAAGGCACTGAAATCTCACCAGTTAACTTACTGGCGATGGAGTTCTTGACAAACTTATTATTGTTTTTGGGATTTGCACTGCGATCCCAAATTGTTAATATTTGGGCTGAGGTCAGACGGTGCTCGTTTTCACGGCGTGCAAATGATTTTGTTATTGTTTCCAATGCAAAACTGTCAAAAATCAGTGAGACTGTGAGAGGATGAACACTTTGTAGACCGAGCAAAATATTTTCATTTCAAAATGAAAATATTTTGCTCGGTGTGCATGGCAGCGAGCACCGTACAAACAGTGTTGCTGGGTGGTGAAATTAAAGATTTGGGCGTTTAAGTAGCTAAAAAGTACATTTTGTGAAGAAAAGTGCTACTATTGTACTATAACAGTATGAAGAAAATAATAAATAAATAATAAATAAATAACTGGCCATTTCAGCCCTTGAAAGGACTTTGACCTAGCTTCTTATGATCAATTGAAGAAGAAAATAGTTGTTGAAATAAAGTGTATGAGAAAAAGTAATGGAACTGAATGAAATGTCAAAACTAGCTCGGCGTGCATATTTCTGTCGTGTGACCTACTAACTTGCAAATTGAGAAAAGAGAATAAAAGTGTTCATTGCACTCCGAGCAAACGAGCACCGTCTGACCTCAGCCTTACAAGGTTTATTTTGTCAAAGTGAGACAAAACAATTGAGTACCATCGAAACAATACGAATGAGCGAAATAGCACCAGAAAATGTGTGAAACGAGAGGCTGTTTTAAATTCTGACGACCACTGGCTTATGCATATATGAAGCCAAGTTTTATTGTATCGACGAGTTTATTGTATTGTAAGTCATCGCTGCCAGCAGCTTTAGTTGAACCCAGTTCATCATTGCCAAGAGCATCATCATCAGCAGCAGCATGCAAGAGCGCATATCTTGTAAGCAATCACTCTCTGGCCAACATATCAAGAAAAATAAAAATGACAAATTTTTGGAGTTTTTATTTATTTTTAAGGAGAAAATTCATTCAGATTTCATTCAAATTTTTTCAGATTTAGGGGAAAGAAGCTCAACCTATCTGGCAACACTGTCGAGAACTGAACCTACTAGTTTTATGCCGACTCCGAACGGCTAATGTGCATGTTCTCAAGAAGCTTTATTTGATATTATTTACTCTATGAGGTTTGCCATTGTCTGCAGAGAGGTGACGGCTGAACAGAAAAATTAATTCAATTGAAAAAACTTTCTGTGTCAGATGGAAATTGAACCAGGGTTCTCTGGCGTATGGGTCACGCAGTCTATCCACTGCTCCAAAATTTTCGTCATAAAGTTCATAAATTAACCTTTCTTGTCGTTTTATAATTTTTATCGTAGCATCAATACTCAATGATTAACAATTCAATGCAACGCCGATGCATTTTGAAAAATACCTTTTTTTTTTAGAAACCTGAGCGAAAAAACGTAACGTTGTCACTTCAAAAATAACACGCACAGTTAAAAACGAGGTTTCAGACAAGATGATTCCTTATCGTGCGACATTCTCAACCTGATGATGGAGAAGATCATCCGAGCTGCTGATTTGAGACGCAGTGGCACTATATTCTACAAAAGTATTATGCTGCTTGCGTATGCTGATGATATCGATATCATTGGCCATAATACTTGCGAAGTCAGCGCAGCATTCTCCAGATTAGCGAAAGAGTCGAGTACGGGTACGAACGCAGATAAGACGAAATACCTAGTGTCAACAAATAAACAGTCCCAGCGTCTTGGAAACCACGTCACTGTTGACAACATCTCCTTCGAGGTTGTTAAGGACTTCGCCTACCTGGCATCCAGCATAAACTCTGTCAACGATGTCAGTATTGAGATAAAATGAAGGATAACTTTTGCCAACGGGTGTTACTTTGGGCTGAGTAGGCAATTGAGAGAGCAGAGCCCTCTCTCGACGAACAAAACTCACGCTCTATAAGTCACTTATCATGTCCGTCCTATTATATGCCACGATCTGTATGAGCTGTACGCTGACATCGACATAGTTAAGCGCATTAAAATCGAGCGGCTCCGCTGGCGAGGAGTGGAAAACGACGCTCCAGCGAAAAAAATATTTGATTCGGTGCCCGGTGGTGGTCAACGCATTAGAGGACGCCCACATCTTTATTGGAAGGATTAGGTGTTGGATAACCTGACTACACTTGGTGTTTCCAACTGGCGCCAGTAAGCGAAAAACAGAAATGACTGGCGCAATTTCTTATATGTTACGAGGCCAAAACCGACCAATGCACAGTGTAATATTTCAACAATCTAGGTGGACAAAATTATTTTTGTAAGTTTTTGGTGATTAAATGTTTCAATTATAAATAAGACATTTTTTTTCATATATTTAAAAAAAAATCGATAAATAAGTCATTACAGTTTAATTTAAAAATATTCAAAATTAGGTGAAAATCTAATCCCAACTTACATATAACCAACTTACTAGGCAGTGATATTTTGACAATCCAGATATTAAAAATTATTAAGTAAACATAAAAAATGCATTAATAAATAGAAAAGGGTTCTTATTTTTATTATTATTGCAAAAAATATAAAAAAAAATAAAAATTATATAAGGTAAAATCCTAGTCACTTTCTGAAATATTTTCAGAGCCACTCGATGAGTCAGGGTAATCTCCTTCTTCGAGAATATTTATTTGAGGTTCTTCTAATAAATTCAGTACTTTAGGAGTGATTATGCTGCGCACGGTTTTGGATGAACTCCTTATACTGGCTATGATCAGATGAAATAAGAAGGCTATGCAATAAGTCGGTTTTGTATGAATTCTTATATAGTATTTTTATAGTATGATCAACAAGGGCCTGAAGTGGAACTCCCACAGATACCTCCGTAATATTAATTCCTGAAGGATAACAACTCTCTTTTGCCATTTTAATTTGGTTATAAGCCGGATATAAGTTACTTCCTAAGATTTTAGCCCGATTGCGTATAATATTGTATTGATGAGTTGAGAGATTACCATCAATTATTAAGGCCAGAGCATAATCTGCCGAAAATTGTGTTGGCTTTTGAAAAAACGATTCTCGGGACTTCTTCAGCATAGTTCATCTTTTTGGTGAAGAACAGGACAACTCCCTCACAATTGCAGCGGACTCTTTTTTCCTTCCTGTCTTAATTTCATTTCCACTGCAAATGCCAATTCTTCTCGTTTTGTATTGGCAACAAGAGTTGCAACCTTTCGTTTTTTTTGATTTGGAACCACGAGCATCAAAAGATTTTTGCGGCCTACCGCGACCACTATTTGAGGTTGAAGGTTGTGCTGTAACCACATTACAAAATTTAAGGTGTTCTTGAAGCCAATTCCCATTATTGGAGATAAAGCTCTCACAATACCTTGTCGCTTTCTTACACTTGGTTTCAACACTGCAGCAAAAATTCCGAATATTTGCTTTTATTGAAAGTAAGACTGGGTGCGATAAATTGGAGTCATTTATCTTTTATAAAACATATGCTAATAATGCATTAAATCTATTCGAGCTTGGTGTCTTAACCCGTATATCAAATAAAGCCCGGTTTGATATTTGTAGAGCCATTTTTATTAAAACGAGTATTTTCAACGCGCGCAAACTTGCGCAAGTTTTTTCCTTGGATTTGTATTATGGATGAACCCAGCCTTTCCCAAAATGTAATTTTAAAGTTCAATAACGATCAATACCTATTCAAAATCACTATTGTTGCACAACAAAAAACACTTGATGAGATTACGAAATATTACTCACTTTCAGAAGCTATTGGCAATAAATGAGGTCACTTGACAAAGTAAATTATAATGTACGTCGTTTATACTTCCACACTAATCCTATGCTGATGACTTGAAATTGTTTTCAATTATAAAAAATACCTTAGATTGCTATAAATTTCAGACAGATATGAACATCTTACTTTTATGGTGTGAGGTTAATGGCTTAAAGCTCAATTTCTCCAAATGTCACATTTTAACTTTTTGTCGCAAAAATGACTTCATTAGTAACGAATATTCATATGATGCCATCAGCTTCTTTCAAAGATCATCCGTTGTTAAGGATCTTGGCATTTACTTCGATCCCAATCTCTCATTCAAAACTCATAGAGATTATGTAATATCCAAGGCTTATTCAAAGCTAGGTTTTGTCAAAAGAAATTCAAAGGAGTTCTTGGACCCTTATACGGTCAAATCTATTTTTTTGAGCTTAGTCAGATCAATATTAGAATACTCATGCATTATTTGGAGCCCATCGTATTCTGTAGATGTTCACAGAGTAGAGAAAGTTCAAAAGAGGTTTTCTCGTTTCGCTCTGCGTAATATGTATACATATCAAGAAATGCCTACATATGATATTCGCTGTAAACTGCTTGGACTCCAATCGTTGGAGCTTAGAAGAAATAGTTTTCTATTTTATTTATTAAAGACATTTTAGATGGTAAAATCCAAAGCCCTGAATTGTTGCAACTTATACCTTTGTACGCACCAACAAGAGGACTTAGGGAAAGACCTTTATTTTATATTTTTCCCCATAAAACTAATTATAGCCAGAACGAGGTTATCTCTAAATGTTTATACCTATGTAATTCTGTTGCCGGTCAATTAGATTTCAGTATGAATAGAGAAATATTTAAGAATTTATTACTAAATTTGCTAAACTATGTTTAATATGTTAGATTAAGTAAGATTAAGAATTATATCTGTAAGGGCAATGTCCCAGTAGATGAATAAATAAATATATAAATAAATAAAAAATAAATAATCCCGTGTCTGCTTCAAGAAATCGAGTAGATATGAATTAAATTGCACAACAAGCAAAGTAATTGCACTAAAAATCAATGTAACAATCATCAACACATTAGACGAAAAAATTATTTGTAATTGAGGTACTGTTATAACTGCGGTTTTTTGTTTTTGCTCCCTTTTTTTTTACGTTTTCGTAATAGTGGGACACATTTATATCGTTACCTTAATATAGAAAGGCCCTAACTCATTTTTTTCAAAATCGATTTTTTTGCAGATTTCAGTAGACCACCCTCTAACACAACTTTGATAAAAAAATGTGTACGCTTAGATTGAAAATTACAAAAATACAAGCATTTAAAAAAAGGCCCTAACTCATTTCAATAATTTCTTTAAAAAAAAAGCCCTAACTCACTGCGTAGTATGTCATACTCATACATGGTAGGAGTTCAATTTCTTAATTTGAATTTTTTTAAATTTGCTTCAGTCAGTTAGTGTTTGTCTTTAAAAGTACATAGTGCGTAAGTGTTAGTGAAAGTTTTAGTGACATCTACAAAATGAGCGAAAGGTCTAACACTGATGTGGAAATACTTAATAATGGTACTTGTAAAAGAAGAAATATAGCAAACAAATCGGAATGGCAGCAAAATATAAATAGAATAAATCGTGTGAAAGGTGAGCGATATAATAGTTCATCGAAAAAAAGAGATTGCCAGAAGCCTGCAAGGCAACTAGGAGTACGTTGCTCGTCACGTTTTTGTAAAAAAAGCACGTTGAGACATTGCTCAGCTTTCACAGAGCACATGCGAAAAGAAATTTTGTTTTGAAATTTGTTTTGGGAGATGTCCTGGGACCAAAAGCGGTTATACGTAACCAGCCTTATAAGCTTTATGGAGCAAAAGAAAAAATGCTCGGAAAATTCATTACGTTCCAAGTCAGTTTTGTATTTATTGAGACATAGTTCACGTCCTTTACAAGTATTCCGACAAATGTTTCTTTCAACATTGGGATTGAACGAAAAGATGGCACGTAATTGGATTAATAATAGCGGAAATTATGGAACCCAAATCAGTCCCGAAAAAGTCTCACATCTGCGCATCCAATCTAAACGAAACTCAACAACCGGTCGGCGCAATGCGGAAAAACGAGACTTTCTACAAAAATGGCTAGATAAGCTACCAAAATTAGAGTCACACTATTGTAGAAAGCAAACTAAAAAGTTGTACCTAGAAACGAGTTTTTCCTCTTATCAGGAGGTTTACAGACTTTATTCTGATGAATGCAATTTAAATAAAGAAAACGTAGATATAAAAGTATCATACCCCATTTTTGCTGAGGTGTTCAGAGACCTAAATTTATCTATATTCAAACCAAAAAAAGATGAGTGTGATGTTTGCGTTTCATATAAGGCCCATAACCTATCATGCGAAGACTATGAACAGCATAGACATCATATAGAAAAACTGAGAGAAGAAAAGCAAAACGACGTAAAAAATGCGGAGTGCGGGCTAAGTGCAGTATTTTGCATGGATATGCAAGCCGTGAAATTAGTGCCCCAACTGAACGCAAGTGCCTCCTAATATAAAATGAAATTGCAGGTACATAACTTTACTCTATACAACGTTGCCACACACGAATCGTACAACTACGTATGGGATGAAACAGATGGAAATCTCGTAGCTTCAGTTTTTGCCAGAAGTTCATCATAAATATAATCTTGTACTCAGATGGCTGTTTTTATCAAAATAGAAACGTAACGTTATCCAATGCATTACTGACTCTCTGTGAAAGAACTGGAATAATAATTGAGCAAAAATATTTGATAAGTGGCCATACGCAAATGGAATGTGATGCAACTCATTCTCTCATAGAAAGAAAAATGGCCAAAAAACAAATAAATTTGCCTTCTCAATTTGTGCAGATCATCACGCAGGCACGAAAGAATCCATTTCCTCTACAAGCCTATCACTTGAGTTACGATTATTTCTTGGATTATGATAGTATTCCAAAGCGATACTCATCGATTCGACCTGGTAACAAGTTTATTAACATACATGTAAGTAAAATTAATTAGCTATTTTCAACTATAGGCAGAAGCAGTGGCGATCCTACTGTGAATATGTTGCGCGCCTTAGCATATGACTCCTCTGGGTTGTTGTACTTCAAAACAGATATAAGCGAAGAATATGAACTTCTTCCACAGAGGTCCAAGAAAAATGTTGAATTCATTGCTCCCAGGTGCCAACATGAAGGAAAAATTGCAATCACCAAAAAGAAATGCAAGATCTTAAGAAATTTCATTCCTACCGATTGCCACCATTTTTATAATAATTTAACTTATAACATGTAAACGAATTTTGTTTTTATTTTATTCATACTACATTTTATCGCTAATTGAATTGTTTTTTGTTTTAAGAAATGTTAAGAATGAAATTATCAATTCATTTGGTTTCAAACTTGCAAGTAATAAAAAGCCCTATCTCACAATTAATTTCAAGAAATTCACTTACAAAAAGCCCTATCTAACTTAATTCTATGGGAAAACAAAAATTAAAAAAAACTGTTGCAGCATTACATTACTAGTAGTTTTTAATAAAAAACTGCGTTTAAAAAAAATTCGAAACTACATTACTTGGTTTTTTATTTACTTTTTTCCTTCTCCTGTGAAGTAGCAAAAATTGAGTTAGGGCCTTTCTATATTAAGGTAACGATATAATATATGTGAAAATTAACAATTTTTGAGTACTTTTCTTACCCCATTTTTTCCACCCAGATTGTTGAAATATTACACTGTGCAATGGTTGTAAGCGCCAGATATGTAAGTAAGTAAATCAAGTCAAAAATATCTTTATTTCTCTACATAGTCTACTTTTAGATTTCGTTACACTTTTCCCACCAATGTTAAATAGCTCAATGCCATGTTTATAGTGAGAACCGTCGAGCTCCCCAAAATAGCTATTTTTCTTTTACCACCGATCTATTTTTTCACATGTGGAATCACAAAATAATTCGAGGGGACTAGATCTGAAAACGTTAACTCATTGATTTTGGCCATCGTGAATGCTCCCTAATGCATCATTGGCGTGATGAGACAAAACTTTCTTTTTCGCCAATTGCCACCTTTTTTTTCTTGACAACTCAAACGCTGCAGTAACTTCGCATAATACTCGCCGTTGATTGTTTTTCATTTACCTTCACGATAATCAATGAAAATTATCCAAAAAACTGACGCCATGACCTTGCCTGGACAAATTTACTGAGAGCTGTTGTTAGATCGGGTTCTTCAGGCACTACCCTCGTATTTAACTTCATTGCCACCTCTTTCTCATTTAACTGATATCCCAAATTTCCGAACCAAGGCAGACTTAACTAAATTTGTGTAACACCTGAAGGAAGTCCTTGGTTCAAAGTTAAAAAAACCGGAAATATTAACTCACAAATGAACTTTTCGAGACAAAGCAATTCAAATTGTAAGAGTGGATTTAACAAGAAAAAGAATTTTGCGTTTATCTCGATGCAAACTTAAACGAGAGAAAAGGGTCAACTTTTGGTTTTAAAAGCCACAGATATAGAAGCGACGTTCTATGAACTTTAACCCTTTTACGGCACGTGCTAAAACGCTCCAAATGACCTAAGTTTTTCTTTGTTTCATAATGCAAAATGGTATAAATGGCGGCGAGTGCGTAAGGAAACACTTCAAAAATAATGACCAGCCTCATATAAACACAAGCGTAAATTCGGGTAAAAATGTGTTGTTTAGAGAACAAAGTATTTTAGCTTAGTACTTGCTGCGTAACTTCTCACGAAATCTATAGCCTACAAGAGTGTTTCATCATATTTTGGTCTTCATTAATGTTTCCCTACAGTTCTTAAGTCTCTATTCAATGCACACAAAAGGTACCAAAAAGTTAAAATTAAGTGAAGGGATATTTTCGATTGCGTCGTAAAACACCCACGCTGCTTGAAAAGCACCCACTTGCGAATTCATTACCATTAAATGCGGCAAAATGTTAAAAAAAAAACAATAAAAATAAAAAAACCATTTCAAGCTGTATTCCTTGAAAAATCTTTTGGGAGCACTTTTGGAAGTGATTTCATGCAAAAATACGCAAATATTTAATAGAAACACGTTAAACAACCGATATTATCTAAAACAATATTTACGGTTATGTTTATATGATTATTTAATTACATCCTTTTCATTGTAATAAATTGTCATAAATTATATCATTGAGAGTTAAGCTTAAAATCTGACTTCAAACTAAGTTTAAAATTATTCAATTTAATTTCATTCTTTAATGTTTCAGCACGCTTTTCAATTTCGGTATTCATTTTGTTTTTTACTTTTGAGTAATGCCTCGTGTTTGAGGTTCTCCAAAAAAACTGGCTGCATGTCAGCAAACCATAAAATCTCCTCACGTATTTTGACGGGGCCATCCTTGCATGCTAACCAGTATGTGTTCATTAGTCCTTTACCCTACAAAGAGAGGAGAACATATTCAATTTTGAGATGAAAATGTCATGTACGCTGTAATTAAATATATTTTGCTTTAAATGCATTGCAACATGATGCTGTTGTTTGTTTTAAAACGTGATTTGTCTTAGGTTTACCTTGACGTCTATTAGTCCTCGAGGCTCGGTCTTAAAACCACCGATATTAACGAGTGCCGTATTCATTTCTTCAGTTATATGAATTTTGTGCGCTTCACCGGTGGACTCCATACGTGATGCTGTATTGACTGTATCACCAAATAAGCAATAACGTGGCATTTTCGTTCCCACAATACCGGCTACGACCGGACCTGTATGTACACCACAGCGTATGCGTAGTGTTTTTGTTGAACGTGGTACTTTGAAGAACATTGATGCATCCAGCAAGTCCAGCGACATTGTTGCAATCTCTGTTAGATGTTTCTGACCTGAAAGTAGCAAATGCTCACTCATGCATCATAAATGACGATTGACGGCATAAATGGCCCAATCATACCATTTTTCACAGGTAGTCCGGAAGCTACCATATAGGAATCGCCAATAGTTTCCACTTTATAGACATCGTAGCATTCTATCCGTTCATCAAAAACGCGGTAAATGGAGTTCAGAAATGTGACAACCTGTTATGTATTCAAAGTTAGCATTTCGATAGGACATTTCAACTTTATAAGATTCTTAATATACAAAATGTAATTACCTCCAGAGGAGTACATTCCGCAGCTATTTCTGTGAATCCCACAATGTCACTGAAATATATGGTTACCTCTTCATAAAATTCAGCTGGAACCTGCAAATAAGGATGTTAGGGAAAATGATAATTTGAGTTACACAAAATGCTTTAAATTTATTCCTGTCGTCTTTAATGAATCGATCAATATTTCAAGTAAGTACACTCAGAAAAAAGTCTCTCGCAATATGATAAAAAAGGCATCATATTTAGAGAAAAATGGTATAGAGTTTGCTCCAGAAAATGCTTTTCTCTAATTGAAAAATTCCCTTAAAATGGTAAAAAGATTCCATGAAAAAGAGAAATATAACAAAAATATATCGTTCTTAGAGAAAAAGACTTTTATTTTTGAGAAATAATTTGTTTTTATTGAAGAAAATATTTCGCATAGTGAATTGTTTATCTATAATAGAGAAAACTTTTCATTTTCTAGAAATTTTTATCTATAAATGAGAATTTTTTATCTATAAATGAGAATTTTTCAGTGCGAGAAAAATACTTATCATTATTAGAGGCTTGAAATATTTTCATTTCCTACAAGTGAAGAAATATTATTTCGAATATGTGAAAACTTATTCTAATTGTAGGAAATTTTTTTTGAAAAAGAGAAAATTGCTATTATCAAAAATAGAGATTTTTTTATGGAGAAAAGATATGGGTTTTTTTCTGAGTGTAGTTTAAGCAATTGGCGAGTGGCGTCCGTGGCGTAGTTGGTTAAAGTGCGTGGCCTCTATGTCAACGAACTTTGGAGACCCGGGCTCGAACCCTAGCAACGACAGAAAATTATTTGAATTAAAATAATTTTTCTGTACGGGCGCCACCTCTCTGCAGACAATGGCAAACCTCAGAGAGTAATCAAAATGCCATGTAAAGCTTCTTGAGAACAAGAAAATTCCGTTCGGCGCTAAGCCTGTAGGTCCAGTTCTCGGTCAATTGTGTCAATTGTGTACAACTTAATAACACGCACAACACAATTGATCATTAGAAGCTAGGTCAAAGTCCTAACAAGGGCTGAAATGGCCAGTTTAATTAAAAATAAAAAGTTAAAGCAATTTTGAGAACATGGTGGCAATTTCACAAACCCGAACTGCAGGTCCCACCAGACACAAAAATGTTTATATCATCACCATAATGCGTAAGGTGAAATTTAGTTAGTCACTCCGTTTGTAAACTCCATGAGAAGGCGTGGTGAGTATAGAAAGGTATAATTCTTGGTCACCATCACCAGCTTATTCGATTTAGCCATGTCCATCTGTATGTCCGTCGCACAGTGCGCTTTTTTCAATTTTAGGATGACATTTGGGGCTTTATTTTTTTTTTTGAATTTTATAAAAAAATAATTTCATTCGTCAGATTATGAAACGTGTGTTTTGAATGTGATATTAGAAACTTGATGTATTGTATGTTTTTTTTTTATAAAATTTGTCAAAGTTGAAACATTTTTAAAAAAAATAAGCTCAATAAAACCCAAAAAAGAAAGTCCTTTTTAAATAATAATAACTTCGAGCACAAAGTATATTTCAAGGTTTTGTTCTTTTCGATTTTTATATGTCTGAACCGCTATTGAATTAATTGTAAAATACAGCAAAAAAAAATTAATAAATAAAAATAGAAAAATAGTAGAAACATGACTGCATATTTTCCAAGGAATGAAAATTGAAGTCAAATTTAGTAGAACATATCTAGCTAATTCAGCATTATTAAAGCCAAAAGCTATAACTATCATAAAATATCATCTTTCTATCTTCTGTTTCTGTAAAAACCTGAGGCTTCTAGCTGCCACTAAGAAAAACCGTTTCATTTGAAAAAAGTCTTAAAAATCAAATTTTGCCCTAAAACGCACTTGTTTTGAAGACGATTACAGCCGTAGTTTTCAAGATACCATCAGGAAATTTGATATTTAAGATTGTATATAAAAAATAAAGATCAAATTAAAAAATGAGCCAAATCAGATGAAAACCACGCTTACCTCCCATACAAAGCGACTCAAACCGACCGGATCAAAACCGTAAAATCATTTAAAATTCCACAAAAATTAATATACGGACTTAAAATTTTGCTTATTAAGTTTGATTTTTAATATAGGTACACTCTGAGGATGAAATTTAACGAAATCAGATAAAAACTACACTTACCTCCCATACATACCTCCATACATACAAAGTGACTTTATCAAAAAGGTAAAATCTCTTAAAATTCCACAAGAATTAATATATGGACTTGAAATTTTGCAAAAAAATCTTTAATATTTAATATGCACTCTGAGTATGAAACCACGCCTACCTACCATACAAAGTGACTTAGTCAAAAAACAAAAGCGAATATTTTCCTTTAAAACTATGACGAAAATGTTTTTACAGATAAATATTTTATTGGCTTCTTAAGACTTTGAATATACTTTGGTTTGGTTTGACCGTGAGGGAATTTCAACTTCGGTCCAGTCGAAGATCATTTTTCACTAGTGGGGGTATTTTAACTTCGACCCAGTGGAAGATCATTTCTGACTAGTTATATATTGTTTTGCTTTTAAAATTAAATTTTTTAATCTATTTTATTTTAAAGACACAGAATCATTTTGGGAGATTTATGTAAAAGTGGGCGGATTACGCCCAGTTTTGGTAGTGTCCTTTGTAATGATGATATGAAGCTACCTCCCTAATATCAATGAAATGCACTGTACGAATCGAAAGTTATGCCATTTTAAACCATAATAAACATAAATTTTATAAGGGAGGTAGGCGTGGCCTTTGACCGACCATGCTAATTTTCAATACTAAACAATGTATTGACAAAAGTAATATAGGGTGTTGTTTTTAGGGGTTTGTTTTTCGAATAGAGATAAAACACAAGAAAATCGTTTTAATGTCCATCAATTTAGCTTTATTGGAAGGATAATTTTATGTCATTAATGTTAAAATATGATTTCGGGCATGTGGCCGCCGCGGCTGGCTCGAATAAAGCCAATTCTACAGGTCCAATTTTCAACCACTTTTTCGAGCATATGGGGCCGTATGTCGGCAATAACGCTACGAATGTTGGCCTCCAAGTCCCCTAACGTTTCTGGTTTTGTTGGCGTAGACGAGCGACTTCACATATCCCCAAAGAAAATAATCCAATAGTGTCAAATCACACGATCTTGGTGGCCAATTGACAGGTCTTTTCCGCGAAATTATGCGCTCATCGAATGTTTCCTTCAATAAATCGATTGTGACGTGCGCTGTGTGGCATGTAGCGCCGTCTTGTTGGAACCACAACTCATCCACATTCATGCCATCCAATTCGGGAACAAAATAGTCGGTTACCATGGCTCTATATCGGTCTCCATTAACGGTAACTGACTCTCCAGCATTATTTCGGAAGAAGTATGGCCCAATGACTCCACCAGCCCATAGAGCACACCAAACAGTCAGTTTTTGTGGATGTAATGGCGTCTCAAGGATCTCATGTGGATTCTCTTCACTCCAAATGCGGCAATTTTGCTTGTTGACGTAGCCATTCAACCACAAATGAGCCTCATCACTGAACAAAATTTTGCGATGAAAATCAGCATCGAGATCAATCTCATTTTCGGCCCATTTGCAAGCGTTGTTCTTTTGTCAACCTGTTCATGATGAAATGGCAAACCAAACTGAACATAAATGACATTAGAGTTGCCAGATTTGACCACATAATGCCAGTTTTATCTCTATTCGAAAAACAAACCCCTAATCTGTTTGTCCGCAAACGTAATTTTAGCACAGACGGATGGAAGGACAGACAGACGGACAGACGGACACGGCTAAATCGACAGAGGAGATGAAGTTGATCAAGAATGTATACATACATGTTTGTACCGGAGATGTCTTTTTATCTACGTCATACATGGAAGAATGCATACTTCCCATACAAAAAGGCCTTGTATAGGAAGAGGGCGTGGTAGTTGACCTATAATTATAATTTATGGTCAAATTACTTTCTTTGGCATAGAAAGCATTGGTACAAAATTTCATGATTCTTGCTCTTACAGTTTTTGAGATAATTGCAAATGTCATCCTAAAATCGAAAAATGGCGCACTGTGCGTCATCACGATTGCAGCCGTTATTTTGAAGCTATCGTTATGAAATTTATTATGTAAGTTTTTTTAAAAAGTACGAAATGAGTTCTAGTTCCACAAGAAATCCTCTGCAAATTTTAAGTGTTGCAGATAAGCAACAAAATCTTATTCCATATATTTATTCTGAGTGTGAAATTTGTTAAAATCGAGTGAAGACCACGCCTATCCTTCACAAAACGTGAAGTCATCAAAACTGTAAAATCTCTAAAAATTCCACAGAACTTAATCTAAACATTTGAAATTTCACATATGAGCTTTGATTCCAAATACACACTCAGAGTTTAAAATAAGTCAAAATCGGATGAAAATCACCTATCTCCCATAGGAAGCGATATCATCTAAATGGTACAATCTTTAAAAATTCCACAAAAATTAATCAAAAATTTTGTTAATTGGTCATAAGCTTTGATTTCAAATACGCATTCTACGTTTGAAATATTTCAAAATCGAAATGAAAACCACGCTTATCCCCCATGCAAAATTACGTCATCAAAATAATAAAACCTTCATTTCTTCGGATATTATAAATATAATAAACATGAGTGTGGGGGTATTTTCACTTCGGCCAAGCCGATGACAATACATTTAAATTTAAATTTAGTTTTCCGATCGGCCTCATAATTTACAGGGTTATCCATTTTTCCCTTCGAAAAGTATATGGAAAAAAAAAACATTAAAAAAGCAGATTTCGATAAAATTTATAATATTTTAACTTTGCCATTATACGTGAAATACAATATCATTCAAATGTTCTACACGGGAGTTTTTGTGGGTCTCAATCCTTTTGGGGTAATTTTCGATAATTTTTGTGCATAACTCGAACTCGACTGTGACTTGACGAATATTTGTTTTTATTTGATCAGAGTTTGAAGTTTATTCACGTAAACATGATCTTGTGTGTAGCCCCAAAAAAACAAGTCAGAGGTGTCAAATCGTTCGATCTCGGAGGCTTGTGGCCTTATCTTCTTGAAACTACATATCGTCCAGATGGGAGCGAGTCGAAATGTTCCTTTCCAAAATTCCTAGAGTCGAAATTCATCTTCATAAAATTTCCTTTTCCAAAATTCACCTTTTTTTAATTCTCCTGTACAAAATTGCCCTTTTTTAAATTCTCCTCACAAAATTTTCCTTTATAAAATTCCCCTTTTAGGAAATTCTCCCTTTGTATATTTCAGCATTTAAGAACTCTACACTCCCAGAATAAAAACCTTACAAAATCGAATCCTTCAACAAAACACGCGATTTGTCAACTCAATTTATCCCTCAATATCAACATATTTTTTTATTTTTTTTTAAAGGGAATTTTGTAAACTGTGGAAAAGTGGAATTTTGTAAAGGAGAATTTTGTTAAGGGGAATTTTATTAATGCGAATTCTGTGAAGATGAATTTTTGTAAAGCTGAAATTTTGTTAAGGAGAATTTTGACCCCATTCCCGTCCTGATCCATATCTTCATTTTCAGTCCAAAAAAAAAAATAAAAAAGGCCATAGCGCTCAGAATTGACTGTAACGGCTGTTTCTGATCGTTTCCAAAAAAATACGGACCAATGACACCACCAGATGCAAACTATGCAGCGTTCGCAGATGTGTAAGGCCCATTACAAGACATTTTCGACATTTTCTGGCCTCATCGCTGCAGAAAATTTGCTTCGAAAAATCAACATGTAACAATAATCAACAATTTAGCAATTACTATTACTATGTTTCCATGGCGAGTTAACTCGGGGTTTACTCGGGGTTAACTCGCTATGGAAACGCGAGTTGAGTTGAGTTTCGTTAAATCCACGAAACTCCACGAAACTCCACGAAACTTGTAAGATTTAACTGGGTTCTATCTGTCAAAGTGAATGCTGCCATTTAGTATCTATTTCGCTAGTAAAACAATAACAAAAATGCAAATGAAATTGACAAGTTCGACTCAACTCGATGCTGTGCATGGAAACACTATCGAGTTAGCGACGCCATTTTCTTAACTCGACGAAAACCCTAACCCCGAGTTAACTCGCCATGGAAACATAGTAAATGTTTTCATGGCGAGTTAACTCGGTGTTAACTTGGAGTTAACTCGCTATGGAAACGCGAGTTGGGTTGAGTTTCGTTAAATCTACGAAACTCCACGAAACTTGTAAGATTTAACTGTTTCTATCTGTCAAAGTGAATGCTGCCATTTATTATGATCCATTTTACATTGATCAAGAGTTGAAATCAACTTTTTTTGACGTTCTCTTTTAGACTTGACGAAACCTTTTACATTGGTTCATACATATCCATTTAGCTAGTAAAAAAAAAAAACAAAAATATCAAATGAAATCGACAAGTTCCACTTAACTCGATGTTGTGCATGGAAGCACTATC
The DNA here is from genome assembly GCA_943735915.1 of Pherbina coryleti. Classification (NCBI taxonomy): domain Eukaryota; kingdom Metazoa; phylum Arthropoda; class Insecta; order Diptera; family Sciomyzidae; genus Pherbina; species Pherbina coryleti. Next base: position 54,226,280 of record OX030951.1, read on the forward strand.
GAGTTAGCACCGCTATTTTCTTAACTCGACGAAAACCCTAATCCCGAGTTAACTCGCCATGGAAACATAGTAAATATCAACGCGTTGTCCGGTGATAAAATATTTAACAATAATATGATATATTGTTGAATGGAAAACGTTTTACCTTACAAAAAAAATTTTGAATGACACAAACATTTGACAGTGTCATGGATAAAGGTTCAACGATTGATAATAATATTAAATATATCGCGCTACAATATGACTCAAGCTGATTGGAGTCGGTCATCGGCCCAATGTGACATGCGATACATTGTGAGCCAAGCTGACCGAACTCGAGCTGACAAAACTATGTAATACGTTGTGACTCAAGCTGATCGAACTAGATTAGCAGTTCATTGCACCTGCAGTTCTTTAACCTTATTCATGACACCGCCTAGTCAGCGAGCTTACAAAACGCTTTCGCTGGCTTAGTAATTTAAGCTATAAATATATGTTATCTTGTTATTGTTAAGTCAGTTTTGTTCACACGTTTCACAAATAAAGAATTGAATAACAAAACTATAACAACAGTTGCCAAATGCCAGGGCTGAACTTTTTAAAACCCGAAAATTGATAATCCTTTATTTGTCTGATCAGTAAAAAAATTTCATGTAATGGGCCTTATACATCTGCGAACTCGTGTGTCGAACAATATGGCGGCAGAATATGTGTGAAAGTGAGAGCGTTCAAATTATAAGAATCTGTGTGTCACAAAATCGATTCATTTTTTTTTCGCCATAATTTTGTTCGAGACATTGATAACGCAACAACTAGGTGTCAGGTCGTTTTTTTTCTTATCATGTACTCTTGGACGAAACGTCCCATAACCAATGATGTTTTTCATAACATAACATGAAAGATTTTAGAAAATCCTTCTTTTTATTAATTTTGTCTTTACAACAGCACACTTTTTACTGTGAAAGCTTGTGTGACGGAGAAAATCAAAAATTTTTGTCAATAAGCCAACATGTGTGTCACACTCGCAAATATGCATCTTAATTAGCGAATTTGTGTGAACATAGCTGTCGTGTGGCAAACTTGATGTGTAACCCCTTTTAGGAGTATTATATGCCCAGAAGCCGAAAAAAAGGTCATGTTTGTGAATATTTATTTTTAAGGAACCCTAAGGGATATTTTTGAATTTTTATACCTTTTTTATAAAATAAGTTTTTATACCTAAAAATATACACATTCAAGAGTATGTTTAGTTTTTTTTTTAATAAAAAAAATGTATATTTAGGTAGATACAGCATATTTTATAGAGCGCTGTGAAAAAAAAGTGAAAAGCAGTGACCAAGGTTGCTCCTCCTAAATTCACCTAAAACACAAAAAAAAAAAAAAAACGAAAAAGATTATTAAACTAGATACCTAAAACTTGTACTCTTCATAGCCGATTTTGAAAATTTGATTTTTAACAAAATGGCGGACTTCCGAACGTAAAGTAACAATTTCCGACCAAAAATTCGTTATTAGTACGAGATTAAAAAAAATAAATAAATAGCTGGCCATTTCAGACTTTGAAAGGACTTTGACCTAGCTTCTTATGATCAATTGTGTTGTGCGTGTTATTAAGTTTGTACACAATTGACCGAGAACCGGACCTACAGGTTTAACGCCGACTCCGAACGGCGATGAACGGAATGTTCTTGTTCTCAAGAAGCTTTACATGGCATTTTGATTACTCTCTGAGGCTTGCCAATGTCTGTAGAGAGGTGGCGGCCGTACAGAAAAATCATTTTAATTCATATAATTTTCTGTCGCTGCTGGGGTTCGAACCCGGGTCTCCAGGTTCGTTAACATAGCGGCCACGCACTTTAACCAACTACGCCAAGTACGAGATTAATATGAATAAAATAAGGCTACAGAAAAATTTGCTGTGTCCACTTATTCGTCCGACTGGGAAAACAAAAGCTCTCCAGACGAACTGTTTATGGGACTGCTTATATATTGCCCTTTGACGGAGAGGTGTACCGTGGAATATCATCGTTATAAGGAAAGTGACATACGATGGAGATAAATATCGAGTCTTGCACAGGGGCACATTATCAGAGCTCCACAGAAGAAACAAGAAGCTTAGAAGGTAATGGGGTAGATTTCCCTCGATGAGAGAGAAAGACTACCCGGTAGACCACGAGAACCTTGGAGGAGAACCATGAAACGCGAGAAGAAGAAGAGAAAGAAGATGAATAAGAAGAAGAAGAAGAAGAAGAAGAAGACGAAGAAAAAGAAGACGAAGAAGAAGAAGAGGAAGTTGTGTCTTTCGAGAACTTCTACTTAGTTGAACCCATTGTTCTGCTTGTTGCACACACAAAAAAATCTCGTCGGTAAATTTATTCGCCACAAGTCATCGGAGAAATTCGAAAATAGTCGAAGAAAAGGCAAATTATACAGCATCATGACAATGCGAGCTCCCACACATCTGCTCAAAGACCTTTCGACCAGTAAAAAATCGGATTGGTGGGTCATCTGCCGTACAGCCCTGATTCGCGGAAATAAAAATGAGAAATACGTGGGCAAGGATTTTCGGCACCCGAAGAAGCAGTTGTTGCATTCAGAACGTTTTTTTTGGAGTTACCGTAATCGGAGTGGAAAAAGTAGTTCCAAAATTGGTACAAACGCGTGCAAAAGTGTGTTGATCTTAATGGAGAATACTTTGAAAAGCAATAAAATCAATTTCGAGCATAATATTTGTCATTTCATTACTAGGACAGAAATATAAATAGCAACCCTCGTAAATAAGCAACCGACGTTTCAGCCTTCAATTCGCAGTTTTGTGTTAGTGCTGATATGTCCGTGCCACTCAAAAGTTAAGAGAATATACGAATCGCAGCTTAAGACCTTTCTATGCATGTGCTCACGTCCACTTTAGTGCCTCCATCCGTTGCCCAGATAATTGAAACTGTCGACTTGCTCAACCGTCCCGCCAACGATAAAAATATAACTTTCAACCACATTTATGTCAAAATACACTTAATTTGCCAGTACTTCTGTGCTAATAACCATTTGAGGCACGTCCTTTACTCTACTATATGTGATACTTGGCAAATGTCGTCTGAGTGTGATAGTAGTAGGCAAATGTCATCTGCGTAATCGACGTGTCTCAGTCAGTTCCGTTTATATCTTCAGAAACAGCAGCTTGGTTTACACCGCTAATAGCCACTATGAAGAGAAGTTGGTAATGGTCAACCCTGATGTAGAGCAATCCTTAGTTCAAATCCGTCAGAGATTTTGCTGTTATGAAGAACGTGACATTGTGACAAGGATGTGACACGTCTCAACTTTGCATGTCGTTCTTATTATGGCAATCAGCTTTGCTGAAATACCTCTGGTTTTCAATGCACCTCAAATAAAATTTCGGTTGATGCTATCGAGAGCTTTTGCAAATTGATTAATAGCAGGAAAAGTGGAGAATTTCACTGTACATAGTAGAGATTCCTTTTAATTTGACTCGTTCACTGATGGAAAGGTTTTTTTTTGTGCGATATAAGAATTTGTAGAAATAACGTGTGCATCCAGTGGAAAACTTGAAATATTTAAAGGGAATTTTTTGAAAATAAATTTGAAATAACTGGAAAGGAAAGAAACTTCAAATGCATAGATACAACTGCATTTCTCCTTTATATTAATACTTTAAGATACTCGTAATCGTCTTAAATTGAAAGTCTTTTGCTTAAAAAGTATTTTTAAAGAGACATGGTTCCTAAATTTTTGACTCTCATTGAAGTTATATAGAAAACGTTGATACCGTATGAAAGTGTTATATTAATCTTGCGATGTATACTCAAACATCACAATGTGACGATCAATTTTAATGCTGTCATTAACGTCATAAGGTTAAGGATAAATAAAAAATTATGTAACACACCAACAAATGGTAAAGTGATTTCTAAAGGCAATTTTTTCAAAGACAGACTTCGAGTATGTCTACAAAATGCGAGTATGCTTCATAATTTACTATGATTATGCACCAGCGTGCATGCAATGAAAAATATATATATACAAAAAATCTGGCTACCACGGACGGTATCTATGTAAGTCACGTCTTTCACATTTGAAAGCTGCACATGTTACTCTCGTATTATTTGAGCTATTGACTACCATGCAACGTAATCTTTCATGAATAAAATTAGTGCCAAAAACAATATTTTAAAAACTGAAACTGGAACTTATTGTGCTGCTTTAATGACAACACCATCAAAGGATAGATAAATCAAAAACTTAACAGCTTTGCTTGCCAAAAAAAGTTAAATTTAAGTTTGAATTTCTTTAATGTCAACACGACCATAAAGTACATAGATAAACAAAAAAATTAATATTTAAGGCTAATCTTCACATAAAAAACTGGTAAAGAATTATCTTCGGCTTGACCGTAGTTAAAATACCCCTAAAGGCGTATTTAAGTATATTTAAGTTATGAGGGTTTTATTAGTTTGATGACATCAGTTTGTGAGGGAGATAGGCGTGGTTTTCATTAAATTTTTCCAAGCGTACTTAACTGCCACCCCAGGGGTCCCGGGTTCAAATCCCATCCAAACCGTGGTCCTACGCTTTAACCTTTCTGCATTTCTCTCCACATTTCTAATCAACTGAAATTCAAAACTCGTCAATATTAACGACTTATAGTTGTAGTTGTTGGTGGAGAAGTTTGTGAATAAGATTATCTTATAGATACAGTAAGAATCAAAAATTAGTCTACAGATCATAACTTCCAGTTCAGTTGAACATTGCCCATATATTTTAAGTATTGCCAAAAAGTTTTAAATCAGTGTTACAGCTTTGCCCCGAAATACATTCACAAAAGCAAAAGCACGAATATATCTCACATACAGCACGACGAAAGCTTCAGTTTGAAATTCTGCGTCAAACAGTCAATGGGTCTAATGCATAAAAATGAGATGTTTCTCAGAGATCATTCGTGTGAGATCAATCTCAAGAAGTGAGCCATAAGAACATTCTCAGTCTTAGTCTCAAAATTGTATGCATAAACAGGAGATCAAGCTCATGACAAACAACTCAATATAAGTGAGATCGATCTTAAAGCTTCAGTTGAGCTTTAGTTTATTTAAAGCAAGCTAAAGCAATTAATCGTTGAAATTGCTTCTTAAAATTTTAAAAAAATGTCCGAAAGCGAATCTGGAAGTGAACAAAACTGTAGTTTATCAAATAATGAAAATAATAAGCTGACATAATTTCTAATTGATGAGTTAAAAGAATATCCTATATTCTCACCAATACCATTTTGAAATCCAGGATCAGCCAATAATCTTAAATATACTCTCATTTTTTCAGAATTAGTAAGAGCTCCACCAAGCGATTCCAATGTTGGCCCTAGGAAATGCTCTGCTAACCAATCGATGTTTTCTTTATTAAAGATGTCTACGCAGCTTATAAATTTTTTTAGGACTATAAACGCGAAAGTATTCTGCCATTTCAGTTGCTTGAAATAAACTGTGAGATCACTTGATAGGAGACTCAACATTTACCGAGAAAGTTCTAAGACATGTCAGCTTCATCTCATGATTATGCATACCATTTTGAGAAATTTCTCACGAAGAGCTTTCGTTTTAAGAAGTTTCTCAGGCCTTCAGATCCATCTTAATGAGCGAGATCTTTCTAACGAGTAAATAACTTTTTATGCTTACGACAACGAGTAAATTCTCAAAATATCGAGTAAAAAGTAATTTGTCACTTTTATGCATGAGACTCAATATCTATGCTGCTCGTCTGCTCATGCGCTCAGTTTTATGAGATGGTCTTCTTACACTGAATAAAATTTAATTTTTTTTAATTTATTTTCGACAATTAACACATACTTTTTTAACCAAGTAATTAATTTCTCAATACTTTAATTTATTTTAATACATATGTTTGTCTTTGTAATAATTTTCTTTTATATATTCATCCATAATTTTTAATTGAAATAAGTAATTAAAAGAAATCAGAAGACTGCATTTATCTCATTAAATTTACACTTGTCTTCATTTATATTTTCTATGCCCGTATCGTCTTTTAAATACTTTTTCTAACTTTTATCAATTTCTCTTTTCTTAGCTATTATTATTATTAGATTTTCTAGATTTGGCTTTACCTTAATTTCGCTTTTACCTTATCAACCTTTGTGAATTCCCTAAATAAACTTGAAATATAAATTGTGTGCAATAGCAAGTCAACTTGCTTAAGTCTTTTTGTAAAATATAACGCAATTTTCTTTAAGTGAAAGCTTAAAAGCTCGCTTGTGTTAAAGCAAAATGAGAATGTATTTGTGGGGCAAAGCTGTTTAACACAGTTTTAAATGCACAAATGAGGGTCATAACATAGTGTTTTATTATTCATAAAGTCACCTGAAAAATGCAGTCAAAAGTAAGTATACTTAGTATACTCTCATATGTCTTCATATTTTCTTGTTCTCATATGTCTATATATCTTATTCGAAATGGTTACCATTTGCTTTCCAGCACGAGCGAAGTCGATCGAGTCATCGATCGCAGCACACGACATGAATAGGAAATTTCTCCACTGCTCGGACAAGAGCGTGCTTTAGATACTCTTACACAGACCCCAATTTGTAATCCAATGGGTTCAGGTCTAGGCTACCCGCTGGCCATTAATCTGTGGAAATAAAGTCCGGTATATTGTTTTTGAGCCGCTCTTAAGTCAATTCAGCCTTATGGGCCGGAGCAGAATCTTGTTGAAAGGTCCACGGCTTGTTTTGGAATAAACATCGGATTCATACACTTTCGTCGAATTTTTGAAGCCTTTTTCACAAAAATGAAGCTTGTTGATTCCATCATAGACGAATCGCTACCAAACCATCACAGAAGGTGGGTAGTAACCTCTCTGAACTTTTGGAACGAGTTCTGCTGCATGTTGTGATGACAGAGCATACTTTCTATCATTCTGTTTATTAAACGATACCTCTTCGGTGTAAATTTTTTCATTAGTAAAGAGAACTACGTGATTCCTTTAACGCTACCGTGAGAAGGTGCTCGGTGTGTCTTTTGCAGTGATGTGATTCTGATTTAGTAAAAAATCCCGATCACATCCCGATTTAGCCCTGTTTATCCCACCAAAATGACACGAAAAACCCACAAAAAATCCCTCACAAATCTTTACACCAATAACGATTTTTTATGCAATTTTTGAAAAGAAATAAGGATGGCCACCTGCTGAACAGGACCAACACTGTGAGTTCTGACGTCTGTATGATGATCCCATGTGTAAAGTGTCGTAGTAACATCTCATTGAATATTTACTTTTGATAAATCATTGAGATGAATGCGCGTGCAGCTTTAGCCCCACGGCCATTGAGAAATAAAATATTCGAATAAAACGAAGCTGAGCAAATATAGTTCATCTCTATTTAGTGAATTTCAGAGTGTTTCTTGTCGATAAAAAATGTGAATATGAGTAGAATGCTGTATTTAATGTTTATTTTTCACAATTCGACGAGCAATGGAACAATATTGAGTAATGGGAAAAAATAGTTCACTTCATGTTATGATGGCGTGCCTGTCCACCTACTGAACAAAACGTTGGTTCACCTTCCGAACAGATTTTCAGTAAAAAGTTGTCATTTATATGATTGAAATAGTGTCTGGAATTAGTTAAAATAGTTTTCGTGATTTTCGTCCACGTTCAGATAAAATTTTAGAATGCCGTCGCCTTAAAAAAAGTGAAAAGAAGAACGAATATAAATTCTGATGCGATGGCTGCAGCCATCAAAGAAATTCAAATCCCTGTTGTTTAAAGTTCATTGAGTCATTGTGAATTATTGATAGAATAAACTTTTTATAAACTCTCAAAAACTAGTGTTTTTACTTCATTTTCTAATATATTTCAACGATTTGTTTTAGATGTTCAGTAGCTGGGCCGATTTTTTTCAGAGGTCGATTTCGAGACTTTTATTAGATCGACTGCCAAAATTACATTTTTTGGAAATTTTAAATTCTGATTAAAATGTTTGTTAGTTATTGGACTTAGCTTCCAAATGAAACCAAGAGCTCTGAAAAATTATGTTTTAAGCCAAAGGTATAGCCTCCAAACAAAACGTGTTTAATAGGTGGGCATCCTCCCCTACATTTTATAGTTTAATAATACACATAATAAAGTTGTTCAATAAATATAACAAATTTTCCGCAGAAAAAAAATAACTAAAGTTAAATTCTGCGTTTTTTATAAAACTCTCTTAAGTGTATGAAGTAATCGTAAATTTCTTTCTTTGCATCAAAATTAAACTGAGCTTTTATATTTGTTTTTAAATGAGGATCTTGTTTTTATTAATTTTTAGCCTCTTGACTATACATATCTCTTTCTTACATATTTAGAATCAATGAAACACCAATTTAACGAAAAATTTTGAAAGATAACAAAAAAGTGATACCAACCCGTTTTGCTAAGAATTTACACTTTCAAAAATTATGACACAGTAGAAAATCCCACCTAAGCATCTGAAATCCCACACGTTCTCAAATAGGCCAAATATCCCAAAATTAGCCCGAAATCCCACCAAATCACATCACTGGTCTTTTGTATGCTCAGAGCACCAAGTCTTATCTTAGAATGCGAGAGATCGATTTCGCCGAAATATTCATCTCCCGCAACAAGATTTTCTTCTTTCACAGCGGTTTTCGTTTGATTCGAAACTTCACCGCCTTGATGGCTCGTGGTGTTCTTAACATACAACACGCCGAAGGCCGGATTTTATTCGATGAGGTTAAAATCTGAAGATTGCGGCGGTGAATTAAGCTGTTTAGGAACATTAATTAAACAGGAGCCATTACTTTACTATTAGGGCTTTGGGGAGTTATCCTGTTGGAAGACCCAAGGCGATATAGGACCCAGTTTTTGCACATTGTCGATTAAATTTGATTTTAAAATTTACAGGTACTCTCGCCTATGCATTGTGGACTCAAGAAATACCAGATTTCCGGTGCCAGCAGCTGACATGCAACCCCAAGCCATCATCACTGAGGTCCATCATGTTTAAAGGTTGGAATAAGGTTTTTTCGAAGTAGCTGACTGCCACCTAAAATTGAGTTGAGGTGGAATTTCATTCAGCATAATTGTACTGAAAACTCAAGAGTTTATTTTTAATTCAAAGGCAAAACTCTCTGTGTGATCACATAATATTAGTTTAAGTGGAATTTAGGATCTTTAGGCCAAGTATGTTGACAACAAGACAACATGAAGAAAATTTAGGCAACAACCAATAACAACAACAACGGCTCTGTATAGAGCAAATCACACAGCAGACTAGACAGACTGTTTCGTTGGCCACTACAACTCATCAGTAGTCTTGCACGACTTTTCACTGTGATCCAGTCAAGCCACTGAGGTCCTACTTATACTGTCAATATGCGGACAAAGTTACCTGGAAGTTTATTTTGACAGAGAAAACGCTTTTTACATTAGTAATTGTGTTCTTGTCCACTTGGATAAGTATTGTTGACTTGTTCATATTATATAAGTATGTTCACAAGAGTTGTTTAATTTTTTTTCGGCTACAATTTTGTGGAAGATATTTGGTTAAAAATTTGCTTAGTTTAGGAGTTATCGTCGAAAAATTGCGAAAACAGCCCAAAAACTTAATATTTTTCGCTTAAAAAATTGTCTTTTGGAGCTTTTTAAGCAGTGTAGACACGTTTAGATCACATAAGTATGTTCACAAAAGTTGTTAAAATTTTTCTTCGGCTACAATTTTGTAGAAGATAGTATAGGAAAAATTTGGATTCCCCTCAAGTTATGCCCAAAAAACCGAAAAATTTAACAATTTTTTTGACATTTAAATTAAAAAAAAAATACAAAAAATTATTTTACAAGTATGTTTTGTTTATGTATATGTTTGTTTATTGGATTGTTAGCTACAACTTTGCCAAAGACAAGAAATCGATATATCTATTTCTGACGGAGTTATTGAAGAAAAACTGACCTTTTTTTGGCAAAATCACTAAAACCCACAATATAAAATGGGTCATAAAAATGAAACGGGCGCCAAACTTGCGAAACCCAGCTAGGGTTACACTCACCACTCATCATAGTATTGAACCTATACAGTGGCATGCTGTTTTGCCAAAAGTGTTTTTTTGTGTCATAGTTTAATGAAAGCTCATATTCAAATTTACGAATTTAGGATCGTTTGTCTATTTTGATAATGCCACCAATTTTAAACTCGTGTGCATTAAAGCTTAGCTCTGATCAAAAAATACGCGAAATTCTTCAAAAAAATTAAAACGGTTCAATTATTTTCAATTATTAATGAATCAGCCTTTGGGCCACAACTCCATCTTTGGCTGGGTCTTATCAGGATAGGGTGCCTAGTAATATCTTGGATCTTGCATCACGGGTGTCATGTTAATTCCACCGTGAACACATTTTGCTATGCCGGCACAGCTGTGCTCATTAAGGTTTTTCTGTTTCATTTTTGGCCAACGTTTTTCGTTGTTTTTCTTAAGCTTTGTTAGTTTTTTAGTAAATCACTAATAAAGCGACTTCAGTCATTAAAAGTTCACCCTCCGCCTTTCTTTTTTTTTAACTCCCACAAGCGTTCGCCCCAATAGTAAAAGATAAAATTACTTAACTCCCCCTTGACATCCACAAAAATATACAGGTGGCAACGTGGTTTTCATTGGATTTTTGTTCAAAATAATATGCCAGCTTAAGAAAAGCAAAAAAAAAAACGAACTTTGGTTCTGGAAAGATAAGGTTCCTTTTTCTGCAAAACATCACATATGAGTTGCAATATTAAACAGTTATGTTGCTTAGTAAGGTTTATGCTCTTAAGAAATCCGAAAATCCAAATTTTAACTTTTTTATGAAATCAAACAAATATTTAGCATAAATTCATACCTGCTCGGAACTCTTCAATTGCATGGCCACACTTGGCGGCAACATCTGAAATAGAAGCGAATCACTTTTACGCTTTTCACGTTTTAGTTCCTTTGCCTTTTGAGCTAAGTTAACGGCATACATCTGAAAATATTAAGAAACACAATTCATATGAACATTATTTGAAGTTTATTGGAAGATTTATCGTATTTTTTTTTCCCCGGAGAAAAAGGCAGTGAAGAGAAAAGGAGTGTATAACGCTTTTTATTTACCTGAATAGTTGCAGCAGCATTTTTAACCAGAACTATGATTATAGGCGATACACATAGAACTACAACCAGAATACCGATTCCGATAGCTTCTTTGTTACTAGCTTCGTGAAGTGTAGCGTCTACATATTGTCTAAAAAGAGTTACAAGTTCGGATGGAGAATTATTATACGATTGTTTTTTAAACAGTTCTCATTAAATTGTGATGGAGTTTTGGGAGAATCAAGTAATTTTTGAATCAAGTGTATAAAATAATTTAAATGTGACAATCTGTCTCGAACCTACAGTTGGAAGGGATGAGACAAAAGAGTACATGTTTGAACTTCTTGAGGATAGGTAGAGCACTCAGATGAATTATTGGAACTTTTATGGGTGTTTTAGACTCTTACGACAAACATACATGACTCTATAGCAAATGGTTCCACTAGGATAATGTATCGATAAAATTGGTTCATTTGGACTTTTAAATGTTTTCTTACCTCCTCGTATATATTCTGTTCCGTACTGTGCAATTTAACCGGATTGTGCAAATAAAACAACTACAGTTAATTATTCTTCAATATTTATTTTATCACCTTCAAAATAATCACCATCGAAGGCGATGCACATGCAAACGTTTTTTTCCATTCTTGAAAGAATTTTTGGTAGGCCGATTACGGAATGAACTTTAGCTCCCTCCGCGAATTCTCTTTGATAACTCCAATCGTCTCAAAATGTTTTGCACAAAGCGCCGATTTGAGTTTGGGGAATGGAAAAAATTCACACGGGGCCATATCTGGTGAATGTGATGATTGTTGAATGATAGTGACATTGTTTTTGGTCAAAAAATCGTGTACAATGCGTGATGTGTGAGCTGTTACATTATTAAGGTGCAAAACCATGAATAGTCCTTTCATAATTCTGGCCTCTTTCGCTGAATATTCTTGCGCAAACGCTTTAAACCACTCAAATAATATTGAGCGTTGACCGATTGACCTTGCGGAAGGATTTCCGAGTGCACCATACCTTGAGAATCGAAGAAAACAGTCAACATCACCTTAATTTTTAAATGACTTTATTGTGGCTTTTTGGATTTCGGCTCATCTGGATAGTGCCACTCAGGAGATTGTTGAGCTGTTTTGACATCATACTCGTGCACCCAAGTCTCGTCACCAGTAAAGATGCGCTGAATGTCCGAATCGTCTCTTTTTTTGAAGGAAATTCAACAATTTTGGCACAAGTCGCTATGCAACCCGTCGCATGCCTAAAACATTATGTAAAATGGTGTGCGCCGATCCAATCTATATATCAAGCTCGGCAGCTATATCTCTCACGTTCACACGACGATTTTCGAGCACAATGTCTTTTAATTTTTTCACATTTTCATCGTTTATTGATGTGGCTAGACGAGAAGAGGTAAGGTAAGTTGTTTACTGATGCACGACATCCGGACAAAAAATTCCGTTGGTAAAACACAATTTCAAACACTCCTTTTACTCAACTTTTTTTGCATTAAGAAATTCGCAGGTCAGACTCGAGGTGAACTTGTTTACAAAGCAATAGAGCCTGAACAGAATCAAAAATCGTTGCGGCTGACGATCTTTGTTGTTGGAAAATACATGTAAAATGTGGAAAAAACTGCAGCTCGTTTTCCGCAACGATAAATTACAGACTTAGAGCCCGAACAGAACCAAAGCGGCTGTCGGTTGTCCGATGCGCTGTGCAACAAAATACATGAAAATATATGCAGCCGCCAAAAATTAAATGGCCGTAGAAATCCGCGACGGAAAAACGCCAGAATAGAATCAATTCTATTTTTTCTCCGACGGCTGGCGGATCTCTCTTTGAGTGGCGTAAGTGTTGCCATATTTTAGCTAAGAAAAGGCTGTGTTCAGTGCTATTTGCTTGGTTTTTACCATGAGCTGACGTTTTGTTTTGTGTGTGTGTGTTGCATTCCATGAGCTAACATTTCATTTTGTGTGTGTGTGTGTTGAATTTGTAGCATTTACACAACGAAAAGCAACGCTGATCCGACAACCGACAACCGCTCCTATTCTGGACGTGTTCTCAGCTGATTTCTCCGAGAGAGGTCCGCCAACCGACAGCCGCTTTGGTTCTGTTCGGGCTCTTAGAATCTATTATATTTCTTCTCTTGCGACCGACGATTCTCTCTCTGAGTGCCATTAGTGTTGCCATATTTTTGCTAGAAATGGGATATGTTCAAAGACATTTCCTTAGATTTTATTTTGTCTTGACGTTTCTTCTTTGTGTGTGCTGTATTCACACAATTGAAGAGACCAATACATTTAAATGAAATTGAAAAAATAAATAAAAAAATACTAAATAAATGCAACTTTGAATCGTCAGCCGCAATCGCATCATTCTGGACACATTCTCTGCGTTCGACGATCAGAGAGGGTCATCGGTCGTAACGATTTTTAATTCTGTTCAGGCTCATAAGAAGGAAACTACGTGACAAATCGAGCTAAAAACTAATGCCCTAGTCTACACGGAGAGAAATAATATTCTTATATTAAGCAAATATTTTGCTTGATTTAAGAAAATTTAAAATTAAGCATTTTTTGCTCAAATCAAGAACTAAAAACTAAAATTAAAAAAAAATAAATTTATAATAAGCATTTATTTCTAAAATTGAGTAAAATAAATGATTGCTTGAAACAAGAATAAAATACTCGATTCTAGAACCTGGAACAAGACTTGAATCAAGAAAATATTTTCTTAATTTAAGCTATTGCAGAGAATTATTTTAGTTTTAAGCAAATTGTTTACATGAATCCACCAAATTTTTCTCACTTCAACTTTTATTGGCATGCTTATAATTCACAACATGTTTACATGAAAACATGTTTAAGATGGTGCGGATTGACAACTATGGCATGATTCGAAGGCGCAGTGTCTTATATGTTACTTTACTTTAAAACATGTAAGTTTTCATATAAACATGTTGTGAATTATAAGCAAGCCAATATAAGTTGAAGTGAGAAAAATGTGTCTGATTCAAGTAAACAATTTGCTGAAACTAAAATAATGTTTCATGAATTAAACATTTCTTTTCTTAATATCATGTGTTTTAAATTTGCTGAATTCTAGAAAAATAATACTTGAATAAAGAAATTTACGCTTAAAGGCCTGTTCAGAATCAAAATGATAAGCGATTGGCGATATTTTCAAGTAATTGAATACATGAAAACGTACATATGAACACGTCCGAAATCAAATCACTGTTCTTCGATCGCGACGAACATTCGCTAGATTAGAATCTATTCTATTTTTCTCTAGCGACCTGGCGATCCTCTCTTTGAATGGTGTCAAGCATGATAAGTGTTGCCGAATTTTTTCCTAATGATGGGGTACGATCAGTGCATGATACAATTATACAGGTAGGTTTGACAACAGGCTATTTTCTCACGAGATCCGTTCATGGATTGTCAAACTCGTCTGTTTTTTGTTTTTTTTTTTTTTTTGTTTGCTTTGTCTTGTATGATTTTGACAATTCATGTTCGCTGTGGAAAACTGTCACACCTACCTGATTAATTATACCATGGATCAGTGCTCTTTTCTTAAGTTTTATTATCTTCTGATATTTGTTGTATGTGTTTCTGTTTTCTTCATGTCAATTATGCATACACAAAACAAAACATTCTGACAGTTCAGTCTGAAAATCCCCAATTCACACGGTGATTGGCAATCAAACAATCTAATCGTTTTGTTGTTGCTTTCAATGTGAAACTATCAAAAGCCATGAGAGCCGGAGCGAATGAACACAGATTGCAGCAATCTAAATTTGTTTATTTTGAGATTGCTGAACATGTCGGCAATCAGCAATCTGAATAGTGTTGCTAGGTTACGAAATAAAATTTTCAAAGAAATGCAAAATTATGATTGGCGTGTCGTGTGAGCTACCAACAATCAGCATACCAAAATTAAAGAAAAGTTAATTGATTGCCAACCAAGCAATCCCGTGTGAGTTGGCCAATAGCCAATCGCTAACGCTTTCATTCTGGACGTGTTCTGAGAGATTGGCGAGAAGAGAGGATCGCCGATCACCAATCGCTTTGGTTCTGTTCGGGCTCTAAGTATTAACTAAAAGCCTATTTACTTGATTCAAGCATATCATTCTTGATTTTTCTCTCCGTATTTAAGTGTTACCAGCCAAAAAAAAAAAAAAAAAATCATTACCTTCATGACAACTGCTGTTGTTTCATTCGCACAGTTCGGTTAATTTTGACAGAAGGTTTAATTGTCTAGATTCATATAAAATTCCTAATGTACGAGTGTCAATTTATCAAGCAATCATCAATTTTTTTATCCTAAAAGTCTGGAAAACTTAAAATGGTTCAAAAGCACCATCTAGGACCACATGTAGCTCCTATCGGAGCCTTTCTGTCATATAATCATAAAATTTTATGTGGTAGCATTGGCCGAAAGCTAAAAGTGCGTTGACCGTTCGATGCTACATTATTTAACGAACCGCGAGGTCTGAGGTTCGAATCCCAGCTGACGCAAAAAAATTTAAATTGAAATTAATTTTTCTGATGGTCCATTTTCTCTTTGCAAACATTAATATTATTATATTTGCACAGGAAATAAGCCTTTTTACAACGATATATCATTTATGAACTTAGGATATTATAACACATGGTCCAATAAGTCCCGAGACCAACTACTAGGCGGCATCTGTAACGAAATATCGACATAATATTGCGATAGTTCCAACCTTTAAAGAATACGTGCAAAATTTCATGACAATCTAACGTTTAGTTCAGAAGTTGCAGTGATTCCAGTGACGCTACTGTTGATATTTTCAAAATAATTAATTCAAAGCAATTCCGTGCGTTGATTTATCACTGTTTTTTTATGGGAAAAAATACCGTCCAAGCTGAGCAATGGCTTCGAAAGTGTTATTCGGACTCTGCTCTGTCAAAAGCAACCATTTGCCGATGGTATACTGAGTTTAAACTTGGTCGTATAGACACAAATGATGCTGAACGTTCAGGATGCCCAAATGAGGCAGTTGTTCAACAAAACAAATAAAAGTACACAAAATGGTATTGGTAAAGTGAAGGTGCGCGAGCTAGCTGAGGCTCTGAAGATACCGAAAAGCAGCGTTGGAACAATATTACAGGAACATTTGTCGATGAGAAAGCTGCTTTCCAAATGGGACCCGCGTTTTCTCACACAGGGCCAAAAACAACAACGTGTCGATGATGCGGAGAAGTGTTTGGCACTGTTTACAAAGAATAAACATGAATTTTTGCATCGGTATGTTACAATAGGTGAAACATGGATCCACCATTCCACACCAAAATCAAAACGGTCGTCAACTGAGTGAAGAGCAACCGATGAAAGCAGGCCAAAGCGACCAAAAACACAACAATCGGTTGGAAAGGTTATGGCATCTGTATTTTAGGATGCGCATGGAATTTTGTTCATTGACTATCTCGAAAAGAGAAAAACAATCAACAGCGATTATTACATAGCGTTTTTGGAGCGTTTGAAGGATGAAATCGCGAAAAATCGGCCCCATTTAAAGAAGAAAAAAAATCTTTTTCAACAAGACAATGCACCGTGTCACAAATCGATGAAAACGATGGCGAAAATCCAAGAATTGGGCTTCGAATTGCTTCCTCATCCACCATATTCGCCAGATTTGGCCCCCAGCGACTACTGGCTCTTTGCAGACCTCAAAAAAATGCTTGCCGGTAAGAGATTTGGCTCCAATGAAGAGATGATGGCTGAAACTGAAGCGTATTTTGAGGTGAAGTACAAATCGTTTTACAAAACCGGTATTGAAAAATTAGAAAAGCGGTGGAATGAATGTATTGTTCTTGAAGGAGCCTATGTTGATGAATAAAGAAGAATATTTGCAAAAAAAAGTTTATTTTAGTACTTAGTCTCGGGACTTATTGGACCATGTGTTATACGGAGTTATGATAAAAAGACCTCGAGAACCTAGTGGCTCATAGTAAAAAATGTCGACAGTGTTGAAAAGCTCCTAAAGTTAACTTGGTGTGAACGCTTCAAATTTGTTTTCAACCCACTAGAATGAAGCAAACCACTAGAATGAAGCAACCCACTCTCATGGGCCATGTCCCTGGATATGCCCATTTGGTTAATGCGGAAGCAGCCTTTTATAAGACCATGTTAACTTTAAAATAGAAGTAAATTTAAAGCATTACATTCGTTGTTACTTTCCAAACTTCTCAAAGTTGTAGTCTTATTGGTATAGCGTGTACATGAAGATTAACAGAATCTCTATTTTTCATTTTCTGCATTTTATACTTCTCTATTATATTTTTTCTATTTTTAGATGAGCAAAAATGAAAACAGCAATCATTAAATTTTGTCTTTTTTTCTTTTGTTGTTTTTTTTTTTTTTTTTTTGTTCAAATTGTTTGAACATTGATAAGTCAGCAAAACTTTTATCGATTAAAACGTAGAAAGTTGGATGGGACAACAAAAGTTCACGGTTAACTGTTTACGGCTGTCAAAATGCCATGAAATATCTAAAATGTTAACCCTATTTAAAAAAAATGACTAGTTCCAAAAAGGAAACAATAGCAACTTCTTTCAATAAGCTACGATACAATAGTTAAAAAATATATAAAAGAGAGAAAAAATAAAGGACACAAGGGAGTTAGGCTTTTCTTAGATTTTTGGATAAAATTGTATCATTATCGCTTAAATGGCAAATGTTTTCAAAGTTTGTACAAAAGTAAATGACTGCAAGCATGAGTACACTTTTGAAACAAGTGCAGGGTAAACTTTTGAACAATGCTTTCATTTAATCTATAAATGAACGAAAGCATGCATGCGTATGTGTGAGTTTGTGTGGGGTTGTATGTTTGTGTATTTGTTACCATCCATCCGGCTAAACTAGTTATTTTTGAGACTAACTTAATTTTGACTCTCAGATCCTTTTGAAGTATCCTCAAGTCATCTGTGTAATTGTGCATGGCATCATAATATGTTATGGCATTGCGAACATCTGAAGTTTTCTGTTTATTCTTCAACACAACTGTGCTCCTAAAATAGAAATAAAATATTTTAAATCGTAATTTAAATAAAAAAAAAGGAAAAAATATAAAAAAGCTACCAACTAAACAAAGTACTGAGGATGTATCAACAAGAGGTGTAAGATTTGTTTTTTTGAATAAAGCAAACAATTACTTCAATGTCGCTTAAATATTCATTGGATTGTGAAGTAGATGTATGCAATACAATATTTATCAATATTGCCAACACACCCTTGCAGCCCTACACCTCTTGTTGATATACCCTTTATATATTGGACAACGTAAGCGAAACAATACAAACATTTCCTTCATCTTCTTGTAATTGTTTGATCCTGTTATATTCAAGTACATTGGTTTTAATGATGGCACATAGTTCAATGTTGAATTAATGAGCTCTCGCGCTAAAAACTCATAGCGTATAAAGGAAACAAAGGCATCGGACCCTAAGTAGCCGCGTCCAAAGTATTTAATACCAAAGGATGAAGCTATATTTTGACATTCTATGCTTTTGAGAAGATTCTTAAAGCCAATTAAGTATCTACAATAAGCAAAAGAGGTAAAAAATAAAATGTTGTAATTTATGCTAGTAAGTTATACTACCTCCAAACGCCACTGCTGTCCGTTTCCTTTATTTGTATCGACAAGTGTTGCAGCAGACCTCTGTTAATTGCCGTGTACCAATTCATGACATCTGTTATTGAGCTATCTTCGGGTTCGGATCTTACTTTGTCTCTAAAATAAATTGAACTGTTTATATATGAGCGAAAAACTAAGATGTTTTGTAATTAAGGGTATTTCCCAGGGCAAACCAATGGTTTGCACGTGTCAGGAATGAATTTTTTTGATTTATTTATTTTAATTTTTTACTTTTTAAGGGGTCACATTAAATTCATAACCCCCCGTTAAATTTGTAACCTAGGGGTTACATATAGGTTACAAATTTAAAAATAAATTTTTTCGGGAATTTTTTTCATAAAAGGAAAAAAGATATCGTTTTAAAATTTTGCACATATATTTATTAACATTTAAAAAATACAAAAAATGCTGGCCATTTGAAAAAAAGCCGATTTCGAGGTTAAAAAATCGGCCGCCATTTTGTTTTGTTTTTTTCGGAGGAAAATAATTACCCTAGTTCAGGCGATATACACTTAAAAATTTTAATTTTGGATTAATTTTGTTTTTTAATGTGGAACTTATATGTTCCAGACTGGTGATATCCTGTACACCGTCAATTTTTGGAATTTTTTTACAAAAAAAATCAAATAACGTCAAAAACCGCTTCAAAAATTCTAAAAATTTGTAATCTTTTAATATTAATAAATATATGGGCAAAATTTGAAAACGACATCTTTTTCCTTCTATGAAAAAAAAAATTCCTGAGAAATTTTTTTTTTAAATTTATAACCTATATGCCCCCTTAACGATATCTCTTTTAAGGTCGATACACTTTTCGCAACGTTCCTGTTACTTAACACCCTTTAAAAAAAAAAAGAAGTTCGCTGTATCGTGAACACAACCATAGGTTCTGACGTGGCAGATTCTCTTTATGTTGTCCTGTTTCTTGTCACTACAATTTCCTTTGTTCCGAAACTCGTCCTCATCCTTATGCTTAACTATATGTATTAGTCTTTATAATTGTCAAGAAGTAGTCCAAATTCTTAATTTTATCCATTCCCAAATTTCTGACCTTATCCTTGTTCGAATCAATTTCCTAATCCTGGCCCCACTTCTTTTCTAAATCTTTGTCCTACCCTCTGAACAAAAAATACCCGGTATTTTCCATTCAAACAAAACTCGCTTGAGATATTGTCAAAATCTTCTTTTTTTTTGGATTGGTACATCTGTCATCTGGTGCTCAGTTTATGCCTTGTAAACAAGTCAGTATGACTTGTCGAATTTAGTTGAGCAGAGAGTTTGTCTTTGTAAATTACTAAAATATATTATGTGGAGAATTGTGGAGAAATATCACAATTGTGGAAAAAATCATAATTGTGGAGAAACAATTCGTGGTTTCTTCAACAAGACAACGCACCGGCTCACACATATCATCTTGTACGCGACTATTTGACCAAAAACAGCGTTCATACCGTTCTGCAAACTCGACATTCACCCGACAACGCTATGTTTTCTATTCCCACGACTCAAGTTACCATTTCGCGGAAAGCGTTTGAAACGATAAAGGCTATAAAGGAGAATTCCCAGAAGGAGGTAAGGGCGATTAAAAAATCAGTCTATGAAATATGTTTTCAAGATTGAAGGAAGCGTTAGAATATGTGTATTGCTTGCAATGGAGATTACTTTGAAGAAAATAAAATTAATATCGATAAATAATTGAAGCGTTTTCATTTCATTGACAAATTCCATGAATATTTTGATCAGAAGGTTTACTTATACAGCTAGAGTTACTACAGCCTTTTTTTTTGTTTTTGAGAAAATTCCAGATGTTTTTATTTTACTTAGGGCTATATGTTTATATGTGTGTATATCTAATTTTTTGAGGATAATTTTTAAGTAAGCAAATTTATATCGAACCTTCAATCGAACCTCAAGTATTGATAAACAAACTGAAGTGAATAAAATAAATGGTTTTTGAAAACCTAAAAAATCCTTGTGTTACACTTTAAATGTAAACCTTGTCCTTAGTGTGTTCAAATCCTTGTTCTATTCCTAGTCCCATTTCTTGTCCTTAGGTCTTGTCCTTAGGCCTTATTATCTTAGGTGTATATAAATCTTTTTCTTTATCTTCGTCATAGACCTCATCCCAATCTTTGTTTGAATTCAAGTCCTAATCCTTGTCATACTCCTTATCTTATTCCTGGTCCCTATCTTTGTCCAAATCATTGCCCTCATACTTTTTCCAATCCTTGTCCTATTAATTATCCAAATCCTTGTCATAATCCTTGTCATAATCCTTGTCCTTATTTTCATTTTGATTTTTTTACTTTTTGCTTTTACTATTGCATTTCGTGCACTTCCCTGAGAGGCCTCAAGATGG
This sequence comes from Pherbina coryleti, assembly GCA_943735915.1. NCBI lineage: Eukaryota > Metazoa > Arthropoda > Insecta > Diptera > Sciomyzidae > Pherbina > Pherbina coryleti. Next base: position 54,247,404 of record OX030951.1, read on the forward strand.
CATTATTTTTCTTTTTTTATTTTTACTATGTGACTGAAAACCTCAACTAAAATTTAATGTAGTGCCATAGTCACGGAATTATACAGTATGTTACACAACTGATCATATACACAAGTAAAACGCTTACAGGCATAATACACGTTTTCTTTTTTAAAATTCAATATTTATTTCTACAGGGTTTGTTAAATAAACTATTTTTACATTAACTTAAAAACAAAAATAAAAAATTATGTTTCATTAATTTTCAAAAATTTTATATATTTTAGTATAAAGCACTTGCCAGGGTGGCGTCCGTAGCGTAGTTGGTTAAAGTGCGTGACCGCTATGTCAACGAACCTGGAGACCCGGGTTCGAACTCAGCAGCGACAGAAAATTATTTGAATTAAAATAATTTTTCTGTACGGCCGCCACCGCTCTGCAGACAATGGCAAACCTCAGAGAGTAATCACAATGCCATGTAAAGCTTCTTGAGAACAAGAAAATTCTGTTCATCGCCGTTCGGAGTCGGCGTTAAACATGTAGGTCCGGTTCTCGGTCAATTGTGTACAAACTTAATAACACGCACAACACAATTGATCATAAGAAGCTAGGTCAAAGTCCTTTCAAGGGCTGAAATGGACAGTTATTTTTTTTTTTTTTTTTTTTTTTATAAGGCACTTGCTCAATTATACAGTGAGCTCACTAACAACTTTGAGATCTTCTACTATTTGGTATAACCACCTTTGGCAGTAATTATTTGTTCCAAACTTCTTAGCATCGGGAAAAAGCTCCTCTTTGTTTGTTGGCGGATCCGGATATTCATTCACCAAAGGTTCCCAATCGATTTGAGAACAGGGCTTTGCTGCGGCGCTTCCATGGTATTGATATTATTGGTTTTTAAGAACACCTTGGTATCTTTAGACGTATATTTGGAATCGTTGTCTTGCAGTAATATATAATGCTTAGCATTTAATCCCAAATTTTTTCGAGAGAAGCAAAATATTCTTGCTGTAATATGTTGATGTAGATAGTAACCAAATAAATCAAAATTAATTTTCCGATACCATTTCTGGCAAAACCACCCCAAAATAAAATTTTTTTCCTCCGCCAAATTTAACGGTAGGAATAACATCGCGTTGAGTTCTCATTTTGTAAGGCATTTTCCATACACGTCGGATTCCGCCTGATGCGTGCATGTTTATTTTGCTTTCGTCAGTCCAAATCACGAACGGCCACTGCTCTAAAGACCAATTTACATGAGCTTTTCTTTTTGAACTCGCTGTCACGGGCTGGTAGTAGGCGTTTCTTGAACTTTCGCCGTGCCCATATCCCATTTTTCTTAGCTCTTAATTAGCAGTCATTCTTGAAACTAATTTCTCAAAGTTTTTTTGAGCTGCTTTTAACGTTAGTGTCCGATTTTGCTATTCCTGTGATAATTGAACGGCTTATTGCTCTCCGATCAAGGTCGTTTAAAATGCTTCGTCGATCAGCACTCTGCTTGGGAGCCTCATATCATTGTTTATTAGCAATGTTCTTCACAGAGCGTATGAAACACCCACAGATGACGTTGCAAGACGATATGACAGGCCTTCAATTAGTTTTTTGATAACCGAATTTGTTATGAAATGAGTTAACGTTCGCATTTTGCCTAAAATAATTACTTTCAATATTGAGTAAATATTAAACATTACAAATCATTATTATCTTACCAGGATTTAGCAGCAAATATTTCCAAGATGTCATAGATATGAACAGTTTATGTGACTTTTTTCCAATGCACATCCAAGCACATCAAGCTCTGTAACACAATTGAGCAAATGACTCCCATGCCAAAACGCAAATATTAACATGATAGCGGTAATATATTACAGTTATCATGTTGATATTTTATTTATAATAGCAACACGGAGAAGATAGTTTTCACTTGACTAAATGAGGGAAATTTTGCAAACCTGCTGCTTGTAAACATTACAAAAATGAATTCTTAGGAAACTATGTTTATTTGCTTAATTATGTTACATACTGAAATTTCACGCAACGTTTTTTTTTCAGTTATAAGCATTTTTACAGCATTAGCCGGTGACCAGTGTGATATATTTTATTTTCGTAATTATTTCAAAGAAACATCTTTTGTTGTAAAATAAATTTTTTAGCAGGACTTCTAATTTGCGAGTAATAATTTCATGCAACAATATTGCATTTTTGTTGCGTAAGTTGCTGCCTACGGGACCAGACGACGTCATAATTTATTTTTGCCGTAAGGTTGAATATGAATTTTTCATTTCTGTTTTAAAGCCTTTACCCTGCCGCGTAAATTATTGTCCTTTACCACGGACAATAATTCCATGCAACGCCATTACATGATTGTTGCATTTTCGATCTTATAACAGTTTTCTCTACGGCCTCATAACGTCATGAATTTCTTGTCAATTTTTATTAATATTTCTCATGAGGACTAAGAACCAGACTTTACTGGAGTATAATACTTAGTACTTAGTACTCTCATATGTTTTGGTACACGACTGAAAGTGCTCACTGAGAGTGAACTACTGAACGTACTCGCTTAGTTTTTGACGCCCATTTGACATTTAGCATTTATGCTTCTTTTTCGCGAAAAAAATTTTTCGGCGGCAATTGTTTAAAATCATGGAATGGGGCTCGCTAGAAAATCGTGTTCTTATAAATAGTTGGTCTTAAAAAAATATGGCCTCGATAGAGGTGATATCTTTCGAACCTTGCGACCACTCGCAGTCACTCGTAATTTTGTGAATCGCACTGTGAAGTTGTTTAAGGATACTGGTGGAATAATCAATCGTCTAAAATCCGACCGTCCGCGTGTTGTAAGAACACCACGAGCCATCAAGGCGGTGAAGTATCGAATCATGCGAAAACCGCGCAATATATCGGCGCAATCGATCTCTCGCTTTCTTAAATGAGACTTAGGGCTCAGAGCATACAAAAGACACACCTTCTCACAGTAGCGTTAAAGGATCAACGTAAGCGAAAATCGTAAGCGTTACTTCTCAAGCACGTGGATAATGCCCACAGACGAATTCTGTTTACTGACCAAAAAATTTTCACCGTAGAGGAATCGTTCAATAAACAAAATGATAGAGTGTATGCTCTGTCACCACGACATTCAGCAGAACACGTTCCAAAAGTTCAGAGAGGTCACTACCCAGCTTATGTGATGGTTTGGTGGGGATTCATCTATGATGGGATCAACAAGCTCCATTTTTGTGAAAAAGGTGTCAAGACTTCGACGAAAGTGTATAAATCCGATATTTTGGAATTGGTTGTGAAGCCTCAGCACGATATTATACGAAAACAAGCCGTGGACCTTTCAAAAAGATTGTGTTCCGGCCCATAAGGCTAAATTGACTCAAGAGTTTCTCAAAAATATTGTCCCGGACTTAATTTCCATGCATCAAAGACCAGCGGGTAGCTCTGACTTAAACCCATTGAATTACAAATTGTGGTCCGTGTTAGAGGGCCAACTGTTTCCGTAGCTTGCTCTACTCGACACCCAAATATTGAGTCTGTAAAGTGCGCTCTTGTTCGAGCAGTGGAGAAATTTCCTATGTCGTCAGTGCTGCGATCGATGACTAGCCGGATCGTAGTGCCAGAAAGCAAAAGGTGGCCATTTCGAATAAGTTGTTCTAAAATTTGTAGCTGTTGAATGACTCAATAAATAAAAAAAAATTTTTTGAAAAAATCTTCCGTTGTTTTCATTTTATGACCAAAAAACCGTCTAGCAAAACATATGAGCGTACTAAGTGTATTTTACCATAGCATATATAGGTGCTATTATTAAAGCATTATAATTACATCCAATAAATTTGAAGATTCATTGCTAAGACAGCTTTTTCCGCGTTCCGATGACGTATATTCTAACGAAAAAAGCAGACTGAATAACTAAAGGGAAAGCAAACTAGAGTCTAGATAACACCCGGGTCGACCGAGTGGGTTAAACAAAAGACAGACAGGCCGACAGTGCTCAGGTAGTAAAGATAGCAACGTAAAAGGCACAGAATAATAAAAGGTGGGGGCAAAATTAATCACCCAATGTTCTTTTGTTGGAAATTTTTTTTTTTTATTTTTTTAATGAAAAACTTTGGGTGTGCTTGTGAAATTTGTTTATTTATCCATTAGAATTTATTCCATCAAGTTGAGAAAATGATATCGGGCAAGTGGCCGCCGCCAGAGTTAATGACCATACGGGCTCGTTTTATGACATTTTCCATCACTCTTGCCAGAACTTTGGGCGACACGTTCTCGTATTCTTGGTGAATATTCAATTTAAGAGCTTGAAAAGCCTGAAGCTTGTTGTCATACACCCGCGACTTCAAAAAGCCCAATAAAAAGAAGCCTGGAGCGGTTAAATCGGGTAATCTGGCCGGCCAGTGCAAATCAACAAAACGTGAGACTAAGCGACCCGGAAATGCTTCCTTCAGAATATCAATTGTGGCTTGAGCAGTGTACGCCGTTGCACCGTCCTGTTGGAACCACATGTTCTCCAGTCCCAATTCATCCAATTGAGGAAGAAAAACTTCGGTAATCACGGCTCAGTAGCGTGCACCGTCCACAGTCATCGTTTGGTCCGCGGCATTCTCAAAAAACAAAAACAATACCCCGATGACTCCTGCAGCGTAAACAGCACACCACGCCGTAACTTTAAGCGGGTGTAATGGTTCTTCGTGGGTGATACACGGATTTTCGGTGCCCCAGAAACGATTATTTTGTTTATTCACTTCACCGCAAAGATGAAAATGAGCCTCATCGCTCATGATAAGTTTCGATGAAAAATCGTTCACCTCTTCGTGGAGATTCAGAATGGCTTAAGCTAACAACTGATGCACTGTCTGCACTTTGTAAGAGAACATCTTCAAATCTTTCACCAAAATTCTGCGTAGAGACCGCCTCAATCTCAATATCACGTCTCAAGACGCGTGACATGTCGTCTAGTAGATGTTCCGGGCTCTTCTTCGACATCTTGGGTAACAGCAGTGATATTCTCAGCAGAACGGCTGCTCCGGGGCCGGCCAGTCTTGCTTAGATCTCATGTTGTCCCAGTCTCTTCAAGGCGAGTTGCCAAACACCGCAGTGTTTGTCCAGTTGGTGTCGGACGGCCAGAAAATCTGCGACGAAATTCACGCTGCGCCGACACAACCAACAAATTGTTGCGCAAAAAAATGGAAACAATTATTTTGAGTTCTTGCGGAGTAAACCGATTCATAGCTTGTCGATTTGTATTTTGCGTTTGTTTACTTCACAAATGTCAAAACCGACATTTCAATTGACATTTGGCGCCATTTGCAAGAGTTATAGGGTGCTCCAACAGTGTGATTACTTTTGCCCCACCTTGTATAGATACTCGTAGACTACCCCGATCGTTCTAAAGTGTTTACGCAATATTTTCCGCAACACGAACTTTTGAAAAACTGTAAAAACTTTTATTTTATAAAATTATTAACCAGAACGATCCCTAAACCTCTAATGAATTCGTTTCGAGAACGCTTCCGATAACAATTCAAATGGCTTATGACTATTTTGAGTATAGAAACAAAATTTAACACACCTGAAATCATTAAGTCTATTCTGAAATTCCGTCCGATTGAGTAAAACTTCATAATCGTCATCATCTGGTGACGTTGGAACGCTAACCTCGCTCCATGTAGTCATATTATTGAGGGCGTAGTCCGTAACGGCAAATCGTTGAGTAAGATTAGAGCTGCAGTTGAAATTTTTTATATTAATAAAATAATACAAAGTATACAAAAACATTTGATGAAATTCTGAAAAATATTTATATCCAACAAAAAAAAAACAAAACCTCTAAGTAGTTACAAAAGCTTATCCATACATCTTATAGTTGACGTATATCATTTTGTCGATGACTACGGTTCTTAGAATACTCTAATTGAATATTAAAGATTAATAGACATACGATACTTACCGAACTTTACTGCCATTGGTAAATATAAAAAATGCCACTTCAGAGCGCTCAAGTTGCAAACGTGTAACAACTTTCCCCAAATCCGTTGCAATAGTGACCTGATATTGAAAAAAAACATTGAATATTAAATATCTACGTTTTGTCACCATGAAAGAAAGTGTAAACACGGTTTTATGCAATGTTATACTTTTCAAACAACACAAACACACTTTTGAATCGTCACAGGATTTGTAACTCAAGTAATAAAGGGTGATTTTTTTGAGGTTATGATTTTCATGCATTAGTATTTGACAGATCACGTGGGATTTCAGACATGGTGTCAAAGAGAAAGATGCTCAGTATGCTTTGACATTTCATCATGAATAGACTTACTAACGAGCAACGCTTGCAAATCATTGAATTTTATTACCAAAATCAGTGTTCGGTTCGAAATGTGTTTGTTCGACAAATTTTGTTCAGCGATGAGGCTCATTTCTGGTTGAATGGCTACGTAAATAAGCAAAATTGCCGCATTTGGAGTGAAGAGCAACCAGAAGCCGTTCAAGAACTGGCCATGCATCCCGAAAAATGCACTGTTTGGTGTGGTTTGTACGCTGGTGGAATCATTGGACCGTATTTTTTCAAAGATGCTGTTGGACGCAACGTTACGGTGAATGCCGATCGCTATCGTTCGATGCTAACAAACTTTTTGTTGCCAAAAATGGAAGAACTGAACTTGGTTGACATGTGGTTTCAACAAGATGGCGCTACATGCCACACAACTCGCGATTCTATGGCCATTTTGAGGGAAAACTTCGGAGAACAATTAATCTCAAGAAATGGACCGGTAAGTTGGCCACCAAGATCATGCGATTTGACGCCTTTAGACTATTTTTTGTGGGGCTACGTCAAGTCTAAAGTCTACAGAAATAAGCCAGCAACTATTCCAGCTTTGGAAGACAACATTTCCGAAGAAATTCGGGCTATTCCGGCCGAAATGCTCGAAAAAGTTGCCCAAAATTGGACTTTCCGAATGGACCACCTAAGACGCAGCCGCGGTCAACATTTAAATGAAATTATCTTCAAAAAGTAAATGTCATGGACCAATCTAACGTTTCAAATAAAGAACCGATGAGATTTTGCAAATTTTATGCGTTTTTTTTAAAAAAAAAGTTATCAGGCACTTAAAAAATCACTCTTTACTTTGTTTAAATTCTCTGCTTTGTCCAAAGTGTTTCATGTAAAGTTTTAGTAACGCGTTCTGGATGTAGCGTACATTGCAGCTAGTACATAAAAGTTTAAGTACCATGAAGCTTAACAATTTTCAACGCTACCCGTGCGCCTTATACAAATATTGGCACTTGACACTTTCGCTCTCTCTCTCTCATTCACGTCACACGTTGTCAACATTTCACCCGATAAATTTCAATTACAATCCAGCGATTATCTACAACAAACACTGCACTTGAACATGTACGCTAGGATGAAATGAAATGAATTGCGACGAGCCTCAAGCATCATCTCTGCACACCCTCTCGTACTGGGACTTTCTGTATTGGATCTGTCGATGAAGTACACTCACCTGCGTTTCAATGTCGGACACTTCCACTCTGTCGTTTAGAATTTCTTGAAGAATTAGAGATGTTTGTACAATCAGTGCTAATATTGGTATAAATGGTAAAATTATCATCTGTAAAGTAATAAATTTTGCGGAATGTTAAAGTGGTGTGCCATGCGACAATTTGTTTTAATAAACTATGAAGTGTATCTTAATTGATATGCATTACATGGAATAGTCGTTAAGTGGGCGGTAATTATTGTGTGTTGATGGAGAGTGTTCTAGTATTACCTGTAATAATTGTATGCGTCTGCCAGTCTTAATTGCTGGATTTCTCGCCGCTGCTATGCAACATTTGCCCTTAACATCTGTTGAAATGTCCTCGGAGCTAATGGAGCGTATGGACATTTTGTCCGCTTGAATTGTGATGGCTTTGCTATTTTCTATGTTCATGTCCACATCCATGACATGACGGTGAACTATGTTAACATTCGAATTAGTGCTCGTGTCAACGCTGAACTTCGGTGACTGGTCTTTGTAAACAGAAGATGTTGGAGAGTTTTCCATTATAATGTTGCATTTTCCATTCATCATGTTGTATGGTCAATGGTGTGTTCATGATATTTTTAAATGTAAGATTTTAAGCTCATCCGATTTTAAAAGAAGTCATTAGAGCAATGAGCTATCAACGAAAAAGGGGAGGAGTCTCATGCATTAGGAGAAGGTTTAATTATTTGAAAAAAAAAATTATGTATTTCTAATGACTCTCCTTCCGCGATTGTAATCCTAAAATGGTCTCATCCATCTGACTGTATAAAAAAGTTACAAAATATTAACGAAAACAGAGTTAAACACATTTAAGTAGTGAGAACGCACGGAATGGAACAAACTGATTCTGAGTGATGGGGCCCATTTTCATGTGTCTGGATATGTCAGCAACCAAAAAAATTACTAGAGCGTTCAAGATGCTGCCGGTCTCCAAGTGACGGCACCACCACTCTTCAAATATTAGGTGTAGTCAAAATAAATCCATCGATAAAATCATCGAAATCGTCGTGTCCGACCTTCATGTAAGCACTGTTTCGATTGCGCAGGAGCTAAACATTGCACAAAAAACCGTTTAGAAGCACTTGAATAAGGCTGGATACAAAAAGATGTATGGGTACCACAAACCTCAATGACCGAATTTCCATCTGTGAATCGCTGCTCAATCGCTACAACATCGAGCCATTTCTAAAGCTAATGGTGACTGGTGGCCAAGGCCAGATTGACGGCCAGGAAGGTTTTGCTGTGTGTTTGGTGGGATTGGCAGGGAGTCTTCTACTATGAGCTGCTCCCTTACGCCCAAACTCTTAATTCGGACCTGTACTGTCAACAATTGGACCGTCTGAAAGAAGCAATCGGCCAGAAGCAGCCAGCTTTGGCCAATAGGAGAGGAATTGTGTTCCAACAGGACAACACTAGGCTACACACATCGATAGTGACTCGCCAGAAGCTAAGGGAGTTCTTATGGATCTTATGGTTCTTATGGATTCACCCTGTAGTCGGGACCTGGCACCAAGTGATTACCACCTGTTCCTGTCTATGGCGAATGAGTTCCGGGGAATCACCAAAAACAGTGGCCACTCCAGAATGTATTGAAAAAATCCACGATTTCCTTTTGGACGAAAGTGAAAGTACGTGAGATAGCTACAGCCGTGGTCATATCAAGTAGATCAGTGGTTTCAATTTTACTTGAACATTTGGGTATGAGAAAGCTGACTGCAAGATGAGTGCCACGTTCGTTAACAACAAATAAAAAACAAGAACGTGTTCGCAATTTCCAACAATGTTTGGACATGTTTAAACAAAATCCGACTGACTTTTTTCGTAATATAGTGACGATGGATAAAACAGGGATCCACCACTATACACCAAAATCGAAAGAGTGGGTAGGTCCCAGTGAAAGTGCAACATATCGAGCGAAGACTCAACAAATGGCCGGAAAGGTTTTGCCGTCTGTTCTTTTGGGATGCAAGTGTCATTTTGTTCATCGACTATTTGAGACTAAATTTAGATCGAAACCATGGCTAAATATTACCAGTTACGCTTCGAACTCCAGATTTGGTCCGCAGCGACTATTATCTGTTCCCAAATTTAAAAAGGCACCTCCAGGGGAAGGACATTTGCGACGAATGAACAGGTCGAATTGGAAACTGAAACGAATTTCGGAGATATCGAGAAATCTTATTATTCAAACGGCATCGCAATGTTAAAAAATCGTTGGAATAAGTGTATCGAGCTGAAAGGGGACTATGTGAAAGAATAAACAATAATTTTAATTTTTTTAAAATTGCATGCCTCTTGTCAAAAACAACTGTTTTCGAAACCTAGCTTTGTTCGGAACATAGCATAGCAAATTTTTCGTATTCGTAACGTAGGCTTATGTTCGTAGATTTATTACGACAGATCTTAGAATAAGGCTGTATATCTCCTACAAGTTTGTACGGCACGTTTTATGTCACAAAATGTTTGAAGCCCGCCATCCAGCAAATATCAAATGATGTCTTGTCTATTTTCCATTTCTCAATTTTTTCAGTAGCTACAAATTTCGTCAAATAATCGAACTGACGAATAAAAACTTTCTCGAAGAATTCGGGATTTGGGGACATTTGATTTGGGGACACCGGGACATTTGCCAAAATTCGGGAACATGTCCCGAGTAAATGGGACAGACGGTACTACACATAACAGTTGGTTTCGTTTTTGTTGTTTGTTATTGGTTTTGTTTATCGTCAACAGGATTAATGGGACAAATATTTTTACATTACATTTTACAAATATATTACAACGAACAGTACAGATGTATGTAGCTACAGAGCCATTGAGTAACTACAATAAATTTATAACTACTACGCAGGTGTAGACAAGGTGGGGCAAAAGTAATCACCCAATGTTTTTTTTGCTGTAATTTTTTTTTAATGAAAAACTTTGGTTTTGCTTGTGAAATTTGTTTATTTAATCTATTAGAATTTATTCCATCAAGTTGAGAAAATTATATCGGCCAAGTGGCCGCCGCCAGAGTTGGTGACCACACGGGCTCGTTTTATGACTTTTTCCATCACTCTTGCCACAGCTTCGGGCGACAGGTCCTCGCATTCTTGGCGAATATTCTCCTTAAGAGCTTGAAGAGTGTGAGGCTTGTTGACGTACACTCGCGACTTAAAAAATCCCCATAAAAAAAATGTTGGAGCGGTTAAATCGGATGATCTAGCCGGCCAGTGCAAATCAACAAAACGAGAGATTAAGTGACCCGGAAATGCTTCCTTCAGAATATCAGTTGTGGATCGAGCAGTGTGCGCCGTTGCACCGTCCTGTTGAAACCACATGTTCTCCAGTGCCAATTCGAATCGATAATCTTGGCTCTGTGGCGCGCGCCGTCCACAGTCGTCATTTGGCCAGCGGGGTTATCAAAAAAAAAAAAATGGCCTGATGACTCCTGCAGCGTAAACAGCACACCACGCAGTAACTTTGAGCGGGTGTAATGGTTGTGGGTGATACAGGGATTTTTGGTGCCCAAGAAACGATTATTTTGTTTATTCACGTCATCGCAAAGATGGAAATGGGCCTCATCGATCATGATAATTTTCGATGAAAAATCGTCCTCCTCTTCGTAGAGATTCAGGATGGCTTGAGCGTAGGTTACACGCGGTTGGCACCAGAGATCTGCAATGAGTACTAATGAAATTATTATACTTAAGTCATGAGCCATGACTACTGGTGCAAGTGTGTACTTATACCAACTCAACAAAATACTTTGACTCATTCCCACCAAAACCCAAAAATACTCATAGTACTTCTACACACATGTGTGTCGACAAATTATTACTCTATTGGTTCTGGGTAAATCATCTTATGTGACTCACTTGTTCATGTGAGAGGAAAATAAGTATGAGTGAGTTGAGTATTATTTTGTGTTTTCCCTTAGCTTATTCTTTTTGCTGATTTGTTAACTTTTTCGTGTGAGAAAATGAATGAGTTGAGTATTATTTTGTATTGTGCCTTATGCTCTTTGCAAAACAATTATAGTTTGTTTCAAAAAAATTCAATTAACAAGAAAGCTGAACTAAAAATGATTCTAAGTACTTAAGTCATTGCACTGAACTCATGGTGTTTATTGGTGTTGTGAGTCATTACGGTATGCAAAATACATACATTGAGTCAATGAGAGAGTTGAGCACTGCACCGGTTCATATCAGCAGATAGCTTATTATTAGTTGCTTTGTGTGAAGTGAGTGAACGAGTATGAGTGGATATGAGTGCAAATTCTTCTTTGACTTAAATCCACTAACATTCATTCTTGTGTTAGTCAACCAATGACTCAAAAACAAGAATAATTGCAGGTCTCTGGTTGGCACTCAACAACTAACAGCTGATGCACTGCCTGCACTTTGTAAGGGAACATCTTCGAATCTATCACCAAAATTCTGCGTAGGGACCGCCGGCTAATGCCCAATTGCGTGAAACGTCGTCTGGTCGATGTTCCGGGCTCTTCTTCGACATCTTGGGTAACAGCAGCGATATTATCAGCAGAACGGCTGCTCCGGAGCCGGCCAGCCTTGGGAAGATCTTGTGTGATCCCAGTATCTTCAAGGCGAGTGGCCAAACGGCAACGGCTGCGCCAACACAAACGACAAATTGTTGCGCAAAAAAATGGAAACAATTATTCTGCGTTCTTGTGGAGTAAACCAATTCATAGCTTGTCGATTTGTATTTTGCGTTTGTTTACTTCACAAATTTCAAAACCGAATTTGCATTTGGTGTCATTTGCAAAAGTTAGCGGGTGTCCCAATAGTGTGATTACTTTTCCCCCACCTTGTATATGCACAGACTGCGTATGGTAGCTGTTAGCTTCATATATTTTTTAGATATAATAAATTCGAATTATTAATTATATTGTTATAATACCCCTTCACACCGAACTCGTTAGTTTGGTATTTGGTTAGTTATTACTTCGTTAAATTTGTTAACCTTTTGTTTCATCTCGTTAGTCTGGTAATTATAGTTGAATAACAGCTGATTTTACTTTTCGTAAATTACAATTGCTGAAAATTTATAAGTAAAAAGTGGAAAGAATAGAGAAAAAAATTAATTTATTTATGGAATACTTACTTTTCAGCAAAAACTTCAATTTAATATGCGTTGGGTTTTATTTTTAATGCATTTCAATTTCATTCAATTAAAAATATGGAACAGCTGTTCGCATTTTGCCAACTAACGAAAAAATTATCAGGGTTGCTAAGTTGTTACTTTGTTACTCGGTAATTCGATAATTTTACAAAACAAAGTGCATGTAAAAAAATAACAAGTATCTAACAAACTAACGAGTCCGGTGTGAATACCCCTAATATATGTAATATTTCTATATTGGCAGCAACATAAATTTTCAATAAATTTCATCTATTAAATATAGCATATACATAATAATAATAAAACTTATATAAATAAACTTAAACCAAAATATACAAAACAGAATATTTCTCTACTAATGCATAAAAAGGAATTTTAAGTCTAAATTTATCTTTATTTCTAAGTCTTTTATGTCTTTTATTTCTAAGTAGGGCTCTTGAAAGCTCAGAAAACTTATGAACATATGTTATAAGATTGAATTGCCTTAAGAGTGAGAGAGAGAGAGAGTTCTATAAAATAATATGCTTGTTGAATTTAGTAACTGTAGAAGTCATTGAGAGTAAAATTTGCTAAACCACTTTTGAAATAATTCGATGGTGTCAAAACAGATGATTTTAACCATTTTTTTTTTTTATTTCTCTTTAACGAAGAAAGGAAACTAGCTATTCCTGAACTATCTTAATCAAGTTCGGAAAACTTTCAATTTGCTACTCACACCCTCATTGAGTTTACTTTGTATGGTTAAGCTTATTGGCATCACAGAATAATATTAAGAGCATTGAAGCATTAAGCCAAAACTTTCATAATTCTTTGGGAGCATTTCTCTGTCTCTCTTACTCCTATTAATAAATAATACTTCACAATGTATACAGTCAGAACTTCAATGGGAAAACTTTTTCTTGAAATACTTTGTGGTGTATTCGTACTATTTTCTTTTTTTAGCCCCTTAACGCTCATTGTATATTTTAAGATACAACCATGAAATAGTACCTAAGGCTTTATTTAACGTTCAATTATATTAAAAAACCCCCAAACACGTCTGAATTAATCAAATAATTTATGTTTGAAAGTACATTTGCACATAAATAGAATTTGTTTGAAATGATATTTTTTCTTGGTGCGGTGCTTCACTTGGCAACTATTGCTCTATCAAATTTTAAATGCATATTATTTTTCGTGTCAAAAGGGTATAATGATCCATTCCAAGCCATAGATAAATGTGGATTAAAAAGTTATCCAACCATCACTTTATCTTTATTTACATAAACGGCGGGGTTTTTTATCCACAAATTACACTGATGATGTGGAGGGAACACTTCTCTAGACGTTGAATTGATGACGCTGAAATAATCCCGTCAATCTAGATAATATCCCGGAAATCCCAATCACGGATGATAGCGTCGAAATTCCAATGCCCAACTTTAATGAAGTCTTGAAAGCTATAGCTAAAATGCATTCATGAGCTTCTATGCAGAATATAGTCGGAAGAACGCATTCCAAACGGTTGGAATCGCAGTGTACTCAGCCCAATCCATAAGCCATTTGACCCAACTACAGTGGGATACGCCTTTTTAATATTGCACATAAGGTCCTGTCGAGGGTATTATGTGAAAGACTGAAGCCCATCGTAAACCAGCTCATTGGAACTTATTATCTACCGGATATTTACGCTAAAAAAGAAATGAAGATATTAACCCCAGAAAAATAAACCGACACACATCATTGCTTTGTACATTACAAAGACACCCTGGACATTCCAATAAGATATCACCTACACTTCAACATATCTGAATTTGGAATTCAGTCTTTGCAGAATGACACTGAGCAACAATAGCAGCACAGCTAAAATCTGAGGGAACTCCTCCCCCCCCCCCCCCTTTCAATACCAAATGAAGTTTCTTTCAGACAAGGTGATTCCTTATCTGGCAATATTTTTAATCTCATGATTAAGAAAATCATCCGAGCTGCTGATCTGAGACATAGTGGCACGATATTTTACAAGAGCATCATCAGCCACTGGCGTATGCTGATGATATCGATATCATTGGCCATAATACACAGAAAGACTTTGCAGCATTCTCGAGATTAGTGAAAGAGTCGAGTCGAATAGGTCTTGCAGTGAACGTAGATAAAACGAAATACCTATCCAGGTATTCCAAGCATCTTTGAGGTTGCTTATATAAGATTCTGTCGTGGGACTTAGCACTTTGTCAATATGGGATCCAGCATAAACTACTCCAACAATGCCAGCATTCAGATTGAATGAAGAATAACTCCAGCCAACAGTTGTATTTTAGGTTAAGTAGGCAATTGAGAAGCGGAGGCCTCTCTCGACGAACAAATCCACGCTCTATAAGTCATTTATCATGCCCATCCTATTGTATTCACGACACAATCCTGGACGTTAAACAGTTCTGATGAAAAGATTTTGGGTATCTTCGAAAGAAAGATCCTTCGAAAGATCTTTTGTCCAATCTGCGTCAATGGAAAGTAACGAATTTGATGGAACCACGAGCTGAACGCCGATATCGAAATAGTTAAGCGCATAAAAATAGAGCAGCTTCAAAGATTAAAAACAATGAGAAATATTCTATTTGGTAACCGGTGTCGGTAAACGGTGAAGAGGATATCCACGTTTCCCCTTTGTAAGGAACAAGTGTTGAACAATCCGATGACGTTCGGTGCTTCCAACTGGCGCCAAAAAGCTTGGCAAGAGTGGTGGTAGCCGATCACCTCTTCAGCAGCCGTACGCATAGAGTAGGAAATGTGAGTCCACTGGGCGCATATGTCGTCGATCGGAGGAGTGCTTTCTTGAAGCAGGAGTGAGTGTCGAGTAGCGAAGTCTTCGGCTGTCCGTGTTAATTGCAGGTTTTCAACGTCTAGCTTTCTCTGTGTTGGATTGTGCGCATTCTTGTTTGCGCACAGACGTATACGAATCTTGGCTGCGACAAGGTAATGATCCAAGTCTATGTTGGCACCACGGATCGGGCGTATATCTAGAACATTGGAAGAGTGCCTTCCGTTCAATCGAAACGTGATCAATTTGATTGCGTGTCTTTTGATCAGGAGACGGCCAAGTGGCCTTATAAATACTGAGATGCTTGAATCTAGTGCTGCTAACGACCATGTTTCGAGCTGCGACAAAATCAATTACCCTCATTCCATTGTCGGAGGTGTTGTCATTGAGGCTGAACTTTTCAACTGTTGGACCAAAGATATTTTCCTTTCCCACGTTGGAGTTGAAGTCACTCAGCACGACTTTTATGTCTTGGCTGGGGCAGCGCTCATAGAAGCTTTATTTCTCATAGTCTAGCCTTGTATTGAAAACTTTTGCATTGAAACAGATTTTGGTAAGTCGTTCATTCACAGGTGTGAACCAAACAACCATAAATCCGTATACAAACTACTTTTCCACATGGCCGCTGTAGTAGATATCACAGAATGCTTACCGAGAACAACGCTGTCTCCTCCATTGCATTTCTTGGATTTCTCCAAGATTTCTATCAGTTGGATAGATACACCCGATTAAGACTCCCAATTAAGGTTCCGGTTGCCAGTTTGCCATTTCTAGAGGACACCATGTAGAGGTTTGAGTCGACTTGAGACGATTTCGACATGGAAAATGCTCGACACACCAGGTTGAGGCAGTCAGACACGTTACCATGTAAAGAGAACCCCATGATCCTTACGTGTTGCCTTGTGAGGATCGTCCTCCTTTTCATCATTTAAGGTAATGGAAAATAAATTTGTGAAACAGTTTTGAAATAATAACTCGTTTTAACTAAAATTCTGAATTTCTATGAAAAATATGAGTACATTATCTACTTAAGTATTGGAGATGGTGCACCAAAACTTTTGACTTTTTTATTTTGGGCAATTCTGTTGTGCTGTGTTATCTGCAGTAAAAACTTTAAATAGATGATATTCTCCACCATGGTTTAGTTACAAATACTTAAATACAATTATTTTACATGCAACTAATTGCTTTTGAATGCTATTTATTTAATAATTGGCTATGTATGTTGTAAGCATGTTAGAAATTACAACATTTACCCTACTGTATATCGGCTCCCAAAATGGGTGGTACCATCACATAGTGAGCGCTTCAGTTTTCCGGCTGAGTCATGATAGATTCAGCAGCTTAATTTTCTGATTTTTCGATTAGATAAGCATATTCAATTAAATTTTAATCAATTGTTATCAATTAAAATGGAATTTTTTTTTTCATTATCCGTTTGACATTTGAATTCGGTCTCTCAAAAGAGAGTCTCTCAAAAACGAAATTGACATAGTTTTCAACTTTAACAAAATGGTTCAGCACTAGTCCCACTGCACTTCCCTTAAAGATTGTTTTAGTTGCCGCTTAAAACGATTCATGTCTTGAGGAACGACATTTGTTAGCTTTAGATTTCCTTTTCCTAATATCCTAACAAGTTCTATTCTCGAGACAAATGATTTCTCATTGCACTAGAACTAGACCAGTTATTCTTCTTAGTTCACTTCAAAAAAACTGCTGGGTATTTCCATATATTTACAACCAGCTAATGATGTAGTAGAAGCTTCTACTTACCCAGTAAGAAATGTTTGGATTAATACCGAAATCGAACAATAATGGAGTAATGACTTGTTCATCCATTTGGAGTAGTAAACGAGCAATCGAACGGTATTTTTAGTAGTAGTAATTAATTTTTCATATTTTTGGAGTAATAAGCGAGCAATTGAAGCGTTCTTTTAAGTTTTTCCAAAATATGTGATGACTCCAAATTGTGCAATAAAGGACGCATCAATGCATTTTTGGAATATTTGGATTTACTATTTGGAATTAATTATTAACATAACTGTTAACTATTATTCTTAACTTGAGCTTTAGGACTAGAATGTTGACAACAAGACAACATTAAGACAATGAAGGCCACAATCAATAACAACAAGAATGGCTGTGTATAGAGCAAGTCACACAGCAGACCAGACAGACTGTTTCGTTGGCCGCTACACCAACTCATCAGTAGTCTTGCATGACTTTTCACTGCGATCCACTCAAGCTACTAAGGTACTACTTATACTGCCAATATGCGGACAAAGTTACCCGGAAGTTTTTTTTGACAGAGAGAAAGCTTAAATTAGTAACTGAGTTCTTATCTACTTCGATACACCCTGTGTCAAGGTTAACATAGATCGTATCATACTTTTAGGCATTGCCTTAACTCATTTGCATCTTCGAAAATCGATCACAGCGGTTTAACGCTATCAGAGCGTGTTGAAGTTTTTTTATTTTTTTTTCTTGTTAGCTCCTTCTTTTTTCCACACTTACATGTTTAGGGTTCAGCTAGTTTAACTGATGGTACACCTAAAATGGTGTGGAGACCATTTTGTTATGAAAAACAAAAAAAAAAACAAAATGTCAAAAATAAATTCCGGGTAACTTTCTCGGCATAGTAGCAGTATAAGTAGAACCTAAGTAGCTTAAGTGGATCACAGTGAAAAGTCATGCAAAAACTACTGATGAGTTGGTGTAGCGGCCAACGAAACAGTCTGTATAGATATGCTGTGTGATTTGCTCTATATAGAGCCGTTGTTGTTGTTGTTGGTTGTTGCCTTCTTTGTCTTCATGTTGTCTTGTTGTCAACATACTTGGCCTAAAACTAAAATTTGTTTTCAATATAAAATAATGAAAGGTAATATTCAAATATTAAGATTAAAATATTATTCTTAACTTGAGATGTCTTCGCATTGAGTGTGGATTTTTTCTTAATTCACGCTTTGTCTTCTAAAATAAAACACGTGCTTGAAGCATCGTGAGTACTTAATATTATGGTTGTAATTTTAAAGAAAGTTATTAAAAATGTGCGAACATTTTTTTTTCTAAGCGACATTTCAGGAGGTTAGTGGAGAAAGAAATTGAAACCTTAACATTTTCCCCATCAATTCTTTGCAGGAATTAAATTCGGCAGAACAGCAGATTGAAACCAAGCCTGATTCGGAATTACTTACATTAGGGGTATTCACGGGTTGATGCGAATTGTAAGAATGTGAAAATGGAAAATATTTTTCGCACTAACAGTTGTAGTTTCTTATGAATTTTAGAATGAAGGCACTGTTTTAAGTTTTTTTTAAAGAAACTATTACATTTATTAACAATATTCCTTTGGGGTATTATTAAATATAAGTTTAAGCATTTAAAAAAATTTGTTTGCGATTTTAATTCCTCTTGACTGCTGCAGAGGGCGTCATGCAAAAAGCCTGTCTTCGAATGTAGGACACTTTGTGGTTCTCCTGTAAAAGAATGTCGTAACATTCAAAATGGATTCTATATTTAAGACTCAAAACTACACAACAAGCCTTTAAAATATATACTTCATTATATTTTGATGCTTTTATGTTATATGAATAATTCTGAAAAAATAAAAAATCGGCTTTTTTTAGAGCCGATTCATCGCTATATAAAAAAGAGGGGGTCGTTTTTTGAAGTTTTAGATGCTTATTGTCTAGTTTTTATTATAAATAATCGAAAATTTTTTGGTTTATTAAAATTAGTCAAGAAGATTCGGAGAATAGTGTCCTACCAATCTGAAAATGGTAGTTTCAAGAAAAATGCGTTTAAAGTTTTTTTACCACAATCTATTCATGCGCGGACGTCGTTACAAATATAACTATAACTTCTTCTAGTGAGAGTTTCTTTATAAAATTTTAGGAGGTAATTTTTTAATATAAAAAGAATCGAAATATGTAAAAAAAATTGATTTCTTGAGAATTATTCATAAGAAAGTCCCCATAAATATTAAATTAAAAATCATATAATTATTCGGCTGTATTCATAAAAAATTATGAACCTCTTATAAAGCCTATCTGAAACATGGTAGAATTATAAGGTAGGGCCGGCTCGGAGAAGAATGAAGTGGAAAGCAGCGAAAAAGGGGGCTAGTTGTCAAAATCAGCTGTTCATATCGAGTTCCTTTATGCTCATGTTTCGCAGTTGATTTTAGGTTAAACTTTTTACAAGCATTTTTTCAAATTTAACACTTCCGCGGCATTTTATAGATTTATTTACAATGTTTTTACAATATTTCCACTCAAATTAACACAAACTTAACACACGTGTCCGCACTATTTACAAATTGAAAACATGATATTTCTTTTTTCATTTGACATTTCCACAAACTTCGTCATTTTGACAACTACCCAACCTTTTCACTATCCACTCTTCGTTGACGCGTGAGGGCACTGAGCGACTCGGCCCTACCTTATAATTCTACCATGATACAATTGTATCATGATTAAAAATATTTCAAACATTTGGAAAATATGTCAAAACAATTCAAAATATATAAAAAAATTCAAAACAAAAAGAAAATAAAAACAAGAAAATTTGTCAAAACATTTCAAAATATTTACAAAATAAGATAATAAAATGACAATTTTTTCAGTGCAGAGGGTAGCTTCGAAAAAATATTGATGTTTAAACATCAAAATGTTGACGAAATTGTGACAAATAAATGAAAAGTCATTGAATTTATCAAATACACAAACCCATGGTATAATAATAGAAGGTAGTATTGACAGTTGCTTGGGCAACGACCATCTGTCAAAAAAAATGTCTAGAAAGAGAGCGTTCAATTATTTCTTATGTTTTCGCCATTGTTTATGTTTCAGCGCTTGCAAATAACCAAACATTTTCTTACAAAATATTGCCTATTTTATTTAATTAATAGTGAGTTATTATTACTACTATTATTAGAACGAAAATAATTTGTAAACTTAATGTTATTAAGTGCAAACATAAAAAAAAAGGTTAAAAAGGTTGAAAACGTTTACGTGCAGCAACCTCAGCAGCTGCAGATGCATGTGGACGAAATTGAAGAAGTTTTCAATTAAAATTAAAACACCACGGCTGGAAAACGTTAAACACATATCACACATGATTTTTTCACAACTTTCATTATTATAATTGTGTATTTAACGCACATATTTTGCGGAATTTATTTATTTTTACATTCGTTTAATTCTTGTTGCACGAACAACTGTTTTTGACAGATGGTCGTTGCCTTGTTGCTGAGAAAATCTATACTTGTCAATGCTACCTGTATAATTGTATCATGACACAAACCATTATTGACACTCTTCCCACTTCAAATCGAAAGTGTTCCTATTTTAACTACAAAGCAGCTACAACATTTTTATGAATAACAAAATTTTTAAAGACTTTAACATTAAAAAGCTTTCTAACTATTGAACGTTTTAAAGCTATTTTAAAATATTTTTATGAATACGGCTAATTAACTTTATTATTTAATTTTTTTTATTATTATTTTATTTGTTAACTGGCCTTGTTCATTTGGCCTTGAAAACTTGAAAGAAATAAATGGAAAATTTTTAATTATTTTGTAATAAACCAAATTTTTTTAATTACAAGTGAACATACTCTCAGAAAAAAGAATTAAAAGTGAAACGGTTAAATCCCATCCAACAGTAGAGTTTTTCAAATTAACATTCTGGACTGTTGATAAAATATCTGTTTAACTTAATCAGTCCACTGTTAATTTAACATTTCTGACTGTTGAATTGAAGAAACTCGTCTGTTGGGTGGAATTTAACAGTTTTCACTGTTAATTGAACTAATTTTTTTCTGAGTGTAAGTTCATTATGTATTTGTGCTCTTTCTGGAGTTAAAAAACATTACTCTTGTGTCCTCCTTTCCGAACTCAAAAGGAATACTCCACTCCTCCATTAGGAGTTCAAAAGTAGTGCTCACCCTTACACAACCCAGTAGTGGAGTAATCCCTTACTCGCAACGGAGCGATCCAAGATTAATCTTTGGATGATCCTATTTTTTACTGGGTACTTATTTCAAGGACACAAAAACTTAACATAATGGTACCAAATTGGATTTTAGATAATTTACATGCAATCACTATAGGAACATAAAATAACAAAGCGAAAACTCATAGAACTAACAATATATGAAGTAGAATAATTTAATTAAATCTAATTAAAATCATGGATTTTAGCTTTACCAATTAATACTGACAAAGTACACTGGATAAGAAGAAGATGTGAATAAAAGGTTTGTATTGAATGTGATTGTAAGCTCCAAAGTGTTGTTGAGCTATTTATCGCATTCTTAGCCAATTTTGTTGCCAAGTGGTTGTTGTGTTATTCTTGTGGGCGATAGCATGCTTCAAAAATGCCTCTTAATCTCAAATTTCTTGTAATTAATTAATTTATGTAAGCACATATGTAAATTATTACAATTTTCTTGAATAAATTAGTAATGAATTTTTTTCTTTTGACGTGACGAAGTTACGTTTTACCGCGCAGATTTCCAAAAAAGTGTAAAAATGCATTTTTTGTGATAACATTTTAACTACGATAAATGTTTAAAAAGGCAAATGAAGGATTTATACTTGGCCTTACGACAAAAATAAAAAAAAAAATTCTGACGTAACCAGGTCGTGAATATAGCAGTATATGTAATAGAAATGTAACATCGTTGCATGGAATTATTACTCACTCAGGAGACGTGCTGCGGTGAATTTTGTTTTACAACAACATAGATGTGTTATTACGCCTCACGACTAAATTAAAAGAAAAAAGATACAGCAGCTTCGAGTATGTCGTAACACAAGACATAGAATTATATAATATTTAAATTAGAAACAATCTAGTTATACACTTCTTATTGATACTAAAACATAGAAAAAATTGGGACAATTTTTTGAACTTGTTTTGTTGGGTGATTTTATGTGGTAGATTTCGCATTCAATGGCTTACAACTAATAGCTTGCATTTAAAATAACAATTATAAAACCATGCCGCATACCCTCCCCGCCCCCGCCAAAAGGAAACCCTCCCCTCTCACAATTAAATAACAATTATAAATCCATGCCGCAGCCGTGCCTCCGCTGACGCTTTTTCTAAACGGAAATCGGTAGTGCTCGATTCTGTTAAAATAGCATGCCCCTCAAAATTACGCAATACTTTTTTTATTCTGTTAAAAACAACATGCCCCTAAAAGAATGCAACATATATTTTTTAAATCATTATATTTGTCTTCGCTACGCTACGCTAGATGGCGCTGTCTTCACCGTCGAAATAACCGGAAACCGTTGATAAATAGGTAGCAACCTTAAACAAGAAGCATGCACACCGCAAACACAAACATCAAATGTTGGCTTTAAATTTCATGTAATTGTGTAAAATTTATATAAGTTAATGAGTTCAAACATGAATTTTTCTCCCAGTGAGGATCAAGCAGACTAACAGCAGTGCTAACATCAACATTGTACGATCAGTACTTAAGGCACACCAAAGGCTCAAAGTGTGACATAACAACCGCCGCCTGATCACTATCAACCGCCCTACTAACCTCCGAGATTGACGTATTCTACGTCAAAAAAGACATATAACAGAGAAGAGTTTTTTTAGCAGCTGGTATGAGTAAGGCAAGTACATATATTTTTTTATTCTCTTCTCTTCGGACGGTTGTGCTTATAACTGCACCAATTTTTATTCAATTGACTTAAAACTTTCTGAGAATATTTTTAAGATTGAAATTGGATTTTGGTCGACGAAAAACTTTAGTAGGCCCTTAAGGCGGGGTTAAGGAAAAACGTTATTGCACCTCTACTTAAAAACATTTTATTGCCAATCAACTTTTGTGCCTTTACAAATTATGCAACTTTGTTGATTTAATAGCTGTCAGTTTTTTCATTCACGCACTAACGTCTATGAAAGTGAAATTTTCGGGGAAGTCAGTGAAAATTATTATTTTGGCACGAAGTGCATTTTGATAAAAAATAAAAATAAATATATTCTGTACATGTAAATGATTTCTAAAGGTGATGGCGAATTTGTATATTGTTTTCCAAACACACACGAGCCCCAAACAACACCCTGCCTAAAGGCGAACCTACCGGTTCTCTGGTACTTTTTGTGTTGTGTAAATACTTTTTAATCAACACTTTTCCTTAGATTTGTTTTTTTAAGTAAAACTGACAATTTTCCATGCTGAAATTAATATTTTTGTGTGCTAGATATGCCACTGAAGATAATAGGTCTGTTTCCGCACTCGTTCCAAGTTAAGTTCGAGTAATAGAGAGGAATTTGATTATCTGTCAAAATGAGAAAATTTGTCAAATAGTGCGGAAACGAAGTCAAATAAGTTGTATTATAGTTGTCGCTAATGCCGATGAAGAAGAACTCATGAAGAAAAACTCATGGATTCTATCACATCAGATATTGACTAGGATAGTTCTGAAGACAATAACTGTGCAGGCATATATTTTAAAATATCTGATGAAAACCTTGAATCCATGAATATGACCTTCAATGAAAATAATAGCGTTAATGTAATAACATGTTCAAACCGAGCATTTAATTATGTTAAATCAATTTAATGAAGATAAATGGAAAAACGAGTTCTCAAATGAAGTTCTAATGAAGTTATGTGCGTACAATTGTTGTTCGAAATTTAACGTGTTAAATAATTTAACACGTTTCAAAACTCGTAATAGCATGTTCAAACCGAGCATTTAATTATGTTAAATCAATTCAATGAAGTTAAATCGAAAAACGAGTTCTCAAATGAAGTTCTAATAAAGTTATATGCGTACAATGCTGTTGGAAATTTAACACGTTTCAAAACTCGCTTTCTACTTTGAAGTTTTTAATATAAACAAATAAATTCTTTGACAAATTTTTCTTAATTCTTTGACAAATTTTTGAATTCATTTGAATTTTTTTGACGTGACGAAGTTACGTTGTACTGCTCTAGTTTCCAAAAAAGTTGAAAAATGAATTTTTTAAAAATCGCAATTTTTTCATTGAATTGTTACTCGCTGGGTATAAGAGCTATGATTAAAAAAATAGTATGACCATAAAGGTTTATTCTTTGACTATATTAAAAAAACAAAAAAAAATTTAATTCGGCATAGGGACGTAGTGGGAGCTGCGTAAGCAACGCAACTGAAAATTTGTTACATGGAATTATTACTCGCTGAGTATTAGTGCTAGGATTAAAAATACGATACGCCAATAAAGGCCTACTGGAAGTTCTCACAACAAAATTAGACAAAAAATTTTCGACATCATGGGGACGCTGAGAGAGCCGCTCAAAGATCGATAACGCAACATTCATGCAGCGGCGTTGCATTGAATTTTTACTCAATGAGTATATAACCTACGATAAAAGTTTAAAAAGGAAAATAACATTTTTATACATGGCTTTACGACAAAAATAAAAAAAAAATTCCGGCGTCGTCAGGTCGTGAATATAGCAGCTTATGTAACAGAAATGTAATATCGTTGCATGGAATTATTACTCACTCAGGAGGAGTGCTACAGTAAATTTTGTTTTACGACATCAGGGATGTGTTATTACGCTTCACAACTAAATTACAAAATAAATTTTGTTGTCATGATTTCAGGGATGCAATCACATAATGCAGTAAAAATGCTACAGCCTTGAAAAAACGTTGCATGGATTTTTAACTCTGTGACTACTAGAGCAACGGTAAATTTTAAGGAACGAAAACAAAGGTGAGGTCTTCGGACATATGACAAAAATAAAAAAAAATTTGACGGCGTGTCAAAAACCCTCAGGGAACCGCCTAATGTGACGCATATGCATCACTTTTGCTGGATTAATTGAAATTAGAGCACAACCAATGGGGAAGCAAAAAAAAGCTAAAAGAAAAGGACCAACTCCAAATCCAACACCAACACCGTCACCAACACCAACACCAACCCCAACACCAACACCAACACCAACATCAATATCAACATCAACATCAACATCAACATCAACATCAACATCAACATCAACATCAACATCAACATCAACATCAACATCAACATCAACATCAACATCAACATCAACATCAACATCAACATCAACATCAACATCAACATCAACATCAACATCAACATCAACATCAACATCAACATCAACATCAACATCAACATCAACATCAACATCAACATCAACATCAACATCAACATCAACATCAACATCAACATCAACATCAACATCAACATCAACATCAACATAAACATCAACATCAACATAACCATTAACATCAACATCAACATCAACATCAACATCAACATCAACATCAACATCAACATCAACATCAACATCAACATCAACATCAACATCAACATCAACATCAACATCAACATCAACATCAACATCAACATCAACATCAACATCAACATCAACATCAACATCAACATCAACATCAACATCAACATCAACATCAACATCAACATCAACATCAACATCAACATCAACATCAACATCAACATCAACATCAACATCAACATCAACATCAACATCAACATCAACATCAACATCAACATCAACATCAACATCAACATCAACATCAACATCAACATCAACATCAACATAAACATCAACATCAACATAACCATTAACATCAACATCAACATCAACGTCAACATCAACATCAACATCAACATCAACATCAACATCAACATCAACATCAACATCAACATCAACATCAACATCAACATCAACATCAACATCAACATCAACATCAACATCAACATCAACATCAACATCAACATCAACATCAACATCAACATCAACATCAACATCAACATCAACATCAACATCAACATCAACATCAACATCAACATCAACATCAACATCAACATCAACATCAACATCAACATCAACAACAACATCAACATCAACATCAACATCAACATCAACATCAACATCAACATCAACATCACCATCAACATCAACATCAACATCAACATCAACATCAACATCAACATCAACATCAACATCAACATCAACATCAACATCAACATCAACATCAACATCAACATCATCATCAACATCAACATCAACATCAACATCAACATCAACATCAACATCCACATCAACATCAACATTAAAAACAACAGCAAGAAACTTCGTCACGTCAAAACCTACGGGTGTGTCCACGGCACAGCCAACTCTTTTTTTATTTTTTTTAAATTTTTAAAAAAAATTTTTTATTTCTTTCAAAATATAAATAAATGAACTGACATTGTGAAACTAGTTAAGGCAGTATGAACGATCATATTAAAAAATTTTTCGAATAACGCGCTAATAGCATGTTCATACCGAGCAGTTAATTATGTTAAATCGAGTTAATGAAGTTAAATCGAAAAACAAGTTCTGAAATGAAGTTTTGATGAAGTTAAATGCGTACAATTGTTGTTGAAAATTTAACGTGTTAAATGATTTAACACGTTTCGAAACTCGTTAAATCACTGGTTTGTGTTCTTGCTAACGTCAGAAAAGCTTTTTTTGCTTTTTAAACGCAGCTTGCTTTTTAAACGCAGCCAAATCTGAAAAGAGCTTTTTAATTTGAAGTTTTTAATGTAAACAAATAAATTCTTTGACAAATTTTTCTTGATTCTTTGACAAATTTTTGAATTTATTTGAATTTGTTGTTATTTTTTTTATTTTTTTTATATTTTTGAATAAACAATTTTTTTATTTCTTTCAAAATATAAACAAATAAACTGACATTTTGAAACTAGTTAAGGCAGTATGAACGATGATGTTAAAAAAAAAAGCTTTTTTCGAATAACACGTTAAATGAAGTCGGTTTGAACATGCTATAAATGAAGTCGGTTTGAACATGCTATTATATGACTGGTGTGAGTTCTTGCTAACTTTAGAAAAGCTTTTTTTGTCTTCAGAACGCACCAGAATCTGAAAAGAGCTTTTTAATTTGAAGTTTTTAATGTAAACAAATAAATTCTTTGACAAATTTTTCTTAATTTTTTGACAAATTTTTGAATTTACTTGAATTTTTTATTTTTTTTTATTTTTTTTTTATATATTTTAATAAACAACTTTTACTTCTTTCAAAATATAAACAAATAAACTAACATTTTTGAACTAGTTAAGGCAGTATGAACGATCATGTTTAAAAAAAGGCTTTTTTCGAATAACTCGTTAAATGAACATAAGAAGACAGGCATCAGGTGAGATTTAGACTGATATTTTACAATCTACATCCTTGGCGTGGCGTCCGTGGCGTAGTTGGTTAAAGTGCGTGGCCGCTATGTCAAAGAACCTGTGGAGACCCAGGTTCGAACCCCAGCAGCGGCAGAAAATTATTTGAATTAAAATAATTTTTCTGTACGGCCGCCACCTCTCTGCAGACAATGGCAAATCTCAGAGAGTAATCAAAATGCCATGTAAAGCTTCTTGAGAATAAGAACATTCCGTTCATCGCCGTTCGGAGTCGGCGTTAAGCCTGTAGGTCCATTTCTCGGTCAATTGTGTACAAACTTAATAACACGCACAACACAATTGATCATAAGAAGCTAGGTCAAAGTCCTTTCAAGGGCTGAAATGGCCAGTTATTTATTTTATTTATTACATCCTTCCATAATTCTTTCCTTTTACATATGCCATCGACCAGCAGAACGTCTATTCAATAAGTAGAGCGATCTAAAAGGTGGCCCATATAGTGGTTTCTTATTAAATCATACGTTATTTTGACACTGACAGCTGTTTCTCGCTCGAAATCTTGACATAAAGTCAGTTCAAGTTCATACCTCTGCGGAAATAAATGAGTCGCTTCACTCCTGAACAACGTTGGGATATTGGAAACTTATTTCCAAAGTGAGTGCTGTGTAGCCCAAACAGTGCGTTATTTGAAAATAAGTTTTGGCCGAAATGAAGCACCCACCGCGCCTGCTGTATGCAAGTTAGTGCAAAAAATTCGTGAGACTGGTATGCTAGTGGACAACACTTATGGTCTCCGTCGTCGTACTAGGCTTGGGCATTTTAGTTCACAACAAAGATCGCTCTTTTTAGTTCAATAGTATGTAATGAACTAGTTCGTTCATTTAGTTCGTTCGTTCTTTTTGTTCGTTGCATGTTTTACTTCGTTTGTTCTCTTAGTTCGTTAGTTCTTTTAGTTCGTTCGTTCTTTTAGTTCGTTAGGTCTTTTAGTTCGATTGGTCTTTTAGTTCGTTTCGTTTCCTTGTTCATGTCCAGGTATATGAAATGAAACAAACTTGGTATGAATATATGATAGCCATCAAATCCAACATTTATATTAGTGCAGACACAAAAAGTCTCAAACCAAGTACTCAAACCATAGCTTGGTGAATTTAGTTATTTTTGCTCTCGTTCGTTTTGCTGCTACTCGCTGCAATATCAATTGAACTAAAATGAACTTAAAGAACAAAGAACGAGAAACACTGAACTAGTTCACATAGTTCATGAGTGGGAATCGTTCAATTGAACTAGTTCGTTCATGAACTACCCAAGCCTACGTCGTACGGTGCGCACAGATGAGAATGTGTCTGTTAAAGCCGAGAGTGTGAGACTCAATTCACGAACATCAACTCGACATCGATCTCAACAGCTCAACATTTCACGCACATCCCTGAGGAGAATTCTGCACAAAGATCTCGGATTATTCGCTTACAATGTCCAATTGACTCAGCAATTGAAGGCGCACTACCATCCGCTTCGTTATCGCTTCGCAGTTTGGGCCATAGAGCAGCTTGAATTTGACAACGATTTTGGGCGAAAAATCGTCTTTTCTGACGAGGCGCATTTTCATCTCGGCTACGTTAACAAACAAAGTTGCCGCATTAGGGGCTTGGAAAATCCGCACGTTATTGTCGAGAAGCCGATGCATCCACAGAGAGTGACAGTTTGGTGCGGATTGTGAAGTGGTGGCATCATTGGATCATTTTTCTTTGAAAATGAGGCTTAAGAACAACGTTTCGGTCAACGGTGGGCGTCACAGAGCCATATTAACAGGCTTTTTTTACTGAAATTGTACACATGAATTTGGACGACCTCTAGTTCATACAGGATGGCGCATCATGCCACACAGCCCATGCCACAATCGATCTTTTGCGCACCAAATTCCCAAATCGTGTTATCAGCCGTCTTGGCGATATCAATTGCCCGCCTCGGAGCTACGATTTGACCCCTTTGGAGTTTTTTTTTTTGTGGAGAACCGTGAAGGACTGATGTTATGCCAACAATCCGGAAATGATTCAAGCACTTTAGGCCAATATCATCCAAGCAATCAGTGAGCTACAGCCCGTAACCATCAACAAGGTCTTGGAAAATTGGAGTTACAGAATGCGCTATTGCGAAACCGGCCGAGGGAGCCACTTCAAAGACGTTGTGTTTTATAATTAATGGAAATGCTTGCTCTTACTAATAAAGCCATAATACATGGAAAAAATTTAATTTTGTTCATTTTGTTGCATTTTTTTTTTAACTTGTATTCCCTCCCCGTACTAGAGCGTCGACAAGTGCACCAATAACTAAACCAAAACATGTTTGTTCCGCTGTGCCAGAAATTGAAGGATGTAATATAGGTTTTTAACCGGATGCTGATGGATTCAATGGAACGGTAATGGATATCAATCCGCAATTACCTCAGTAAAACAGAAAACAGGTAAAATAGCTAATAACGTTAACAAGCAAATCCGCCTAAAGGTTACCTATTCACAATATGATTGGACAATATGATTTCAGATTTGTGTTTCTCTAGCCTAAATTAGAGGGTTAAATATATAAGTATTTAAGTCAATTCTATTCTTTGGCCTTTTAGAACCAAAGAGTCGTAGATTAAAATTAAGTTTTATTTTGTATTTCAATAAAGTTATTCATTTATTCTTAGACTAATTTCAATATGTTGAAAAAATTACGAATTCGCATTCAAATGTATACTCTTTTCTTTAACTTTATATTCCCACCTTTCCGACCACGTGCCTTCAATAGATTTAAAAGTGTTTTCTTTTGATTCTTTTCTTGTTTGCTTATTTTAATCTTGTTTATATTATATTTACAGACAGCATGGCAGAACGTTCTGTATCTCTCCAGTGATTTGTACACACATAGTAAACAACGTAAGGACGAAAATAGAAAGAGTGCATATTTTATATGATCTTAAATCCGCATAGATTGTATAAAAAAACTGATTTATTTATTGTTTTATGATAATTGTTGAAGCATTTAAATGTTACTAGAATTCATATTTTAACGTAGAATACGTTATACGGGGGTGTTAATCTGGAGCACAAAATTTTGAGAAAATGTTTGTCACATTCATTATAAGTTTTTAATACTTTATGCATGCATTGAAGAAAATTCAAGTATGGTTGTAACATATTTTATATGTCTTCTTTTGATTTGTATTTAAATAATCATATTGCTACATATAATTTTTTTGATTCTATAAGTAAATCAAAATTTAACTCCTTCAAATTTTGTATTAATTTTCATATGCTTTGTATTTTATGTATTATAACATCATGTGTAAGAGCAGTACGATTATCTGTGTGTTCATCACAGAACCAGTGTGAGAAAGAGAAGAAGTATAATGACCAAGTAGCGAACGATGTGTACATACACAACATTGATAAGCGAAGCAGAGAAACAAAATTGTGCTTACCCAGTTGGCCACGTCTTTAAGACATCCTCAATGTCTTACAGCCTTATTCATAAACACATTTTAGAGGCAGCGTAACTTTAAACGGGCTTTAAACAAGAAAACGTTATTCATAAACAATTTTCGTAGTTGTTTAAGAGCTGCGTAACTTAAACGCCGAAATTGGCGTTTAAAGGTTACGTAAATACAACCATGATTTTTGTTT
The DNA here is from genome assembly GCA_943735915.1 of Pherbina coryleti. NCBI lineage: Eukaryota > Metazoa > Arthropoda > Insecta > Diptera > Sciomyzidae > Pherbina > Pherbina coryleti. The sequence continues at coordinate 54,278,705 of OX030951.1, forward strand.
GTCTTTTCTTTTAATATCAAAGACATGCTCCATATGCGCCCTTTGCACCATTTTTTTATGCGGCGGCCATTGTAAATCCATAGGAATTCTTAATTTTTGTAGAGATTTTCTATAGTTCAGACACAAACCTTACAATCATAAGCAGAAAATGAAAAAATGTTTATGAATAACAATGTTAGCAAGGTTGCATAGAAGCTGCGTAAAGCCTTAAACAGTGCGTAACTAAACAAGCGTTTAAAGGTTGTTTAAGGAAATCTATTGAATAAGGCTGTTAATGACTAACGTATTCTACGTCTGACCTATGCGCCCGTGTTATCTAACACAGGCTTGAGCTTTTTTTGTATGCAAAACTTTTTGACATTAAAAAACATTCCGTGAAAACTATAAATATCGATTTCTTCTTTCAAATAAAATTTTAACCCTTTTTTCAAAAAACTTTTATATAAAGATGGAATTAATTCCACTGAAATTTTAAAACTTTTATGAAATACCTAATTTCGGTAGTTGAAAAATAGTTTTTAAAAACAATCATGTAACAGCCTTTTTACGGCTTTGAACATGCCTAAGTTCGAAAATTTCATTGAAAAGTATCCAATATGATCCAATTGATTTTTTTTTTAATTTTTTTAACTTTTTATTCGAAAGTCATATAGGTCCATACAAATTTTTCTATTTTTATTGACGCCAATAAAATGACGTTGCTTCAATTCGTGCAGATATTTGAAAAGCCGAAGCTTACAAAAAATAAACTTTTACCACTTTCAACAACAACAGTTAATATAGTAAGCCTAAATCGACTTATTTGCTCACAAGCGCTATTAAATAAAAGATCATACCGCAATTTCAAAATAGGCACAACTCAAAATTTACATATTTTTACTTTTGAATGTTAAACTATTCGTAGTGATAACCTCCATCAACTATCAAAATTTTACACTCATCTTTTTACTCTTTAATTAAAAAACAAAAAAACAAATCAAACCGTTTTTTGCTTCTCCTGAAAATTTTGTAATTTTGTGTTGTGTCTATTTTGAAGATGGAGTGCGATATAGTTTATCTATATCTATATCTATATCTATATCTATATCTATATTTATATCTATATCTATATCTATATCTATATCTATATCTATATCTATATCTATATCTATATCTATATCTATATCTATATCTATATCTATATCTATATCTATATCTATATCTATATCTATATCTATATCTATATCTATATCTATATCTATATCTATATCTATATCTATATCTATATCTATATCTATATCTATATCTATATCTATATCTATATCTATATCTATATCTATATCTATATCTATATCTATATCTATATCTATATCTATATCTATATCTATATCTATATCTATATCTATATCTATATCTATATCTATATCTATATCTATATCTATATCTATATCTATATCTATATCTATATCTATATCTATCTATATCTATCTATATCTATATCTATATCTATCTATCTATATCTATATCTATCTATCTATCTATATCTATCTATACTATTATATAAAATGAAAGTGAACATTTTTTGTGTCCGCAAAACTCCAAAAGTACTGGTCCGATTTTTTTGAAATAAGTTTTGAAATATCACATTTGTGCTACAAAAGGTTCATTGGTTATTTTCTTTTCGAAATTTCAAAAATAAGTATCTTTAATTAAAGTGTTAAGTTTTTTAAAAAATCATCCACAATGCCATGCATTGCTTGATCGTTAGCTTTTCATGCGTTTGTGCTGCGAGAGCCTCTATAAACTGCATGTTGCTCTCTACTATACTCTTTTTGTTCTCAGCAAGCACAAAACAACAAAACAAACAAACAAATACATATACATTAGAGTGGCCCTTAATTTTTTTTTTTTGAAATTGAACATGTGCGGTGCTGTCGTTTATTTCTTATCATATCAAAAGTATATTGTGAAAATTTCAAGAAAAAATATTAATATTTAGACGTGCCGCAAAGCGAAACTTCATTCAAAATATGCCTTTATATTAGAAAAAACTGTTTTTTTTCCAACAATAAATAAAATTAAGACAATTTAATGTTATTTTCTAGTCTACTCAACATAATATCGTATTTAACATAACATTATCTCACAAACGATCTATCATCCGTTGAAATTGGAAGTGAGAAAACTACAACTATTTTGTCGAGCTAAAAAAATTTAATTTTTTTCGAAAATTATTTTAACTAACGTTCTACAATTATGTTTTACCGATCAACTTATTACATTTAAAACAAAAAATATATGTAATTGAATCTATTAAAAGTGAAAACACTGGTTACCTTCTAACATATATGTCCTTCAAGTATTATTTTTTAAAATAAAAACAGTGAAATTATCTTTGAATTCAAGTGCAAGTCTTACTATAGAAGAATGCAAATTAATTAAACACTTGTACTTTCTGTGTTTTTAAAAAAGTTTATTATTTTTTATTCACTTCACTTAAACACTCTATGAACTCAAGTGGCTGAGCTGGACTAAAAACCTATCTGTAAAAATCAGTTCTTCTCTTATTTAAAGGCTTTTAATATAAACAAAACTTAGGATGGCTTGATCGCTTTATTATAAACAAAAGTATTTCATCACAAGTTTATTATTTTTTATTCACTTCACTTAAACACCCTAGGAACTCAAGTGGCTGAGCTGGACTTAAAACCTATCTGTAAAAATCAGTTATTCTCTTATTTAAAGGCTTTTAATATAAACAAAAGTGAGGATGGCTTGATTGCTTTATTATAAACAAAAGTATTTCATGACAAGATGAAATATTGCATCAGCCAGAATATTTGCTGACATAACAAATTTTAAGCTTAAAAAAAGAATCTTAAGACAAAACCATTCTTAAATCTTTAAGATACAATTTCGTTTACATTTACAATTTACTTATTGAATAAAAGGTGATCTTAACTTGCATCGATTTTGGAAAAAGGCAAGCATACCTGCGAGTTCCCCCATCGATGTGTTCAAAAGTTGTTAGATTTGCACAAATGTTCGAAAAATTTACAAAGAAGTCAGAAATGCACAACAGAAAAAACTTTATTCTGCGATGAATTGGACAATCTATTTGATATTTCACACAGGGACGTTCTGCACCTAATCCGAATAGAGGAAGACAGCCAGTTCTTACTACTCCAGAGAGAAAATGGAAGACCCGGTTGCATGATTGACGTTGATGACGTCTGATGGCAGAAGCTGAAACGTAATCGGGAAAAAAAAAGAAAAACATAGGAAGCGCAAACTCGAGGAGAAGAAGCGGGAAAGAAGTATGATTTGTATAATAATTAAAAATTGGTTTAGCTTTGTTATTTGTGATCGTACGAGTATTATAATGTAGAAAGAGCACAGGCAAAATATCATATGAATTACAGTTTCCATGAGTATTAGTACTACCCAGATAGACAAATGTACCTTTTCTCCTCCTTTTGTGTTGTTCGACGAAACAACAGAAATTAAAGTTGACATGGCTAAAAAAATCCAGGAAGATGACCAGTTTGAAAGTGATAGCAGAAAGAAAGTATTTTTATCCAAAGAAGATATACCAACATTTATTAATAAAAATATCGTCGACTTTTTATCACCACCATCGATGAAACTTTCCCAACGTTTCAAAATTGGAACAGATTTTCTTTAAGTACATTCGGAAGATTGGAAATCTCAAAATGACTACACTGATGTTCTGAAAATCATTACTTCTCTAATAGTACTGAACGACACAGCTTAACATGCGGTTAAATTAATAACTGATTTTAACCCTATTCATGTCAGGCTGTGTCTTTGGGTCACTATTAAATTGCAAACCAATATAAATGATTTAAAACTTGTTTTAAAGCAAAATAAGTTAAATTTATTTTATTATTTGTCATTCTATTTCTGTAATATACAATTTATTTTTGTTTATGTTTTTATAATATTTACCTAAAAAAAAACCATTACACAAAATATTAAAATACAACATGAACTGTCACGTAGTGACTCTAAGACACTGGTATCTGCAAAAGACGTAATAATGGAAAACTCATCATGAAACCCAGCTTAGAATGCATCGACAGTATAATCAAAGAAGAGGCGTCAACTTAACTGTTCCTCTTATAAAAAAGGACGATTTTCTAAGCAATTCTGTGGTAATACTCAGAAACCCATGAATAACGAGCATTCACAGAAAAGTATAGTTTGTCTTAAATGTACAAATTAATAGTTTAATAACAATATCCACATTGCTTATAAATAATTTAATTTTTCTTTTTATTAAAAGAAATTTATTCTCCATGAACGATATTTTGTATTAAACTTTCTTTTTTTCAATAAAATAATTATGTTTTTTGTATTAGTGTCTCTAAGTCACACCGTGACAGTTTACGTTGTTCAAATAGCGTGACATGAATAGGGTTAATAACCCCCTAACTAAAAACACTAACTAACGGGATTATCTCCTAAAAGTATATATGTATTTCTGATTGTTTGATTGAGAATTTAAAGATTTTACTTTTTTAAATGTAGATTATTCGGGACTATCGTAAGAAATATCCAGGATACAGTCGTGAAATTTTATTTCGGCCCTACGAGCAATAACTAAAGTAAAAACAATTATGAATAATAAACGGTGTAAAATTTAAATAAAAAAAAAAAAAAATAAAAAAAAACAAATCTATTGATTAAGATTTTATTTTTGTTGTTATTGTTGTGTTAGGAACGTACAAACTTTATACAATTTATAATTGGAAACATAAACTTTTTTCAAAATAATTAATTTTACATATGTATTTTCGAAAAAAGTATTTTTTTAAAAAAGTTTTTCTGCTCCACAAAAAATTTTGAGTTTCCGCATTTTTTACCCGATTTCGACACATAATATCCTTGGAAAGACATTTTTATACTCATACGCCAATAAAAGATTGGAAAAAAAATGATTACATTAATTTCATTTGTTTTCGGAAAAAAAATATTTCTTAAAAACAATAAAAATGTTGTAATTTTCGTATTAGTCAACCGTTTTCGACGAATGATAGCACGTTGGAAAAATAAATTATATGCCTAATGCGATATTATGTTTCGTTGATTAAAAAATCACACAAAATTGTCTTAATTTTAATTATTGTTAAAAAAAAAAACAATTTTTTCCTATATGAATGTGTATTTCGAATGAAGTTTCGTTTTGCGGCACGTCTAAATATTAATATTTTTTCCTGAAATTTTCAGAATATAATTTTGGCATGATAAGAAACAAACGAGGGCACCGCACATATTCAATTTATAAAAAAAAAATTGCGCATACAGTTAAGGGCCACCCTAATATACATACATACTTTGCTGCGCTTGAAGCTAATTGGATCGAAGTACATTCTAATATATTCAAAGTAGTTTTGATGAGGTGAATAAATCTAACACAGTTTTGTTAAAAGGGGATTCACTGACCACCTTGAGCATGTTGAGGAGTTTTTTGATGAGAATGAGATTCAATCCGACTTGATAAATGTATGTATGTATGTATGTATGTATGTATGTACGTATGTTTATTTGTTTCGCTGCATGCAACTTTTCTACATATGTTTTGACGGCGGTTTTCCTGTAATTTATAAATGAACAAAAGGAACAAACGGCTGACTTTTAACTTTATAGAATTGACATTGTGTGATTCAATAATTTTTTTTTATAAATAAACAAGAAAACTGGGACGGGCATAGGAAAATGGGTTATGGCTTCGACCACACAAGTCAAATTTTTGATATTGAATAGCTTTTGAACTAAACGTCGCATGCCAAAGTCTTTCTACTGGAAAACTGGTATGTGCATTGGAAAAGGGGGTGTGGTTCGATTCTCTATACAGAATAGCTATGGAAGCTAAAATCACAGGACATTGAAACTCATAATGGAATTGTCACCTGGGAGTGATGTTCTGCTGCTGGGAAACTATAGGCAGTGGAACATGAGCGTGGTGTCAGACTAAGGGACTAATAAAAGTTTTGACTTTACTTATTATTTCCAATATACTTGCTGGGTGCAGCAACGCGCGCCGGGTATCGCTAGTAATAAATAAAAGGGTTGTGGCGAAGCTCTACACTTACGGAGTATATGCACTAATTTGATTTTCGCATCCGCTGTTTGGATATTTCAAAATCCGCATCCTCTGTACCACACTTCGAAGATAGTCCCAGAAGTACCCGACCAAACAAAGAAAATACAAGAAATTTGGGAAAAAATATTTTTATTTCTCTACAAAGTCTCCTTTTAGCTCTCGTTACGCCTTTCCCAGCGATGTTCAATAGCTTCGATACCCTGTTATCGGGTAGTAGTCATCAACCACAGACTCCACCTCTTAATTGTTTGCAAATCTCACCACCGCGTTATTTTTTTCAAGTTTGAATATAGAAAATAATCCGAGAGGGCTAAATCTGGCGAATAGGCAATTCGAGTTTTAACTCATTGATTTTGGCCATCGCGAAACGGGTGTGTAAACTGATTCATTAGAGCTAAAGGGTGGTTAAATTTTAAGGGCCGATGTTGAATGTGAACCATACCTAAACGTCAAGTTTTTTTCTGTATTTTATTTGACATTTCTCAATTTCAGACTAACTCAATTTGAACCATGGAAAGATACACAATCGAGCAACGCGTTAAAGTTATTCAGGCTTATTATGAAAATGGGCTTTCAAATCAAAATGCATATCGTGCACTTCGTGATTTTTTCGGTCAATTTAATCGTCCCAATGTGCGTACAATCGAAAAAATCGTGCAAAAATTTGAGCAAATCGGGTCTGTAGGAGATGTAAAAACACCAGTGCATGCTCGTACAGCTCGTACTGCTACTGTTCGCGATAGTGTGGCTGAAGAGCCGTCCACCTCAACTCGTCGTCTTGAACATTATGCATAAAGACTTGCATTTACAAGCTTACAAGGTGCAATTGACTCAAGAACTAAAGCCTCTTGAACATTTCAAGCGTCGTCAATGGTCAGAATGGTGGCAAGAAATGGTAACAGTGGATGATCAATTTTCCAAGAAAATCATCTTCAGTGATGAGGCACATTTTCACCTCAGTGGATTCGTCAATAAGCAGAATTGCCGCATTTGGGCGAATGATAATCCAAGAGTGATTGTCGAAAAACCAATGCACCAACAAAGAGTGACTGTTTGGTGCGGTTTATGGGCTGGCGGCATCATCGGGCCGTATTTTATCCAAATAGAACCTCATCTATACCTCTGCGTCATCGAAAATTTAGACCATCGGATGGAGGTGCGCCGCGGCGGCCATTTGGCCGATATTTTGTTCCATACATAATTGAACCATACCAATATTATCATAATAAAAAGAAATGACAATAATTTCCTAAATAATTTGTGTTTTATTCAAAATCAACATCGGCCATTAAAATTTAACCATCCTTTATTTTCGCAGTATTGCAGCATTGCAAAAATTGTGAATATGTGAACTCACAATCCTGAAATATGCAACACTGCGCGAACGCACAAAAATACAAATATTATAAAGAAATGCCGCGAACAGGTGAAAATAAAAAAATGTTGAAATTTCTTATTGAAAATACTGCTTTCAATATTATTCTGGAAGAGGGAAATTATTTATAGCATTTTTTGTTCATGTTGTTACCTAATTTTCATTGATTTACCAGATGAACGGACTAAATTGGATGAAGACATTCTTGTCACTTTGTCGAAATGCTGTGGAATTTTTCACAGTGTTCCCAAATCATTGCAATGGAGATCGACGGTGCTTACAGCATTTGATGAAAATCGTTTTCGACAGATGTTACATGTGACAAGAGATCAGTATGGATTTTTACTATAAGTAATCAGCAATAGCCCGCAATTCATCAACTCACAGCACCCTATGGATCTTCAGTGGAGTATTGTTTTGTACTGACTTGGAGTGTCTTGGGATAATACGGCCCCCAATAGCCACAATATTTGGGGCTGGAGATGGGGAAATATATATACATAAAATAAAATTCAGAGTTCCAGTCTTTCCTGCGTCTGCAACCCAAATATATTTCATGGATTGATCCAACCGAAAGGCAAGATATTGTCAACATAACATACCATGTGTTGCCACATTGTGTCGGATATATTGATGGCATTGAACTGAAGCTTGCCGAAGCACACAGCATATTTTTCGGAAAAAAAATTGCGGCTTTTGCAATTCTTATACTTTGCAAGGGTTTTGCAAGACTGCAAGAATACCCCTATTGTCTCGGTAAAACAAAATTTTCTTTTTCGCCAAATGTGGCTGTTTTTCTTGACTTCATCACTCAAACGCTGCAATAAGTTCGCATAATACTCGCCGTTGATTGTTTTTCCTTTCTGAGGATAATCAATGAAAATTATCCCACGCGCATCCACAAAAAGAAAAAAAAAACGCCATGACCTTGTCTGCAAATGTAACTGTCTTCACCTTCTTTGGAGTCGATTCTCCTTTTTCAGTCTATTATTTTGAATGTTCTTTCGTCTCCGGTGTAAAGTGATGAATCGACGCAAAAACTCTGCTTTATTGCTGTAAAACTTCGCCAGAAACTCGAAACTTGAAACATCCTCACGACGCTGTTTTTGTTCCATTGTGAGTAATCGTGGCACTCATCTTGCTGACAGCTTTCTCATGTAAACATTTTCAGTCAATATGCAATGTATAACAATATTGCATTTTAGTTGCATTAGATTCTACCTCCACAACCTGACGTCATTATAATTAATATTTTTATTTTTGTCGTAAGGCCAAGTAAAAATCCTTTATTTCAGTTTTAAAACATTTACCGTGCTTCATATGTATACTAACCGAGTAATAATTCAATGCAACGCAGTTGCATAATTATTGCTCTATCCGCGACCTCTTGTCATGAATGTGTTGTTTATTTTTGCCATAAGAATTAAGAACCAGTCTTTACTGACGTATAATATTTTTTGCAATAGTACCTATACATTATAGAGCGTAATAATTGCATGCAACAAATGTGCAGTTTCGTTGCTTAGGCAGCTATAACGTCATTAATTTTTATTTTTATTTTTTTTTTTTATTTTTGCCTAAATTCAAAGATTAATCTTTTTCGGTCGTGTCATTAGTTTTATAATATCACCTTTACTCAGCGAGTAATAATTCCATGCAACGCCGATGCATTTTTGAAAATTTTTTTTCAAAATTTTTTGGCAACCTGCCCGGTAAAACGTAATGTTGTCACATCAAAATTACAATTATTTGCACAATTTTGTTTCTGATCGTTTCTACAAATCATATACAGTTAGTCCAATAAGTAAGTATACAGGGGTTTTGCAGAAAGATTTCGTTAAAATAAGCCAAGTTTTTCTAATAAACTTTGTAAGAAAACTGTTTTTATTATTTACTCTTTGCACTCATTTAGAAAATACGCCAAAAATCTTTGCTTCAAAGTCCCGTTATGCATTAGTAAGCCGAAAACAAAAACATCATGCTTATTCATGTCAAATAAGTAAGTATACAAGAAGAACAATCATAATCGGTAAGCTTGTTTATCTTTGAGTCTGACTCGCCGATGGGTTAATTCGATTTTAGTGATGTTCGAAGAAGCAATTTCTTATTCTAATTTTTATTCTAATTTTATTTCAGAAAATAACATGGCGCCTCGTGGCAAAAAAATTTCGCAGGATTTAAAAGACTTAATAATAAAATATTTTAAAGAGGAAAAGTCAGTCCGAAATATTGCACACATAGTATAAAAAGTCCCGGGACAATGCAAAAAATTATCGAAAAATTTAAAAAATACAATACCACTGAAAATAAGCGTCGTCCCGGAGCCCCTCTTAAGTTCAGTGAAAGAGAGCGTCATTGAATCATAAATAAAATAAAAGCAAAACCAATGCTTTCCGCCCCAAAAATATTAACTGAAGTCATCAATGAAACTAGCAAACAGTGTTCCACACAAACAATTCGTATGTTCTCTATAGGGCTGGGTACCATGGTCGTAGTGTGCTAAAGAAGCCGTTTGTTAATGAGGTTAACCGTAGAAAATCGTAATTTTTTCAGATGAAAGCAAATTTAATTTGTTTAAATAGGACGGTAGTGGTAAAGTGTGCCGAAGGCTAATTGTGAACTGAATCCTAAAAAATATGGCTGGAACAATGAAGCATGGAGGTGGATCATTGATGGTTTGGGGGTGTATGGTAGCAAGTGGAGTGGGAAACCTACATGTTACCGGTGGAGTAATGGATAAATGGAAGTATTTAACCATTCTGAGAGACAACTTGAAAGATAGCGCTGAAAAATTTGGCTTGAGGTCATCGTGTGTATTTTAACAAGACCACGACCCCAAGCATATGGCAATGGTTGTTCGCGAATAGCTGTTTTATAACACCAGGAAGCAACTTAAAACACCCCCCCAATCACCGGATATAGACCTCATAGAGCATTTGTGGGACCACCTGTATAGGCAAATCCAAAAGCACGACATTCGCAACAAAGAGGACCTAGATCGCGTCTTAAGAGAAGAATGGAGTAAAGTAAGCAGTAATTTTACTGAAAAGCTAGTTAGAACTCTACCGTCTCGAATGAAAGCTGTTATTTGCGTTAAATATCCTACAAAATACTAAAAATATAATTCAAATGAAGTAAACCATTAAATGTTTTTTTTTTTTTTTAATACAATAAAAGAAAAGCGTACACTTATTTATTTGACATGAATAGGCATGATGTTTTCGTTTTAAGCTTACTAATACATAACGTTACTCTAAAGCAAAGTTATTTTTACGTATTTTCCAAGTAAGTACATAAAGTAAAGAATAAAAACTATTTTCTTACAATATTTATTAGAAAAATTTGGATTATTTTATAGTACTGACTTTATTCTTAAATTAGATACCTCAAAACCGGCCCCATAAAAACTTAGTTAATCATGTTGACATATTTTATTGTCAACGAAAACTACGAAAGTTTTCGAATTGGTAATATTTTTGGTAACAAGCTATCTCAAAAGATTCTCCTCAGGATCTCACATGATCTATCAGAATTTTATTTAAAAAACAAATTGGTTGGTACCTACATACGTTTTATAATAGTAGGGGAGAATAGTGCATGGGATTCAGCGGGTAATGAGAGTTACCCACATATACACAAAACTAATTTTCCACAATAAGTGTGGATTTTTTTATACAATATACGATCAAAACTTTTACACGTAATTAGTTAGATGTTCAAAATATTAATGTGTACTTTAAATTGTGTCAGTATTTTATAGGTTTTTTATTACAATTTTTTTTTTCTTCTCGTTAGTGCAGTTATGGCAAATGAGAGTCAGGTGACTTTACGAAAGGTAAAGACCAGGGAAAGAACACTTAAGTACAAAAGAAGAGCCCTGAAGAAGCAAAGCGGCAGATACTTCAAGATTTAAACGATAGTTCAGTGTCAGATGTTGGTACTAAGCTCTTATTCCAGGATAATGTAGAAGACAACGGAGAAGATGGGGAAAACATTTGCCTAATATGCAACGATTTTGGAAGAGACAATGAGCGGCACACGCCGGACAGTGCAGTATTTTCAATTCTAGCATGGCTAAAGGCATATCTCAAAAAGTATTATAGGTAGATTTTTTTAGCTTGTAGCAAGAATTTCAGGTGGAATACCTATTCCGTCAAGTCTGCCTTGGTTTGAAATGGGGTGATAGCTTAGTGGGCAGGAAAGGACAATCAAGTGAAACATGTGTAGGATGTTCTAAGCATGGTGGAAAGCCAAAGAAACATGTGAATTTGAATCAGAGGCAAGTGTTATGCCTTTACCTCAGCCAATTCAAGTTATAAGGCAAACTCATCCACAAACTTCTCTAAAATCAACTACAACTTCAAGTCGTAAATATTGATGCATTTTTCAGTTTCAGTTGATTAGAAACGGGGATAGAAAATTCAGAAAGGTTTTTTAAGGCGTAGGACCATGGCTTGGCTGGGAATCAAACCCGGAACCTTGGGGTAGCAGTCGAGCACGCTACCTACTCGACTACCGAGGCCACCAAAATAGCTTTATTTTGCTCATAGCTTAATAAATAAAAAAAATAAAAATAATTCTTAGAAAATCTGGGCGTAATCAGTCAACTTCCACGCCTACCTCCCATACAACTGGAGCATATATAACGACCTAACTTCCGTTATATGTATGCTATGACAGTAAAATTTGGTTTCTTCGTTTGTTTTGTCACTTAAAACCGTTTGTAAAAAAATCTACTATCACGCCTACCGCCCATACAACTAGAGTATATATAACGACCTAGCTTGGGTTGTATAGATGCTATAACAAAATTCGATTTGTTAATTTTTGTTACAACGAAAAGGAATTTGACACAATATGGACATGGCTGGTTATCTGAAAAGGAAAATAAATCAAAAATTTTGTAATAAGTCATACTTCAGCTTTTAAAGGTCACACAGAGCCGGCTGTAGTTATTTCTGCTTGCTTGTTTCTTTGCATTATTTTGTTCTTAAGCATATGTACGTTTCATTGTTGTTAAAGAATTTAGAACAATCAAATTATCCATAGATAAATAATGTTATATCCTAAAAAGTATTTATGATAGAATTATGAAATTTTAAACAAAGATATTTTATATTGTCGTTATATGTGTAAGATATATTTTGAAAAAAAAAAATCCTTCAATTTTTATAATGTTTTACATAATTTTTTTTTCTTTTTAGACTTCAGACCTATTCTGGCTGCCAATTTACAAGAAATAATTTGTCAATATTTTGTCAACCTGACTTGTAAAACCTATTCAGGCGAACACTTGACAAATGAAAAGCTTTATTTATTCACCACAGGAAGGTGAAAAGCATGTTGTCAAAAAGCAGCTGTTAAGTGTTGCACTTTTATTGAAAAAATTACCCCAATTTTGTTCAGTTCCTTTTTTAAAATAAAAATATGAATTTATCGTTGAGAATTTGTTAGTTCTTTTGATATTATATATTTAAATATTGAAACCTTTAAAACAATGGCAAAAAAAATGTCTTTCTCTTTTCTTTTAGAAGTTATATTGGTTCAAAGTTATTTCTTAAAAGTGTGATAACTCGGACAGTTTAACAGTTACTATAAAAACTGTTTATCAAATTGAAGGATAAAAATATGACTTTTTTATTATAATAATAAAGACTTCCATAATAATGTATTTTTTACTTTAAAATAAGTTAATTGAAAGAACAAATCTTAAAAAAAAGTAAAATCGTTATGTCTGAAAAACCATGAAGAAATTTAGTAAAAATTTTAACAAGTATAATAAAGGCAATCAATTTACCTTTTCAATGATACCACCTGTGATGAAATATCTTCGCAACTTTCAGAGATAGCACACTTTTAAGATGGAACTTATAATCACTATATATTCTAAATCAAAAGAAAACTACGCTTTTTCTTTTCATAATCTTTTTAAACGCTTCAATATTTTTAAATTATTTACAAATATTTAAAGAAACGAAAATATAAAAATTTTATTTTGTACTTGAATTATCCCCCACAACATATTTGATCAATACTGTTTATAGAAGGCAACACTTTGTTTTGACAGTGTTTAAATTATTTCGAGAAAATGGACGAAATAATTTTTATTCTTATTGTTCTTAATTTTTGTTTTTATTCGTTAGCTCTTATTGCATT